>CM021733.1:76464658-76587962 GCA_011075105.1 Heteronetta atricapilla
AAGAAAAAGAAAAAGAAAAAGAAAAAGAAAAAGAAAAAGAAAAAGAAAAAGAAAAAGAAAAAGAAGAGAAAAGGAATGTGCTATTTGCTAGATGACCTACCTGAGGATTTACACTTCAAAACTTCTGGTTAGTAAATTATAAATATAAAAAAGCTATAAACAACTACATCTTGTTGTTAAAAAAAAAAGCCAATAGAAATAACTACAAGAATACTAATTTTTGTCAAACTCCTTTCAAATATTGATTGAGTCCATCAGCATGAACTTTTCTTACTTTTGATAAATTTAGTTTCACTAAAGCTGTTGGAAGGATGTCTTCTGTATTGTCTTCTCCCAGTGTACCTTAAGTGTATCTTAAGTGTATCTTAAGTACATTTCTGACAAAATAATCCATAGATAGAAATTGCTGATTTATCGAAATAACTAGTTTTGTGGGAAAGTACCATTTTCAATAATATCTAATTGGATGTATGTTGGAAAAAAATGAGCTAGGTTGTCATCTCAACAATCAGTTAAGCTGCATATTAGGGAGCTGAGATAATTCAGGCCAAGTTACAGTTGCAAAATATTGTACAATATTTATTTATAAATAATTTTATTATTTATTTACTTATTTATTGGACATTTATTTATTTATTTTATTATTATTTATTGATTTATTTATTTATTATTTTATATTTATTATTTATTTATTTATTTATTTATTTATTTATTTATTTATTGGACAACCCCCCAGCTAATATATATATATATATAAACACACTTCTGAATAACTAATACTAACTACTAATACTAATAACTAATGAATAATTGGTTGGGGTACCTACATGTGAAACAAAGTTCAGGAACTTTACACTGTATACTTCTAGTGACCTCTCTTCCACAACTCTGTTCAGACTGTAGGTGTTTTTCCAAGTAGATAAACAGATCAAAAGTTCAAAGAAGTTCAGAAATGTTTATGTTTTGTCTTGACAAAGACTGGGATTCTTTGGACATGTTTCAAACGTTTCACTAAATACAAACATGATTTCCTACTCCATCTGACTCTGAACAAAACTGTTAGCCTGTGTAATCGCCCCTCTAACACCTAAATTTGACTATTGCAGATACATGTCAAGTATGGCATGACTAAATATACCAAAGCCTTGTTCCCAGGGCAATGATAATTGATTTTTTTTTTTCATAAATAAAAATATCTTTTTACATCCCACCAATTTATTTTCAGATATAATCTTTTTTCAGATATTATACAGAAGAAAAATAGAGGTTGAGTCAGACATTTTCAGTTTATTGCAGGAGCTGCTGGAAGTCATTCTGTAGCAAGCATTATGTATCTGGCCAAGGTTTAAAGTCTACAGAGAAAATTTTGGAGCTAAACTAGCAGTTTGTACACAGTGATATAACTTCCTAAAAGTCAGTTGAAAAGTATTGATTTATATCAGCTTTTAATCTTGCTTTTGAAATATAATTTACTGCTGCCATTATGCAGTAACACCCAGTCTGTGTCTTTCTTCCAATCCATGTCTTCACAACACAGGGTCTGATCCTATTATACTCAATGGGGAAAACTCCCATTTGGTGCAGGTACACAATTAGATGGTTATAAATTGGTCACAAATAAATTCAGACTGGAAATTAAACTATTCTATCTGAGATTGTTTTTTAGCTATGAAGCTAAAGTCTAAGCTATTTAGCTTAGACACTGAAGACGTTTTCCCCACGGATTAACAAATCAAAGAATGCATTAAAATGAAGTCTGAAAATACGGAGATGCCTATGCAACAAATGGGGGGGGGGGGGGGGAAGAAGGTGTACATGTAATGATATATTACGTGTAATATTTTTATTGTAATGATATTACTTTCCCTATCTCCAGTAATTTGTGGCTTAATGACAACACTCAGATGAGGCAGAAGTGAGCAGGACTTGGAGGCCTAGGGTGTTTTACGCTGTAGTATCATCTCTAGGAGGATTTGAAATGATCTTGTAGCTCTGTTGCTTCATAGCACTTTTAGGTGCTATTAATCCTCCTTATGGGTTTTGCAGATGTCAGAAAGGTGCAGAGAGAACCTTCAAGGTGCGGATTTGGTCTATGGGTTTTTATAACATTTCTGAGGATTGGGAAATGTTTCTGATCAAAGCCAGAAAACAGAGTGAGCAGTCCCAATTAAAAAATAAAATAAAATAAAATAAAATAAAATAAAATAAAATAAAATAAAATAAAATAAATAAAATAAAATAAAATAAAATAAAATAAAATAAAATAAAATAAAATAAAAAGCTGGATCTGTACTTTGGAGTACTGCTCATTTTCTCGGGATTAAGGCAATTGCCAAATGTTATGTCATCAGGAATTATTTTCCTGTCTCAGACTTACAGGTGCTCTGAGATACTTTTCCTTTTCTTTCTTGGTTCACTTTGTAAGATCATCTGCATTTTCTTTACCTACCTCATCACATAGAAACTTTGTTGAAATGTTTGACCTTACCTTCTGCCTTCTTCTGGTACATTATGGTTATGCTTTCTTACTTTTTAGCAGATGTTGTAAGCAACTTTTAGGGAGCCAGGAAATGTTTTGTTGTGTGCTGAATTATTCTGTGGACTTCTTTGAACCAGATACCCATTGTAGAGTTTCCTCCAGCTGTGATACAATTGATAAAATAAAAGTGAGCCCATTTAGTCCTGTCTCTCTATTTATGTTGTGTGCTGTGGAAAACAGAGTATTTTATTTCTTTCTTTTATTCCTGTCTTTAAGCATTCAGGCATACCTTTGAAACAAGAAGAGCACAGTCAGATACATTCTATGCAAAAGGAGCTCAGACAAAAGAACAGGAGGCATTCTGATCCCAGGTAAGGTGAGGGATTTGCTTTATATGACTTGCTTATTATTCTACCACCTCAAATGTTAGTGTTATTTCTGTCACACACAAACAGAAGCTGAAATACTGTAAGAGGAGTGCCAGTGCCTTCCCAGAGACAGCTCTTTGGGTAGAAAAGTGAGAGATCTATGATGAAAGTAAGATACTAGAGATAGATTTCATCTGACTAAAAATAGATATTTACAAGGTGCAATGTGTTATATCCTAAAATATATGCCTAATGTACATCAGAGCAATACTGTCATGCAAGTGCCTGTCCACTAAAGAAGGAGTCTGGGATGAGGACACACGAGTAACTGCAGGCACTGACAGTTAGATTAAGTAAATTTAATCTGAAATTCCATTGCTGAGTATTTTAGGAGATATCAACATAACACGTTATATTTAATGCTCCTTTACCTCTTTTTCCCCAATTTATGCAGTCTGATGTTAAAAATAAATAGGAAAGTTTGCTTATCTGGCCAAGTAGGAATTTGGGGAGAATCTCCAAGTTGTAAATGAGCATTACACCAAGGCTTTTTACCAATTGCCTTGCCTTAAGAAACATGACTTAAGGAATAATAATGCAAAAGAAATACTATTCATCAAATGTCATCTACTTAAGGAAAAAGCAGTCAGCTGAACTTAGAGCAATATAAGGTTACCAAGCTGAAACTTGGTACTAGTAAATAGTAAGAGTAAACAGCTACTTCTTATCTTGCCAGGCATGCACAACACACACTATGAGCAACTTAAATTCTGAGTTATTACATATAAAGCACACAAAACACATATGATCCATCGTGTTTAAACAGCAGGTATAATAGACTCCATGCATATATTTATTAATAAAATAGAAAGATACACCACTGGATATTTTTTCCACATTTCTCCTATAGCAATGTGCTGGACTTGAAGTAATGTAGAAAAGAAATTTTTCACATAAAAGAATGTTATAGACATACATACACATCTTGGTGAGATCTCTTCCATTCCTCTGGTATCTATGTTATCAGTGCTACAACTACACTTCAGAGAGCTTTCCAGTCATTATGCAATAGATAACTGTAGCTGATGCCCGTGTGCCTGATTTGTTTCCATGGTTTGATTTCAATGGTAAGGGTTTATTCAGCAAAGCATTTAAGCAGTGTTCAATTTGGAGCAATTGTGTAGTCTTAATATATCCTGCAAATTAGGCACCTGTCTACTAATTCAGCAGGAATTAACAGTATGCCTAAATGTTTTTTTCCAAATCAAAGCTTAAATTTGAGGATGCTTATCCTAGAAGTGAAAATTCAATGGCAGCCTCAGCAATGACTGTGGCATATTAAATATTGATTTTGATTACACAATTTCATGTAGCTTTTAAATTTTCTTCATGTATTTCCTAATTTGAGTTTATAAACAACCACAAAAAAAAAATTAAAAAAAAAAATAGAACAGACTAGGAAAATAATTCAAGGTGGAAATAAATCTTCCTCTAGCTTCATATCTTAACATTTCCTTTTAGTTTTGATCAGTTCACAGACATTTCTGAGCAAATTGGAAACCAGTAAAAATGCTAAAAATGATCAAAAGTCAAAGGTTAACTTCTTGTACTAAAACAAAATGAGATGATCATTCAATAAGTATAGTTAATAATGTAGAATTTGAAAGTTAAAAAAAAAAAATCTGTGCACTTATTGACCTATAAATAATCAGTACTTAGATTTTGAAAAACCTTGACAGCTTCTGCATGCTCATTTCATAAAGAATGGCTTGTTTCTGGGAGTCAGAGAGATGTTAAGGATAGTCCCACTGAAAGCAAAATAAAGTTGTGCTTGCTATGCATGGGAATGTTATATCACAATAACAAACATAATTTTTCCTCTCTCTCTCTCTCTATATATATACAAATTTTAATAAGGCATACTTCAGCAAAACAACAAGATGTACACAATATTTGTCAGCAGAAGCTCCTATGGCAGAGCAGCACTGTAATGTTTTATTTCCTGCTTTGAAGATTGTGGAATCAGAATCATTAAGGTTGGAAAAGACCTTCAAGATCACCTGGTCCAACCATCCCCCTACCACCAAAATTACCCACTAAACCATGTCCCTAAGTATCACACACAGCCTTCCTTAATCCCTCACAGGCATGGTAAGGGTCCCTGAGTAACCCACTCCAATGCTTCTGAGAAGAAATTTCTCCCCATTTCTGATCATGTTCCTAAAAGGGCACAGGTATGTAACATGGCGTAGAAAAGGATGGGTATAGTGCTACACCTGTTAGTTCCATTTCTACTTTTATAAACATGGATAATAGAAGAGGCTAATTGTTATATTAACAATGAATTAGAGCATACATAATCCCCAGACACTTTGTAAAATACTGCATCCCTTCTGTGACCAGCTGATGTGGTCACAGCTGATTTGGTGCAGCTCCAACCTTGAGAATCTGCTGCATTTTTTATGTTTTTGAGCATGTGTTGGCCAAGGTGGCAGTATTTATACAAAGAAAATATGGAATGATTAAGAGAGGAGCTGAAAGATGAAGACGAAAATTTACGGAAGCTGTAGAAGCGCAAGAGGAAGAAAATGTTTGGAATATGTGACCACTCAGGAGCTCCAAAATAATTGTAAAAGGCAATCCTAAAGATATAATCTAGCTTTTGTCTGTCTGCTGAAAGCAACCTTTTACTTAATTATACACACAGAGAAAACAGATATATGCATATGTTGCAGCTTCTTCCTATTACTATAATGTGGAATACCAAATTATTATTTTTAATAAACTCTACTGGGGTAAATGAAATGAAAATCATGTAGCCTTACTCTGAGAACTATCAGTTCAACTTATCTAGTGAAGCAATTGATAATATGTAACACTCTGAAAGCTCATGGTTTATCACGGCTATGCACACCAATGACTTAAAGGCAATTTACTATTTGATCAAAGGCATCTACCATTAAATAAACATCCATCAGCAATTCCTATATTGTCTTCCCATACACTCCATTCACTTATATATCTGCTCTGATTCAGGTTCAGATGAAATGTTTCCAAAGTTAGAGGACATTCAAATCCTTGGGGAAATATAAGTAAATGTAATTACTTCTGCTTATTAGGTGACCAAAATCTGAATCTTGTTTTTATGTTTAGACTTATATAACTGCAAGCCCCAATCTGTCTGAGTGTTGATGGTCCATCAAAACTGTACGCCACCAGGTACAGACCACCTTTGTGTACATGAGTGTGATCAAGTTAAGTCCTTCCTTACTGCTGTGTCATCACAAGTCTTTGCTATAGAAATATAAGTGTACCAAAGGCAAACATAACAGCATAAAGTATGATAGCAATGACTGTTTTAATGTGATGAATATGTACATGTGTAACTGAGAGGATAAATGTACTCTATTGATTCTGTTACTGTGGGTATCAGACAGAAGTAATACTCCAACTATTATCTGATGATATTTTTAAGATTTTCTACATTGCTTAAGAAGAGAAGTCACTAAAATTTGTGGAGAGTGTTTATATAAAGGTATATTCTTTATGTTTCCAATAAGCAAAACACCAACTTAGACCTGAATAACAAAATATGATTGCTTCTCCCTCCCTCCTCTGACACTATTATCCAGTAAGATCAAGTTGTGGGAATATCTTGGAATTTTCAAGTGAGTAGAAAATCAACCCTTACAAGCATAGAGATAGGCATATTTACGTTTTCTGTTGTATGTTCTAGGATAAAATCATATATCTAGTATTTTACCACATTTATGTTATTAATTGCAGATACCTGACAAAAGAGTTTCACTGGATCACATGTTCTACAAACAGGTAGCATGAAATTTCCTGATCTCAAACAGTTAAGAGGGAAGGGGGATGAGAAGATTTTCAGTGATTTTCTCAAGGTAGCACAGCTTTCTGGTAGCATATTAAGATCTGGAACCACTGAACTACAGTGCCATCTTCCACTGAGTCTCCCTGGATTCATAATGTGGATTGATGAAACATTCACTTTTCTATTCTTTAAATCAAAAGTAACACATTCTTGACACTCTTTGTTATGTTTCTGGGCTACTGAAATGTTCTGGTCAGAGAAAATAGATCAGAAATAAAGGGACAACATGTTTTATCTCAATAATTTAAGTATTGACAAGATATCACTCTAGCATGTAGTTAAAAGATCTGTCTAAGACTAGCTTGATTCTTTGAAGAAATATGGGAAAGAAGAACAATTTTTCTGAAGTCAATAAATCTAAGATTAGTTAGTAAATTTAGAATCAAAACTTCAGCTGTTTGTGCTGTAGCTGTAATTTACTCTTCATAAAACTACATGGGAACTGCTTAAAAAAATCAAACTTCAAACTTAGTCACATGGTCTGAACTTCTGGGTAGACCTGTGCGGTGTCAAGAGTTGGACTTGATGATCCTTAAGGGTCCCTTCCAACTCAGGATATTCTATGATTCTATGATTCAAAAAATCCTATTGGTTGTTATGCATCCTGCCTTAGCCACACACAATAGCAAATACTTACAATGAGAATAGCTCCACTGGAGCAATGCTAATACATTTGCCACAGCTCCCACTCTGTCATTATGCACAGGAGCCTGTGCTTATCCCTTTTTAAATTGGAGACTCTTTTAACCAGGAATCCCCAGGATGAAACTGAACCATTTTCCTCACGGCAAAACAAATCCTTCTCTGATGAATTTTGTTATTGTTTATTGTTACAGTGTTTTATCAGCACTAAACTGTATGAAAGCTTCAATTAGTTCTTGATGAATGATCCCATAAAATCATGTAGTTTCATTTCCCCTGCCACTAGATATTTCACTGAGTGTTATTAAATGAAATATAATTGGGACAGGATTCAAGAAACTTAAAGTCTGCTTATTTTCCTTTTGGGCTTAAACATTAGAGTGTGTCTCAAATATTTCATTTTTTAAAGGTGATGGCTCTTTGTTCTAAACTGAGAAATGCTGTGCAATTCATAACTGTTGTTTAAGGATGTTATACTACAAATAGTTAACACAAGACCAGAAAAATACAGGTATTACAGCCATTTTCTACACCATTGTCTACCAGTAGCTTTGTAAATTTTGCAGTAAGAAGACTATGTAAGATTCACTGGAAAAAAAAAAAATCTTCCCAGATCAGATGAATAACCAGATCAAGTTCGTGTCTGATGTAACACCTCTGAATGCAATGTACATATAGTAAGAAAGAATGTACATGTTTCCTACTATATATGTAAATTCTGTTTTCTTATGTCTAATGTACTCTATTTTAGGATACAGTGTCTGCTGCAGCAGGATCCAGAGAACAAATGTTTTCAGGAAGTAATTTAAACTTCCTTCCATAAAGGAGAAATTCATATACACTACTGTTAATTTTGTCCTTTTTCCTATGTTTAACATCTGAAAACAGATTTCACTGGGCAGAAACATTATTTACATCAGTGACTGTACTCACATTTCTGATATCTGGACTGATATCTGAATCATGGAGTTATGCTTCAATTAAACTCCATGACAAACTTACAGCAATGGAAAACTTACTCTGAATATACTCTTTTATCAAATTCTTCCACTTGACCTAAATGCTAGTTAAAAATAAATAAATAAATAAATAAATATGAAAAAGTTAATATAAGATCACCACGTCTTGATGGAAGGACTAACTGTCAGATCTCAAAATGAAAGGAATTTTCTCCAACTGGTTAAAGACTCAATACATCCTGCCCTGAGCTATCAAAGTATCCTTTGACTTGCCTGTTTACTTCTTTTCCTTACATGCTTTAAGTGCATTGTAAGTACCCAATGGTGTTGCTGGATATATACATTGCTGCAATTATCAGAGCTTCACAGTGAAATACAGTTAGTCTGCTGAATGGGATAAATGTGTTTATTGGTATCAGACCAAAACATCAACCACTGGATACATCTGAGTAACTTCCAAACAGAAGATACTATTTTCAATAAGAAAAAATGACAAATATCAGACTATTCTATCATCAAAGAGGTGTACAGATATTTATCAATTGCTGTTAAAGACTTTTTTTCCCTTCAGATGGCAGAAGATGAAGCTACTATCAGAAATTGTATTCTTGGCACACATTTTTGGATCAGTTTAGAAGCAGGAAATCAAACCATCAAACATCACTGAACGCGAGATACAAAAGGTTTTACAGTTGCATTAGAAATCATAAATCATATGGCATTGTGAAAGGAAATAAGCTAATAAATATATGAATGGAGCATGATAATTTTCCTCCTAGAGGTAAAGTTAAATTATGCTAATTATTTCTTCAACCAGTCAGAAATTTTACTAATAAAATTCAGTGTTCATAGTATACATTCATAGACCCTGGGGATCAGGAACAATTCTTTCCTTCATGGTTGCTTCATTGATTGATGAATCAAAAGCTTGGAAAATAATAATAATAATAATAATAATAATAATAATAAATCCACACCTCTTGATTTGGGACTCAGAACTGACCTCAGGTACTTGGCTATGAAACAGGTGCCTTCTGTCAGGCAAGCTCTCTTGCAAAACTCTCTTGCAAAGCTCTCTTCTACTGCAACCTCAGCAAAACAGGGCTCTTCTACTTTCCAGCCACCCATGATAAACTTGATAAATCTTTGCTCAAAGTATTCATGCATTCTGCATTCATATCTAGACAGGAACTCAAGGACACTTTTGTAGTAGCCCAAGCCACCTCCATTCTCTATTCTCTCCCAGACATTGTCCAGTTTATCTGGGCATTTGTGGCATGCCTGAATAATAAGTGTGGCAATGAATAATTACTTTAATCTCTACATTAGCTATTCCTACCTAACAAAACGCGAGAATATAAGGAGGTGAGGAGGGAGCAGAAACTACTTGACTATTTATTAGAGTAGTTTTTGAAAGAGCATACCCAGCAAAGGCACAAATGTGCTTCCTGACAGAGTATTTGGACCCCCAGTTAACCAGCATATAAGTAGATAACTGTGCTCCAAGAATATTTCTTCACAACTCTCAAAGAATTGTTTGGGTTCCAGACATCAAAAGAGCTACATGAACCAAGTGTTATTGGTGTATTACATTGAGATCAGTTATAAATAAAAGCAGAAAAAGGAAAATAGCAAAGTCAAATTGTTTTCCTCTGTCATTCTTTTCTTTATCAATATTTGTTTTAAAAAGTAAAAGAGTTCTACAGGGCTCTGGTTAAATAAGACCCTTTCTGTAATTATAAATGTACACATGTAAGAGTCCTTTTAAAAGACAATAATACCCTAGTGGGTGTTAGGGAGAGAGGGCTTGTTCTCTTACAAATTTTCACAGTGCTCTGGGATTTAGTCCTCTGAGAATTTATAGTGCTGGTGGGCTCCCACTTTAAAGAACTTCAGATTGCTAAGGGTGGTGTTTCCCCTTTGAAGACTGTTACATTTTTTAACAGATCCTCCTTTGAAGATATTCATATCTGTGGGGTTCTCCAAAAGAGTCGGGGGAAAAGTCCCCTGTTGATGCTATTTACCAGGTTAGAATTTCAAACCTGGGAAAAATAGCTGATTCCTGAGAGGAGGATGCTCTTTTTGAAGCAGTTCAGATGGTTTCAGCAGACTTTGCTTCTGAAGTTCTCATTGCTAGAAGGTGTCTGGCTTCAAAACTTTATATCATACAAAATGTCACAGCTATACTATGTAGAAAGTAGCATTATTTTCTTTAAAAAAATATGGAATACTTTGCTATGAGAAACTTTTTAAAGACACACAACCTGTTTACATATTTGATAAAGGCATAATTTGCACTAAGTGTAAGGATTTTGCTATCTCATAAAAATCTCTGTAGAAAAGTTCTTAACAAAAAAGAAAAGAAAAAAGGTTTGCTCTTTTAAAGAGGCTACGCTGATGACTGTCTATTTTGTATTTTGGCTTTGGACTATCTGAACAGTCCTCTAGCAGAAAATCTTTATAAAAATTAACATTGTTGAGATGCTCCTTAGAAGAATCCCTTTTCATTTTTCTTAGAAAAAAAAAAAAAAATTAAAAAAAAAAATTAAAATGCATACACCAAGAAAGGGATGATAAAAAACTAATAAAATGGTGAGGAGGCAGAGTGTGATATTTCTGAATGGAGGAAAGAAATATTGTACAGCCGGAAACCTTTTTTTAAAAAACATATGTGTTTTGAAATGGTTATATAAAACATCAGAAGAATACTTTCTCCTCCATGGTATTTTTAACAAAAGGCCTGCAAGTTAACCAAAGTCAAAATAAGAATTGGAGAAACTAGCTCTATTTATTTGTTTTGAATTACCATATTTGCTAATATGAGTAGTTTACCAAGATCTTCTGCATGAAGTCTGTCATAAGTGAAGACAGCCTTTCTATTGAGATTCACAGTATCTCAATACTGATGTAACACAAGTAGACTTGGATTTAACACAGATAAAAGAAAAGTTGAAGCAAAGCCAAAGCAAACTGTTAGCTGTTGGAGGGAAGCATTCAGGAGACCACTGCTGATGATTTGTCTTTCACAAGACAAATAGTAGATGTCTGGAGCTTTCCATTCATTTGAATCATCAAATATCCCAAGTTGGAAGAGACCCACAAGGATCACTGAGTCCAACTCCTGGCTCCTTCCCTTCTCTCAACTAGGCTCCACAGAGTAAAATTGAGCCCAATGGACAAAAACCTTTCCCTTGCATAAAGTTTGTGTCTTCAGCTCTCCAGAAGCATGTAGATCATAATAAATAAATAAATAAAATCATATTTTTTAAGTTCTAACTGAAATACTCTTTACAAAGTGTATGGGCAAAGTGAATGGGCTCATCAGTGAAGAACTAAATGAAGAGCTATGTTTCATCTGGGAGAATTTTAATTCAGGATTCCAAGGAGCTTGCTAATAACAAAGGAGATTTAAACAAATTTAACCAATTTTTATAATCAATACTAGGATTGGTTTTGTAGGAATCATAGTGTTGTGGTTTAACACACATAGAATCACAGAATGGTTGAGGTTGGAAGGGACGTCTGGAGGCCATCAGGTTCAATCCTCTTGCTCAATGAAGCAGGGTCACCTGGAGCAGGTTGCCCAGGACCATATCCAGGAATATTTTGAATGTCTCCAAGGAGAGACTTTACAACCTCTTTGGTCAATGTGTGCCAGTGCTCAGTCACCCATGCAGTAAAGAGGTGCTTCCTGATGTTTAGATGGAATCTCTTGTGTGCCCATCGCCTCTTGTCCTGATGCTGGACACCACTTAAAAGAGCCTGGCTCCATCTTCTTTGCATTTTCCCTTGAGGTAATTATACACATTGATAAGATACACCCTGAGCTTTCACTTCTCACTGAACAGTCCCAGATTTCTCAGCTGTTCCTCACAGGAGAGAGAATGCTCTTTTGTGGGCAGTCCAGTCATTAAATCCTACCATATCAAGGTAAATGAATAAAAGTACATGTACACACATACAAAAAGATTACTTAACGATATAAACTCTTTTCTTTTTAACAAATGTCACATTATGTACACTTATTAAATCTACAACTCGAATGGAATATTTAGTATTACAGAAGTGTGATTCCTTACAATTAAATAAAAAAGAGGGAGCAACAAACCAGTAAATGTTTACCAGAGTAACTCTGTATTTTTCTTAACTTTAAAAGGTTCCAAGCACATAATGTTAGATGGTGAACACACACAGAAAATCCAAACCAAAATAAATAAATTTAAAACAAACAAACAAAAACACACAAAACAGTAACAGCATAGTATATACTGATTAATGGATGCTATAGATATCTTAGTGCTCTGTCTGCTTGGTTAGCTTTGTTTCAAATCTGATACAGATCTCATTCTGCACAGCCGATCCTGAAATAGTCCATGTTCCTTTAAATTCAGGCAATGCATCACTTTCTATTACCGTGTGTCACATCAGTCTATGACTGTAAAGGATGAGTTATGTGGACATGAACCAGCATGAGGACTTAGTTCAGATAAATCTGAGTTTTCTTGAGAAAGTCAAATGTTCACATAGACTTTTCTTTTTAATACAGCACACATTGTTTAGGTACAAAAATCAAGAAAGGAAATTATTAGCTGTCTCACATGTTACAGTCCACTCTGGCTTTTTATTTTTAGGACAAAGAGTCCTTGGAAGGCATTTTCTCAGCAGCTATTAAAGTTACACAGCACCCAATTTCCATTGGAAAGTAGAAACCATTTACCAAATCTTCTTCAGTTCTTAGTTCAAAACTCAGAAACCAATGATGGCAGCGTTGTAGAATGACTTCTTTGGTATTGCAGAGCTTTATTGCCATTTATACCAACATCAGTCAATATTTTTCCAGTGATGTGAAAAGACATTAAAGTGCATGTTCTGACAAGAATGTCCACAGGAAAAGAAGCCCTAGTTCTGGTCCACACAAATCTATTGTGCTAGACCAGCATGCAGTGTCAGCTCCAATTTCCTAGCAGTCACATAGCTCAAATGCTGGATTTAGGTTCCAGCACATCAACCCAGTCTCCAGGAATGGAAATAAAATACAGAAATCTTCCATCAGGATGGATCCAAAGGTCTCCAGTTCTGTACGCTGGAACTCCAGCACTAACACACACAAAAAAAAAAAAAAAAAAAAAAAAAAAATACAGGCTTACCATGTAAAATTTAGATGGAAATTTAGCTTCTAACCATCAGTTCCAGGGATTTCCTTCAGTCATCATACCTAGCTACTGTATTTATTAATATTATGTCTTCAGAAATGTAAGTTTAGATGCCCATGAAAAAACACTCGGGAAAACAAACAAACAAACAAACAACAACAACAACAACAAACCACATAAATTTGAGAAGTCACTCTTCTGGGAAAAAAAAAAAAAAAAAAAAAAAGTCTTCAAAAAGACCAGCAAACCTACATCAACCCTTAAAACAAACTGATAGGCATACCTCAGAGAAGACAAAGGAGAGGAAGCAAAAGAAAAAAGCCACAGGAAAATTGTAAGGCTGGATCCTCCAGAGCCCTGCTGCTGCACTTAACAGTGAAGGCTGCGCTGGACATGCCATACACATCCAAGGTGCCAACACTCTTCATCTCAGCAGTCTTTCTTGGTTTGCTTTCTCATCTAGCTATAGATTTGATTTTCCAGTCAGCTTTTATGTGAGGAGATCCTAACTGCATTTCCTGCAGCATAACCTCAGCATGGGAACCATACATGAACTGTTCACAAACCAAATGTGTCTCAGAGACCACTGCTGACCACCACTGTGTTACATTTCAAACAAAATGAAAATGAAATGCAAATGAAAATGTAGAGGCAAACTCTTTCAGAATATCTCCACCTTACAAAAAAAAAAAAAAAAAAAAAAAAAAAAAAGATGTGCATAAAGAACACAAACTAGGCCAGAATTAATGTCTTTTTGCTGTCTTTAACTGCATTGCCAGGCTTTCTAAAGAGATTCTTCTTTTTAAAAGTGTAATCTTTGTGTGAATCTCTCTTTTCGTGTTTGCAAACTTTAGAAAAATTGAAATATTTTCTGATAGGCTTTTTCACCTCCTATAGTAGCAAAATAAAAAATTGGAACATCAATGGTTAGAACATTTATATTTAAAAATCTATAAATGACATTTTCAAGACTATATCTTGGGGCCATTTTTTTTTTTCTCAGGCTTTGCTTCATATCAGTTTCATTCACTGCAAAGAGCTCATGCTTACTGCCCTACACTAAATACCTCTGAGTGTATCTCTCAGTTATGCTGATTGTTATAATTTTGATAAATTATTTCATATCTTATTTACAAGCATACCTTATACAACCCCAGGGATAATGAGATTTAGCAGACACCTTATCTCATGTCAAAGAAAGGCAGTGTTGCTGGTGCAGTCAAAATGTATTGCTGGCTCCAGGTGAGTGATGCTTTGTGGCTAACTTTATGTTCTGAAAAAAACTGCAGGGGGCTGACAGCTGAATAGTCATATGGCAGCATTACGGTGTAAAAGGTACTTGGGTTAGTTTCTTAGGCTTTTATCTGAAGCTGTCTTTTTCCTGGGGGGAGGGGATGTAGAAGCTGGGCCCTTTTGAATAGAAACTGTAAATGAAATAGCAGCCCTCAGTAAGATGTAAATCTGAACCCACTCATGTAACATAGAATGAGAAAACTTGCAAACTCATTCTCTTCTTGAGCCATGTCTTTCTTAACCAACTAAATACGATCAAATTTGGTGGCATTTAGCTCTACCACACACTCTACATAATCTGACACCCAAATAAAGTCTGTTGCCTCCTAACGTGAAACTGGAGTCATGAGACACCTTCCTCGACAGACCTTTCTTCTCCTGAGCAGCACGAGAGCCTGTTGCCAGGGTGGGTGTTTTGAACAAACATCAGCATGCAACAGGATGGCAATAGCTTCACATGCATTTATCTGCTTTTCATTACTTTGTATCACACTCTCCAATTCTATTTACATTAGTTTTTATTTTAGATGAAATAAGGCTTCATTGATGTATCTTAACCACATTATTCAACACCCACCAGCTCACTGACAATTGCACATCAATACGTTTTAGTTAAGCATCTGTCTCCTCATTTGCTTCCTTGTCAAATTTGCAATTTATGTCTGCATAACTTTTCACTCTGTAGCTGAACTCTGCATGAAACAGGTAGAGAGCACACAGCAAAATGCTACACTTGTTCTTCAGAGTGAATAGACAGTGCAAGTTCATTCTGTGAAGATCTGAAAAGTTCTTTAGGGTTACACATAGGTGAGAAAACTGTTGTGATACTCTGTTGAAGCCATAGCCTTAGCTAGGCAATAATTAAATCATTTGGAAAAATAAAAAATAAAAACAATATTGAGCCTTTGTATTCAGAAAGTAGGCCCTTATAATGGTTGAAAGGGGATTTGTTTTAAAAGACAAATATAGACAATAAAATTTAATAAGTGCTTTATTCTGAAGTTTAATATTTAATATTCAAAACAGTTTTCCCGTTCAATCCCCCAGCCCCAACCCCCTCCATAGCCCCCTTTTCAGAAGAGATCAGGCCTTTTCTCAAGTATATATCAAACCTAAAAAAACATTTTCTTGTAGCGGATGAAAAGCTTACTATCCAAAACCTGAATATTTTATAGAAAATAAAATTATATTTATTTTTAAGTGCATTCTACCTTCAACACAACTGCATCCTCACAACAAATCTATTGCGTTGTCCTGACATAGTTACTGCAAAGGTTTTTCCTTTGCTGTCCCAAGGGCCCAATTGATTTATCTGCCAGAAGCCTAAAGCCCCAAAATAAGATAGCTTTGAGTTTACAGAGGTCATTTTTCATTGTCTAAATAAAAATTTCTAAACAAAAATCTCTCATCCTGTTAACCGCGGGGTCCTTATCTCCCCAGAGGCTACAGAAACCTGAGAGAAGCCATTTCAATTCTTTTATGAAGAAAGATAAAAGCAAGTTTTCGATTAGAAAGCCAAGCAAAGCCTTCTTATTAAATGGTGGTAACAGTAACTAGTCGAAAAGGCAAAACCGTTCAAGGAAGGGGGGGAAAAGGGAAATCATTATGCATGAAGCAAACACTATACATGAGGCTGCCAAGACAATCTGAGGCAGTGACATTCAAGAAGAGAAGCAAAGTTCACAAGCCTTTGTAACTAGTTATAACTCATTCCCATCTATTTTTAAAAACTGTTTTATCAGGCATGTTTTCTTAATTGTGTGTCCATAGCTTTATCAACTAATATTAACTGTGTTAGAGTAATTATGTATTCAGACCCACTTCCTCTTGATCTGTCATCATTCAAAGCATTTACACAGCACTGGCTGGGTTGTGAGATGGCGTGTGATTCCAGCCCCAGAATAATAGATTCCACAGTGCTAAGCTAAAAGTGAAATTATTAGAAGTTACTTCATATTTCAAGTTATGATAAAGTGAGATAAACAGAGACATTAATGGTGATGCACTGGGAAATTATCCAGACCTCTGAAAGCTAAAGGTTTCTTTTGTTCAAAAAAATTCTCAGCATATGACTGTAAGTCTGAAGTATTCTATGTGTATTTTAATTCCTCTTTCCTATATAACACAAGAGAAATGGAATAGCATTTATGATACTATTCTATTCTTCAGTATACCAGCTATAAACACTTACCTTTTAAATTGCCAAGTTGAAAAATCCACCTATAATTCCTTATGAGGAAAGAAGTACAGGCAAGGTTTTGAGAACCATTTCCTCTTAATGAGGCTAACTATTAAAAATGTTTGACTCCCAGCATTTAATATTTTGTCCTGCATTAGCTTATATACATAAATGTCCAGGTGATATTCATGCAGAAATTAGGATAATACAGTCACATTCCTAACACTACAAAAATCCACATTTGGATTTATCTGTGATTGTCCCCAGTAAAATATGCCAGCTAACACTGTCTGCAATCATGTCATAGTGATAGAAGTTTGTCTTGGTCTATTATATACTGAAAAGAAGTTAGAAAAACCCGAAGTGGATTTCTCCTTTCCTTCCCACTTTTTCCCAGGACATCCATGAATGTGATGCATTTTAAAAATTGGTGAGAATATTCTTGCCCATACAATATAACAGGGTGCTTCTATACTCTAGCAGAGCTCAGATTTCTCTGTCCTTAAGCACTCTGCCTGCCTCCAAAACTGAATTATATTTCCCTCTTCCTCTGTTCCTTTCCCCAGCATATCTATGATAAGAAGTCATTTTTTCTACCCTGAGTTATTTTCAGTTACATTTACAATAACCAATGAAGTCAAAGTAAAAATGGGTTTACCCAATTCAAATCAAGAAGGAAATCAAACATCGCTAAAGGCAGCAGGTCTCTTTGACTCCACTGAGGTCAGGATTTTACCTCTAACATGTAGCTTTGTGATGTTAATAACTTCAGCATATGCAGTTTAATTTATGCAGCCATCTTCTTTACCTGTACTTTACTTTTATATGTTTCTATACTTACAATAGAGATATCCATCTGTAATTTTTAAGAAGCTATGAAAATTAGATTTCAACTAAACCATAGTTTGCTATGCTTACTTCATTACTTTTCATATTCAAATGTATCATCTCTGCAAAGAGCAGTCCTACTGTTCAGCAAAGTCCTGATCCAGCCCCTGGTGTGGTCAGTGGAGTACCTGCTCTGATTTCAGTAGGAGTTGGACCAAGCCATAAATGTGGGGGTTTATAATATGTCTATTTCTCATGCACTCATCTGGCTGTTGAACTAGATGTAAATGGTTTATTACTAGATGTATTACTGTTTCAGCTAATGCAGTCACTTTATTTTGGCAAGTAGAGTTCTAAAACTAGATTTTATAGGGAAAAATATGCTAGTTCCCAAAAGTGCCTTATCCAAAATAAATCTTTTTTTTTTTTTTTTGATGATATTATTACTTAAAAGCTCTTTGAATGTATTTTATACCTTGTATACACTTGGAATATTCAAAGTTAAAGCTGGGTAATTTAGTATTGTGTTAGATTTGTTAAGAGCTATGAGAAGAAATAAAGTTATGGAGTTAAAGAGACTAAGAGAGAAGTTAATCACATAAGAATAACAAATTTCATTGCAGAACTTTCTTTGGTCTAAAAAAGATGTTGTGAGACCTAATTTTCAGAAGTCAAAGACAAGTGAATAGAAAATAAGACACTTTCACAATAGCAAGAACAGTTAGCCATCAGAATATGAGCAAATTCTGCCAAAAGTTATATCAAGATTGGTTGTTTTTCTGAAGAGTTGTCCATGTGGAATTACTGAGTACAAGGCAGGGAATAATACTAGGCTGTCCTATGGCCTGACCCAAACAGGAGGGCTGACAAGGCAATCCAATAGCCCCTTCTGGCCTTTAAAAAATCCCTGAACAAATGAAGCCTAGGAACACTTTTTGTTGGAACACAGTGTTTGCTACAACCACTGTGATTCACCCTCCTTGTTACTCTCTGGGGCTCCCTGCCAAACACAAGAAAATAAGGCTTTAAGCCCAGAAGGATTTCTACAGTAATACAAGATATTGATCCCTATGTTGTTTTCAGCAGCAGCTTGTTTCGCTGTCCAGGTTCCTTCAAATCCCAGTGTGCCCAGCAGGTTAATACTGAGTAACAGCAATGTGTTAGGAAAACATGGCACATATTTTACTATACATTGTTATACCATCCAGTTGCGTAAAAGACAACAAGGCAAGCATTGGCTTAGATTCAGGACAATGTTTATGCCTATTAAAATCTGGCTGAGAATCAAAACACCAATGATAGCTTACACTCAACAGCACCTAATGCTAATTGAGCAACACTTTAGACAGGCATGTTCCATCTTCAGAAGGCCTCAAGACGATCGTCTTATAGATGTTTACTGAGCTATAGGATCAGTTCTTTGCAATGACTCTGGCTCAGAAATGTTCCTGGCAAAATGAATCATTATTTTGAATTTCAAAGTTCAAATACATTAGACAGACACTTCTACAGCACAGACTGAATGCAAACACAAAAGATGGTACTGATGCTTGGCAAACTGCACAAACACAATAAGGTACTTATCAGTACATGCAACAGATGTCTTGGTCCTGCAGAAAGCTGAGCAAAAATCAACTTTGTCATTTTCATAGAAAATGCTCTGTTTTGCTTATCTTTGCTTGGGCCTGAGTCATTCAAGAGATGGTAAAAGAAATTATCCTGTTCACTGCTACTCTTAGTTTAAGACACCTCTAGGTCTTTTAGGGATCAAACTGATGCCCAGCAATAAAATAGCTCCATATACCAACACATTTTATGCCACCCAATGGCAATGAGAGTGTCACAGGAATTTTAGCTGGTTTTAAAAAATGGCTGCAGCAATTTTTGTCTGATTTTTCTTCAGTTTGGGTGCAGCTAATTGTCCCATTAAAGCAAAAATTTGCTGATGCGGTAAATGACTGATGCGGTGCCTTATCCAAAGCTATTCAGAGATCTGTAGCTTGCTCCAGAACCTCTTCAGGTAAGGCCAACATAAAGATGGTTAAAGATCATGATGCCTTCAGACAAATCAAGGAATTCTTGCAGAGTTTCAGAGTCTAAAAAGGCTTTGTCTAAATTTTCTCATATTGGTTTTCCGAAAGCATCATCCATTCCAATGAATTTCAGAAATTAATCCTGTAAAATGTATCAAATCAAGACTGTATGCACAGATTATATGTGAGTTTGCCTTGTTAAGTATGCAGAATAACAATTCAAATTTGTTTTTCTATTTTACACATTTTGGAAATGTCTATAACAAGACTCTTTAAAGTGTTGTTTTGTTTTGTTTTGTTTTGTTTTCATTATAATCTTTAAACAATCCAAAAGGAAATGGGGGGTGGTGAGGGGTTGTTATTTATTTAAAAAGGGAATCAAGGTTGAAATACATGTTCTCTCTTTAATTCCCTTTACTTGCCTAGGTGCTTGATCATCACTTGTTCACTTGTCCAGGGTCAAAAACATACAAGGCTTAGGGTTAGGAAGGAGTTTCCTTTCTTGTCAGTTCAGTGGGAGCCTGAATCTTTTTTTATGTACTGAGGACAGCAGAGTACAGATGGGATTGTCTGGACAAGTCTTTCCTAATCAATTTCCACTTACTGCAAAGTCCTCAGGTGCTGGCAGCATCCTGATCTCCTCCTCTCACCAAAGGAAATGGCAGCTTTGTCCCATGAGGAATTAACCTAACTGAAGTCCCTGGGCTCTGGATAACGTTGTACTGGTGCACCTGATACAGTTTGGGATTTACAAGATAGCAGACTATTCAAGATAACTTGAATGCTCTATGAAGCTACCCAACTTGATGACATTTTAAAACCATAGACATATAATCAAACATCTGTTACGTTACACATCATAATGTTTATTGTAACATACTGTACAATATGTTACACTGTTAGTAATAAAAATAACTATAATAATTACATGTACGAAAAAGGATATGCAACTCAAAATCATTGAGTAAAACCAAAATATAAATCTCTGACAGTGTTCTCATTTAAAATGTAAAACCCTGCATAAAGGAAAAACACATACAATGCAAGATATTTGAATTGGAGATCCAATTGAGATCTAAACAAACTGAAGTTAGGTGTAAGGGTAATGTGTATCCAGGGACTAAAAATAAATAAATAAATAAATATAAATAAAAGGAAGCAAGAAAATAGCCTCTTTTTACATCGAGACAGTCCTGAGAATAATAATGTGCTAGTTTTTCAAATCCAAGTAGCTATGGAGGATTGTAATGATTTCAGTCTAAAAAGCAATGCTGGAAAGCAGCCTCTTCAGAGACTGCAAGCTCCCACTGTGCAGAAACATTGTGTCACTGCACACTGGTGTAATGGAGACAGACAAAAGAAATACTTCAAGGAAAGATGATGTATTTTCCCAGAAAACCTAGATACAGTTTTACCAATGACAGAAGAAAAATAAATAAATAAATAAATGCTGGGTGGGGAGCAAGCTGGAGGGGTAAATGGCTGAGTCATTTCTTGCCATAACCTGAAAATGCATTCTGAAAACTGATTACATTAAAAGCAGACAGGCTTAAGGTATCCTTTCATTCATCAGAAATGGTACCAACAATTTACCATGAGAAAGGACTGCAATAAGGTTCATGGTTTCCCACACATCCTACACTAACCTACCATTCAGTTCTGATCCCTCAGACTTTTCTGTTGACCTTTTCATGCAAGAAGAAACTGAGAAGCTCTGCAAGGTCTATGTTAATCATACTTAAATTGTGTGCTTGCAGTTTGTTTTACTCAGTATATTTAATTTCTTAGAGAAAAAAAAAAAAAAAAAAAAAAAAAAGCTAGCATAGGTTGTTACACACACAAAAAAAAAAGGCACAGTAATTAAGGTGAAATTACTCAGACTACTTTAGTTTATACAGAGATTTAAACCTAGATTATCATGTTAAGATGCTGAACATTGTATAAAACATCAATAATAATTACATTGTATTTACTTCCCAGGGTTGATCCTGTATTTATGAAGTGCAGAAATATATTATACTTTCAGAAAATTATGTTTTCTGGGAATGTTATCTAGCTTTTTTTGTTTTGTTTTGCTTTCCTTAATCAATCCACACAATAAAGCCATGAAACCACAATTTTTTAAGCACATTAGTAAGAAAAATCATGATATTTACTTTAGAGGTCAAAATTATTGGAAGGTGTTTTTAAAAGCCTTTTTGAACATTGAAAATGCCATCATATAAAGGAAAATAAGTTGTGTTATATTTTGACTAGAAATTATTCTACTTATTTGGGAGATGCAGAACAACATCAACCAAAAGAAGATTGTAATGAGAAACTCATCACTCCTCTTTCTTTATAGGAGGACATTCTTTATTTTGATAAATCCAAGTAACAAAGATTGATCTCTGGGCAATGGTCAGACACCCATGAAAAATACGTAGCTTCTTTCTAGACAGGAAAAATCATTCCCATCTCTAAATTTTGACTACTTTTTGTAGGCTCAAGGTATTTGTGTTTCTTGACACCTCAGTCAATACGGTTTCACAATAAGGTCCTAAAGAAACAGAGGTTAGAATATAGAAAACAGAGTTGGTAAAACACCCAGGAATTCCCAGAAAGCAAAGCAGGTTATTGTTGACACCAAGAGCCTCACATACAACTCCCAAGTCTTGCTCTTGGTAAGCAGCTGTGACAAATTTTGAGAGACAGGAAACTCTGCGTGTCCGCCAGTCCCACTGGGACTGAGGATAGAGGAGAATCTCTGTGCACATCTGTACAGCTGAAGCAAGTAAAGAAGAAGTAGCAAATCTGACTTACTGACATTTACTGGACATGAAAGGGTGAAAAATCCCTTCAGAAACAGGCCTCACAGCCCTTTGTTGCTTCTAGCTTCTACTCTCTCTTAGGCATTTGCCTCCATGAAGTGATTCCCTTCACTTCAAGGTGTATGTACATTGTTAATTCCTCATAGAAGAGACCATGGCACACTGCTGAGTAACAACATTACATCATGATTCTATGCAAAATCTCACAGAAAAAGTTGGGAATTCAAAACAGAACAAGAAAAGCAGAAGTAATGATCCTGTGCAAACAAAAATTACGGTGGTTGTACTTCCCCAGTAATGCATAAAGCTGTTCAGGTGCAGAAAAAAAAAAAAAAAAAAAAAATACAAAAAATAATTTCAAATCCATGCTAAAATTGGAGGCTCTCTTTGGTGATTCGGAGCTTTCACTTTCCTGTCTGATGTTTGTTCCAAGTGAAAGAGAATGCAGCCTTTCCAAAACATTTGTCCATAAGTACCTTAACAAAAACCCATGTGGGTGCAGAAGAACTTGGAGCAATAACCACACTTATCAGTACTCATGGGATCAGATCTCTCTAACCCAACTGTAATCCGGATTTGTCCTGACAGTAGGCTCTAAGATTCACAATGAAATCTGGAGCACAAGTAAATAATTGTAACCCTAATAACATTACGAAATCTGAGTTATACAATATGGAAACCATTCTAGTAATGTGTGTTTTACTTCATTTTCTCAGGATTCAAAAACAAATTAAAACAAAAAAAGTGGAAAGCAGAAAGTAAAAACACACAAAAAATACAAAAAATAGCAGGATGCTGTTGCCACTGATGTCTATGGCAACTGGCAGAAATCCCATGCATTTTAATGGGAGTAAGATTTTCAATTTTTAGTACTTGTGCCCTACATATCTTGTGCCTTCAGCTCTTCTCGACAGCATTGACTACATGATGTTCTGAAAAATGAACCTTCAAAATGCTGTCTTGGCCTGTTGGTAAGGTTTATTCTTTTTTTTTTTTTTTCCTTAACTTATGCTCAAATTTCAAACATGGGCATAAGGATTATATTTTTATTTTACTACATAAGGGGACTAAACAAGTCTTGATGCTGACAGAACACTTTATGTGATATTTAGCAACAAAGAGGGAAACTCTGTCAGCCCAGAATTCACAGGAGCAGGAGTTGGCTAAATTCATGGCATGGTGTGGGAAAATTACCTCAACACTGTCTAGTTTTGCTGATTTTTCCTTATGCTGACATTTCTGATGCACTGAAAGTTGCTGTGCTCACATCCTCTGCTGCTGGTGTCAAAGTACACTCTCAGTCTTCACATGCCAAGATGAGGAAAACCTATTGCAATGCCCAAAAGACTTAACTCCTGTCAAATATATTCATTTAACACAAGCACTCTGGTCTATGGCTCTAAAATCTTAAAGTGATGGTGTAAAGGAGGAAGGAAGAGAAAAACAGGCAGTAGGCTTAAATTTTTTTTTTAGATAAGTAATGACACCTATGTTCATTGTAAGAGAAAGAGACAAAAAGTGTTAGACACAAAGGGAGAGTCAGATTTTCAATTTACTCTCCTGAATGAAGGATATATGTGCTCATATGGAAAGAAAATAATAACTTGGAAAATCCTCCCTCATGAAAAAATTCTGCTCAGCCATACACTTGATGATACAGTCCTGTGTCCAGACTTCTCCTTGAAGACCATCACTTGGGTCATATTCAGACATTAGTGCAGATTTAGAATTGTTAAATTTTGTATGAATAAACAAACAAACAAACAAACAAACCTGTACAGCTATTATGGCTGCTGAGTTCTCTTTATTTTATTTTATTTTATTTTATTTTATTTTATTTTATTTTATTTTATTTTATTTTATTTTATTACTTTTATTTATGACAAGACTATAGAAGCCCACTCCACAGTAAAATCACAGAATCATAGAATAGCTGAGTTTGAAGGGATACACAAGGATCACCAAGTCCAACTCCTGGATCTCCAAAGGACCACACAAAAGATCAGACCACGCGTCTGAGCATTGTCCAAATTCTTGAACTCCAGCAGGCTCAGTGCTGTGACTACTGGGGAGCCTGTGACTCCCTGGGGAGCCTGTCCCAGTGACCAACCACCTCTGGTTGCAGAACCTTTCCCTAACACCAGCCTGACCCTCCCCTGTCCCAGCTCCATGCCATTTCCTCAGGTCCTGTCACTGTCCCCAGAGAGCAGAGTTCAGTGCCTGCCCCTCTCCTCCACTCGTGAGGGAGCTGCAGGCTGCCATGAGGCCTCCCCTCAGTCTGCTCTGATCTGGGCCAAACAAACCAAGGGAACTCACCTTCCCCTCTTCAATGGTATGAATTACCATTCATACAAGAGTATGAAGTAACTTCATACTCGTGTTTTATATTAAGCAATAGCCACAATTTACCCTTTTGTGCTCTCCATTTCATTAAGTTCACATACATGGGAACAAAACAGTGATCCATTCATGGATCTTTCCAGAAGATTGGATAGGTCATTTGGCTTAGCACAACCACCAAGTGGGTTGTGTTTGGGTTTCGTAGTTGCAAGGCCCTTGCTGCCCTGCCTTCATCATCACATTGCTAACACTGCCACCCAAATTTACTGTTTGCTTTCCAGTTAACATGAGGAAATTATTATAAAATTTAATAATAGACTTCTTACACTATTAACAAACATCAAATGAGATGTGGCTAAAAGAAGAAAAATAGCAACATTTGCAATGTGGGTTAAATAATCTTTCTATCTAACAGAAAGTGTCATCTGAAGCTTTGTACATACCTCTTAAGCCCTCATTTTGGAAAGAAATGGATCAGGTGGAGCATAGTGAGAATCATCAGGCCCAGGAAGAAAGCCTGAAAAAAATGGGGACGTTTAACCTTAAACTAAAGGAAGTGGAAGCACAGGCTGCAATGTGGAAGAGAATAATCTATTTGCCAATTCTATTTCAGGTATAATAGGAAGCAATAGATTACTACAACAAAAGGTAAATGTAATGAATCACTGGATTAGATTCCTTGGGCAATAAGTAAATTTCTCCAACTGGGGCTCTTTCAGAGCAGGTAAGACAAATGTAAATGACACAGGTATAAAATTCATTTTCAGGACAGTACAACAAAACAGCTGGTAGAAAAGTAAGTGTCTGGGCATTGCCATTCAAGTCAGGACAGACACACAATATGGAGACTATCAATACTTCCCATAAAGCCACAGAAGTAATTTTATAAATAGTGAAATTATTTCTACTGAAAATAATAATAATAATAATAATAAAAAAAAAAATCTGGAAGTATGTAATTTTGTGAGATCTCCAAAGCACAGGACTAGAGATTTTGAGTCAATTGCAAGGCAGGTATGCACAGGAGATGTAAAACCTTCTTGTTTTGCTCACAAGAAAAGTTAAGTTATGCTTGACACATTCCTCCCTAAAATGTGAACATCCCATATTAGTTCACAGTCACAATTAAGTATATCATTTGAAGATGCATAGAGCAATCCCAGTCCCTCTAAAGATGTGTTGTCAGCTTTAGCCCCTCCAGAATTTCACCAGGGAGACTCTAACAAGTGTGCATTTTTTTAATATTCAACCTCTTTATACAAAAGTTTCTCATTTAATATTAAAGGTAAGATATGACTCTGGTTTTGTTTTAGTAAGGAATTGTTTGTCTCTTTAAATCATTATTTCCTTTAAGCAATCACAATATTGTACTGTGGTATGTTTGGATTCCTTCAGATATTCTTTATAATCAATACACCAAAGGAAAGCAGTACAGCAAAGGGAATGCAACATTTCCTCACATCATGTATCTATCTAACGCAAAAGAGGAAAGCTTTTGAAGGTAACAACAATAACTCAGAAAGAACAGGGTTTGGCCGCCAGTTATACATTGGCTATATTTGTTGATTCCTTAATTCATCAGGAATCTCAGTCTCCTCATCCTGTCTCTGTGCATAATGTTACATTTGAGCTTCTCATGTGCTAGCTTTTTTTTTTTTTTTTCCTCTTCTTGTTTTATTTGTTCTGAATACTGAAGCATTTTTAAAAGTACCAAAAAATCAAGCATGGCACAGTAGGAGAAGAAAGCTTCTGAGGAGAGAAAGCAAACCTGTGTGACAGATGGAAAGGTCTCAATGGATGAATGGTACTACTACAAATAAGTTGCAGGCAGCCAGAGGGAATCAAATAATGATTATAGAAGAAAAATGAGGGTTAAAAAAATGGGGTAAAAAAATCTTTGGCACCCACAGAAAACTCTAAATTAGCAATATATACATATTTATTTATTTATTTATTAAGGAGATTTAATTATATGCTCCCCACAAACAGGGAAATCAGTAATGAAAAAGAAGCTAGACAGCTGACAAGTGAGCCAGTGTGGACAATATAAAAAGCTCAACATGTCCTTGCAGAGGAAGGAATGTACTCCAGGATTCAGTCTGGCATGCCCCCAAACCTGAACAGATTACTTTCTGACGATCAATACCTGTAACCACCAGAGGCCTGTTGCAGAGTTTTTTTTTTATTTTTTATTTTTTTTTAAAAAAAGGAAAGGAAAAGAAAAAAAAAAAAAAGAAAAAAAAAATCAGCTTCAAAGAGACCTGGTCCCAAGCTCACGATTTATTTTTGCCACTGGGTGCTGAGGTAAGAGCCTTGGACAAGGCACATTTTTCATCTCTTTATAAGGCTGTGGATTGAATATGAAGTGCTGCAGCATGTTCTCAGGGCTTTGCTTGGTCCATTTCCTATCCCAGAAAGAAACGCTCTCAAGACAACACTTTTCCCCTTTGACCAGAGCTGGTATCAGATCTTTCTCAACAGCCTGATTAATAACTCTCTTTCTATATCTATGACTCTTTAGCCACCTATAAAGGAAAAATAAAAGTTCTTTTGTGTGTGTGTGTTTTTTCATGTTAATTCCCCTTTTTTTAGAGAGAGATAAAAAAGCCAAAAGGTTTTGTTGTTTTATTTGAAACAACAGCAATTGAAACTGAAATTGAAACTGAATAGCAATTATATCCAAATACAGCCTAACTGTTTCACAGAACAGGAATCATAATTTCATTAATGTAGTATGCTTCAATAGAAAAATAGAAATTAAACGTAAGATTTTCCCCCATCATATACTTTAGTCTCAAAAAAGATTTTTTTTAAAAAAAAGGTTTTAGGTATTACTATGAGTATGAAGCAATAATTCATACATATATCTGGAGTCACAGAGTTGTGTACAATATGGTGTATTCTATTATAACTCCACCTTTCCCTCTCTCTCATTTTAGCTTAATTTTCCTTTGTTTTTTTCCTATTCATTTTTCAAATACTGAAAGCAGTGCACATTTTCCAGGAAGCATTGATGTGTTTTATTTATTTGCCCATCTAACTTAAGTTGCTAAACATGACCTATCTGAATAATTTTTTATTCAGATAAAAATTATCTGAATTTGCCCATTTTTTAAATCAAGAAAAACAAGAAGGAGAGGAACAGAAAATCTAAGTAGAATATTAAACTAAGAGATTAAGCTAAGGAAAGGAAAGGGAGAGGAAAGGGGAAGGAAAGAAAAAAAAGAAAGGGAAAGGAAAAGGAAAGTTGTATTATTAATAGCAAACTCCAGGATGATGGATGAAATGAACAACAATATTCTTTAATCATAAAGCACTAACATTCCAGCAGTGCTGGTAAGTGAGTGGAGCAGTGAAGCCATTTGAGACTTAAACAGATGGATTAGGAAGGGTTCCACTGTGGGTTCCTGGACTGATTTCAAAACAGCAGCCTGATTAACTAATGCACAAAAAGCAAGTGATTCTTCCAATCAATAAGCTTTTATGTAAGCATATTTGAGTTATAATATTTAAACACAGCAGACAAGTGGGAATCGGGAATTCCTCATGCTGGGCTAACAAAGCAGTAAGTTTTACTTGAATCTGGAAATCTCTTTTTTCCAGTAACTCTCAAAGGGATTTTATAGTTAATGTTGTCACCACTTGTTCATCAATATATTAACAGCTCCTGATGGTTTTGAGAAAATGATGGTGAGTTCCAAGTCCAAGAGCTACTATTTTTAAAATATATATATATATATATATATTAATCAGGGTTTCAGGGAGAAGTTAACTAAATGTTCACTAAACGATTGAAACAACACATAAAAATTAATCACTGACTAAATTTTCTGGTGAGCACATTTCTCACAAATAATTAGAGAGGGTATGTATCCAGGTCATAGGGGTTCATGCCTTTAGGCCTGAATAACATATTTTTTTTTTCCTGAGTAATGTGGAAATGGCGAACATTAATGGCTTTCTATGAATATATTTTTTAATCTTTAAATATCTTTTAAAATCATTTTAAGGTAGTTACAATTTTTAAGAAACCAGTGACAATTATTTTTATGTCTTTCTCTAAGTGTCCCAGAGTCACAGATAGAACTATGACATTTTATAAAGGTTTCTAAAAGTGACAAAAATAGATTTTTATATAAGATACTATTATTATAATGTCTATTATATTGTAATATTCCAAGGATAGAGAAAAAGTTCTACCAGACACCAAAAGGAAAATTTCAGACTTATTTCTGAATGATACCTGGACATCTGGGCCACACTTTCTACTGGTCCATTTAAACAAGACTCAAGAGAGATGCACATTTATAATGATTAATCATCTACATTTTTATATGCCAGCTAAAATCTGGCATAAACCTGACACTTTTCCAGACAGAAATTTTGCTTATTTTTCATCATGTAATATTACTGAGGAAACATTTCTATAACATCTTATTTGTTTCATATTTCTCATTTGAGACAAACAAGTAAGCAGAAGACAGCTAAGATAGTCAGAAGGTACATAATAAAGGAAATTTATTACATGACTCTGTGACATCACAAGACTCTTCATGGCTGTCACCAGATTATACACACATTCAGAAGAAGTGGGAAAAGAAAGAATACACTTAAGTTACACAAGCCAGAACCAAAAGGATATTGTGGAAGCATGCAGTGAATATGAATCTCTGCTTAGCTTAGCTAACCCATGATCCCAAATGGAGTTTCAAGAGATTAATAAGGAAAATGATTAGTTCAGGATCAACATGCACATTTAAAGAATGCCTCCTTAGAGCCTCATAACTCAGCCAGATCAAAATAGCTTTTAACAGGACTAATGAAAGACACACCTGGATGTTAAGGACTATTCTGCTACCCAATTTGCTCTGGTTCCCAACTTTGTAAAGTTGCCCAAGGTTAGAATAAATTTTCAAGAGAAAAAATCTCACTATCAACATTTTTTTAAGTGACTAAGGAAATGAATCAGATTTCCTTCATTTCTAGACTTAAGTTCATGCCATTTTCAGCCAAAAAATAATATTTGACCAAGTAAAAATCAACTAAGAAAGATACTTCAGAATTAAATTTAATTACATATACATCCTGCAATTTGCCAGTGTAAAATAGACATTAGGTGTTTTGCATTTGTCACTAGTTTCTGTTGTTCCAGAGGCCAGTTTGTAATTGCCTGTTGTAATGTCTCAATGACTTCTCTCTGGCCCAGTATATTAGACTGCTGAGGTGCTGGGACTGTGCCTCATTCCATCAAGAAGTCTGGACTCCAAGACATGCTTTCCTGGCTCCTGCCTTTCCTGGCTCCCCTTGGCAATCACCCAGCCAGGTCTTCTATAGACACATGTAGATCTGAATATATATCTATCATTTGCCTTGAGCTTTATAATGGAAATGTTCTTCCTAAATTGAAAAAGGATATCGGAGGAGAAAATGCCTACAGCCCTGGATCCAGTAATAAGTCTATTAGTCGAGACTATAAGAACAGTGTCTTTCAGTCCCTTGGGGTATGTGACCCTCACAGGAAGAAAAGTCATTGTCAGAGTGAATAAACAGTTGACATGTAGTAAATATGTACTATTCAATAAAAATCTCTGAAGGCAACAGAGAGAAATGCTTCCAATGTTCTGAAGGGGTTCTTCATCTTTCTCAAATTAAAATGCTCTTTTTCTCTCTCAGTTGAGGTACCCATCGTAATCCCAAAGCCTTTTTTTCTTCTCCTTTTTACTATTCTGAACTTTACTATGAATGGTGGAGAAGGAGGAGGAGAGTGAAAAGAAGTCCCATTCATGCCTTTCATCTGTGCCAGGTTGTCACTAAGTCAAATCCCACCATCTGCATAAGCACTATGTAGTATTTGGAGCAATGGCAACATGAGTTCTCTTTTTTTCTAGTTATTCAAATTCTGTGATATTTTGTGATGCACCAAGGGCTGTTTACAAGCAGTGGAAATACAGTGATGTCACGAATAGACTGCAACCCGGATTCTATCGTTAAATTTCAGCTGACGATTACTTTTATTTTGAATATGTACAAATCTGAAAATAAAACATTAAATTAAGGACTTAAAATACATTAGACAGCATTTTAAAATATTATCCTATTTCTATTTTAGGAACACCTTAGATTTCAAGAAAATGTTTTTGTCCACAGTTAAAATAGTAAATGGTATTCTACTTTGTACAGCTCCTAGTTCAATTCCCCACAGTTATCTGTGGGATACTTCACACTGCCACAGTAGGGCAGTTCAACATTTCAACCTTTTACTGTAAAAATTAACCTCCATTTTCTAATATATTGTGAGCTCTGTTCACAAAAGTCCACATTGCAAGAAATTCACAGGCCCCCACAGAGGTAAAATAATTCTCCCTTTTGGTGTACCACTGAGAAATGCTAAAAATAGTTAAACATACAAGGAAAGAAATCTCCTTTGGGGATTACAGTGTCTGCCTCGCTAGAAAGAATGAAATAGATATGCATATTTTTATACAATTACATCAAATTTCTATTTACTGTCCTAAGTAGTTGAATAGTCAATATTCTGAGGAATCCTGGATCTCCAGCCTACAAAATTATTAAACTTTCTGTGTATTCCAAATGTAGAACAGCTCATTCATTTCAATTGCTGATTAACTAATGGCAGTTGTTACTTCCATTTTCTGTGAAAACATATTAAATACCTAAATGTATACGTAGCATATAATTGTGTGTAACATATATTTGTGAATTATATTCAGATGCATGTGCCCATTTTTTTAAATGCAAATGTGCATATATGCATATATGTGCATATATTTTTTTGCTGCTTAGAAAAAAGTTTCCTAGAACCATAGAATCATAAAATCAGTAGGGCTAGAAAAGACCTCCAAGTTCATCTGGTCCAACCATCCCCCTACCACAAATATCACCCACTAAACCATGTCCATAAGTACCACGTCCAACCTTTCCTTAAACACTCCCAGGGATGGTGACTCCACCAACTCCCTGGGCAACCTGTTCATTGGCCTCTATATCTTGTTATGTGACTTCAGCTAGTGATTTAGGTGGGTGGAATCTGGATGCATAATGCTGGCATCTAGAGTCTGGATCGATTAGAATCTGAGACAACTGCAGGACAAATATTTTAATGAAATCCTTGCTGATTTGCTCCAGAAATGCAGTGGTGAACTTGGATCTGTTTTAATCACTAGAAGCATTAAACCTATGAAATTGTTTCAATCCAGGCATGTGTACATAAGTAGATCTCAAAACTTTGCTCTGCTCTGCTTTCTTCTGAATTATTTTTAGGAATATTTTAAGTATTATTAAGTATTATTAAGTATTATTTAAGTATTATTAAGATATGTTGCAACAGTAAGACTTGTTATTATATATTCCGTCTTAAACTGTACCTGTACACTAGAATGCATGTGAGAGACATTGAATGACAATATTATAGATAGAAAAACAAATTTACCTGAAGTCAAATAAAGTAGGTATATGCTCATTACTGTCTGTGGTAAATTTCTTTTTGGATTTTCTGTGTTTTAACAGCAGCCTCTCCCTACCTGTATGCCTCTCTGAGTGATGATCTCTTCAGATCATAGCAACACACACAAACAATATATTACTTGGTGCCAAAACGTTTGTATGGGTACTGAACAATCATAATTAAGAATAAATGTAAACAACAATCCAATTAAGATGCTACATTTGTATGTAACACATATTTTAGCTTTAGTTGCATGCAAGAGAAATCATATTTTTGTCCATGCAAGTGTTCTTGTAGCAAATGTGTGGTAACGAGATAGGTAGGTCATATTATGGTGAAAGATTATGGTTTAGCCACTTTATGCATTTGCAGGTGTGAAATATCTCAAAGACTCCATTCTGATTAGATGAATTTCAAATTCTGTGACAAGCATTAACATGCCCTGTGCAGGACTGGGTGTTGAACATGCAAAGATATTTATAAATTCCACTTCATACTCTTAATATTAGGGTAATCAGTTTGCTCTTTCCTTTTCCTTTGTCATATTTATTTCATGTCACACAAGAGATTGCCTTTTCAAAGTATCCATGTTTCCTTGGTTTAAGGAAAAAAAAAAAAAAAAGAATTTTATGTTTCTATCCATAACACATTAGTCCCCTTGCCACTACATTCACTGTAGTCTCTAAAAATCTCACCAGCCCTTCACCTTCTTTCAGATCTACCAATTGGAGACTACCTACGGCATGAGCCCACAGCAAGTCTTCACCCACTACATTTGCAGCAAGATGCTGCAAATTTGCTCTGTCACAGTGTTCCACATTTCTGTATATTAATCTGATCCTCATCCTAAATAGAATTTAGAGTTCCTCAAGTCTGAATGACACTCCTAATCTACCAGTAGGTAGGGCTGAACTCAAGGCTTCCCTTATCCCTTAGTCCAGAAATGAAGTTTGGTGCCACTTTCAGAAGAGCCTGTGTTTTATCTAGGCCATCAAGTCAGCCACAAAACCATGCAAGTTAATTGGAAACATTAAACTGAGAAGGATTCTTAATCAAGCCATGACCGCTATTAGTAACTGAGTAATGGGGGAAAAGGTGGATAATATTTTTTTTTAATATACATAATGATTGTCTTAAATTTGCACATTAGACAAATCCTCAAACAGTGCACAGGGTCACCAGCAATCCTGATCTGAGGTTCAGCAGTTGCACAAATACACACACAGCTTATGTGAAACAGAAAAATGAAACCTGTCCAAGATCCTAAAAGCTCCCAAACCAACATGAGGCTTTAATGTGAGCAACTGTAAGATGATTTATTTTTTCAGATCAAATACACAAAGTTATGGATGTAATTCTGTTAAGCAGTTTTACATCTTGCCATTAGGACTTTTTTTCCCTCTATGCTAAGCTTTAATATCCTTTCAAATGCATTAATGTGTCCCTAGAACAGATGCTTAGAGACTCATGCATGCTTTGAATATTTCCACTTTAAAAACCACTTTCAATACTTACTGAGACTTTATGTACCACCTCTCTGGCACTAGAGCTTGTAAAACACTAAGAGAAATGGCTCTTTGCCCCCAAAAAATTATGTCCAAGGAGCAAAATCTTGCTTCAAGTCATCCCACAGCCAAAACAAAACAAAACATACAAAAAAAAAGCAAACAAAAAAAAAAAAAAAGAAAAAAAGGAAAGAAGGAAAAAAAAAGTGAGGCTACATGTACCACCTCTTGGAGATCTATGCATATATGTGCTTCCTTTTCAGTTGGTTCAGAACTCATGGGTTGGATTTAAATTTCGGGTTCCCGTGTTCCAGAGAGAAGATTAACACATTAATCTCTAACAGTTTTTTTGAAAAACTTTGTGTCTTACTATTTTTAAATGTTGTAGTACTGTTCAATAAAATGGTGGGAGTTCATCCATTCCAAGGATAAATTTCAGGCAAACAAGTACGATTAGCAAATGTTTCAACATGCACTATCTGTATTTCAAGCCTGAGAATAAGCCTAATAAGTCTCATATGCTTGCATTTTTATTGCAAATAACTTGCACATTTCTAATTAAGATTGCATATTACCAAACTATAATCACTCAGAGTAGTCTAGCAGTACTTCAAAAATTTTAACTGAACTTTAACAAGTTTCTGAAATTTGATTCAGTGGACCTCTCGCAACCTAGTTGAGTAATTTTGATTAGCTAACCAAGTGCTTTTCAGTCAAGTTTTATCTTGAAAAGACACACTGGAAGAAAGTATGGGAAATTAGTCCTGGATACAATAGCAAATCTTCCCTAGTATTCTGATCATATTACTATACTAGCATGCAAGTAAGGAATTATCTCACTCCTCATGGTTCACAGGTGCACTTTCAAAATGAGTTCTTTCTTTCCTACCATCACTGAAGCTGTTTGATAAATGCCTTTTACAGATCTATTGACATTCATGCTTTTAAAATAATAACTTTATGGACACTTCAGATAATGAAATAGAGTTCATGGCAAAATGTAACTGACCATTAACTTGTAGGTCTGAGAAGGACTTTATAGCATATGCAAAACCTAGCAAAATGGAAAGACAATGTGCAGAGGTAATGTGGGGAGAGATTTGTTATGCAAACTTGACAAAACTCAATAGGGAATTCTGTAGCTTGATAAAAACAAAGTTTAAAGCTGGTAATAATATATATATATACTAGAAATAAATAAATGACAAAAAACTACAGTATGCTCTTTAAAGTGTAATAAAGACATTATTCCTTTAAGTTAAGTAAAGGAAAAAAAAAAAAAAGTGCATGCACAGACTAGTCTTTTTCTAAGATAGGAAATCTGGTTCTGTTGAGAGCTAAGAAAACTTTCTTAAAAGTTTTGTCAGACCACACAATAATGCGCACCTTAACATGTACTAGTACACACAGCATAAGGGAGTGTGGTGGTTTAACCCGGCCGGCAGCCAAACACCACACAGCCTTTCGCTCACCCTCCCCCCTCCCTCTCTGGGATGGGGGAGAGAAACGGGAAAGTGAAGCCTGTGGGTTGAGATAAAGACAGTTTATTAAGATAGAAAATAATACTACTACTACTACTAATAATAATATATGTACAAACAAGTGATGCACAATGCAATTGCTCACCACCTGCTGACGGATGCCCAGCCCAACCCCGAGCAGCCGGCCCCCCACCTTGGCTAGCCACCCCTATATATTGTTCAGCATGATGTCAGATGGTATGGAATACCCCTTTGGCCAGTTTGGGTCAGCTCTCCTGGCTCTGTCCCCTCCCAGCTCTTGCTGCCCCCCCAGCCTGCCCGCTGGCAGGACAGAGCGAGGAGCTGAAAAGTCCTTGGCTTAGTGTAAGCATTGCTCTGCAGCAATTAAAACATCAGCATGTTATCAGCAGTCTTCTCATCCTAATCCAAAACATAGCACCCTACCAGCTACTAGGAGGAAAAATAACTTGGTCCTAACTGAAACCAGGACATATATCCACCCCTTATTCCATACCATTTATGTCATGCTCAGGTTACACTCTTTCCAATACATTCTAGTTAATTACTATTTTCATCTATGGTAGCAATGGCACACAGTATTATATAATAATTAACATAATACAACTCAACTCATGGGCTATTTTCACCCAGTATTAAATCCCCTTGAGGTACACATCGGACCTCCCCATTCTTTTGCATTACCCACCAAGTGCATCCAGGTCCTTGAGCAAAAACAATCCCATGAATGGGTTTGCCTTTTCCTGAGGCAGGAGTAGCCCAGACTGTTTTACCCAGCATGTTTCTTACGTGCACTACAGGAACTTTATCCCCTTCTACTGTATGTAACAGGCTTGATTGGGCAGGTCCAGCTCAGTTGGCAGATCCCCTAGTATTGACTAACCAGGTGACCTTTGCCAAATGTGTATCCCAATTTCTGACTGTCCCAGCACCCATTGCTTTCAGTGTAGTCTTTAACAATCCATTGTATCACTCAACTTTACCGGAGGCTGGTGCATGATAGGGGATGTGATATACCCACTCAATACCGTGTTCTTTGGCTCAAGTGTCTATAAGGTTGTTTCGGAAATGAGTCCCATTGTCTGACTCAATTCTTTCTGGGGTGCCATGTCGCCATAGGACTTGTTTTTCAAGGCCCAGGATAGCGTTTCGGGCGGTGGCATGGGACACAGGATATGTTTCCAGCCATCCGGTGGTTGCTTCCACCACTGTAAGTACGTGGTTCTTCCCGTTGCGGGTTTGAGGGAGTGTGATGTAATCAGTCTGCCAGGCCTCTACATATTTATATTTCAGTCATTGTCCTCCATACCAAAGAGGCTTTGACCGTTTGGCTTGCTTGATTGCAGCACATGTTTCACAATCATGAATAACCTGTGCTATAGTGTCCATGGTCAGGTCCACCCCTCGATCACGAGCCCATCTGTATGTTGCATCTCTACCTTGATGGCCTGAGGTGTCATGGGCCCATCGGGCTATAAATAATTCACCCTTATGTTGCCAGTCCAGGTACACCTGAGCCACTTCAATCTTAGCAGCCTGATCCACCTGCTGGTTGTTTTGATGTTCTTCCATAGCCCGATTCTTGGGCACATGAGCATCTACGTGGCGTACCTTTACAACCAGGTTCTCTACCTGGGCAGCAATATCTTACCACAAAGCAGCAGCCCAGATGGGTTTGCCCCTGTGCTGCCAGTTGTTCTGTTTCCATTGCTGTAACCACCCCCACAGGGCATTTTCTACCATCCACGAATCAGTGTATAGGTAGAGAACTGGCCACTTTTCTTGTTCAGCAATATCTAAAGCCAGCTGGATGGCTTTCACTTCTGCAAATTGACTCGATTCACCTTCTCCCTCAGCAGCTTCTGCAACTCGTCGTGTAGGACTCCATACAGCAGCTTTCCATCTCTGATGCTTTCCCACAATGCGACAGGACCCATCGGTGAACAGGGCATATCTCCTCTCATTTTCTGGTAGCTCGTTGTACAGTGGGGCTTCTTCAGCACGGATCACCTCCTCCTCTGTTGACATCCCAAAGTATTTGCCTTCTGGCCGGTCCATCATCACTTCCAAGATTCCTGGATGACTGGGGTTTCCTATTCGAGCCCGCTGGGTAATCAGTGCAACCCACTTGCTCCATGTAGCATCAGTTGCATGATGTGTAGAGGGGACCCTTCCTTTGAACATCCAACCCAGTACTGGCAGTCGGGGTGCCAGGAGGAGCTGTGCTTCAGTACCGACCACTTCCGAAACAGATCGAACTCCTTCATATGCTGCCAATATCTCCTTTTCGGTTGTAGTGTAGTGGGGCTCAGATCCTCTGTATCCTCGACTCCAAAACCCTAGGGGTCGACCTCGAGTTTCCCCAGGTTCTTTCTGCCAGAGGCTTCAGGTGAGGCCATTCTCCCCAGCTGCGGTGTAGAGCACATTCTTTACATCTGGTCCTGTTTGGACTGGCCCCAGGGCATGAACTATTTCCTGCTTAATTTGTTCAAAGGCTTGTCGTTGCTCAGGACCCCATTCAAAATCATTCTTCTTACGGGTTACTTGGTAGAGCGGGTTTACAATCAGACTGTAATTTGGAATGTGCATTCTCCAAAACCCCACGACACCTAGGAAAGTTTGTGTTTCCTTTTTGCTAGTTGGTGGAGACATAGCTGTTATATTGCTGATCACATCCATTGGGATTTGATGACGTCCATCTTGCCATTTTATTCCTAAAAACTGGATCTCTCGTGCAGGTCCTTTAACCTTATTTTGTTTTATGGCAAAACCAGCCTTCAGAAGGATTTGGATTATTTTCTTCCCTTTCTCAAAAACTTCCTCTGCTGTGCCACCCCACACAATGATGTCATCGATGTACTACAGGTGTTCAGGAGCTTCCCCCTGCTCCAGCGCAGACTGGATCAATCCATGGCAAATGGTAGGGCTATGTTTCCACCCCTGGGGCAGCCGATTCCATGTATATTGGACTCCCCTCCAAGTAAAGGCAAACTGTGGCCTGCACTCTGCTGCTAGAGGGATGGAGAAAAATGCATTAGCGATATCAATTGTGGCGTACCACTTGGCTGCCTTTGATTCCAGTTCGTACTGGAGTTCTAGCATGTCCGGCGCTGCAGCGCTCAGTGGGGGTGTGACTTCGTTCAGGCCATGATAGTCCACCGTTAGTCTCCACTCACCATTAGATTTTTGCACTGGCCATATGGGACTATTAAAAGGTGAATGAGTCTTACTGATCACTCCTTGGCTCTCCAGTTGACGAATTAGCTCATGGATGGGAATCGGGGAGTCTCGGTTGGTGCAATATTGCCGCCAGTGCACAGTTGTAGTAGCAATTGGCACTTGTTCTTCAACCCTCAGCAACCCCACAACAAAAGGGTCCTCTGAGAGACTGGGCAAGGTAGACAACTGTTTAATGCCCTCTAAGGCAGCTATGCCAAAAGCCCAGTGGAACCCTTTTGAGTCCTTGAAATATCCTCTTCTAAGATAGTCTATGCCAAGGATGCACGGAGCATCCGGGCCAGTCACAATATGGTGGTTTTGCCATTCATTCCCAGTTAGACTCACTTTAGCCTCCAATACAGTCAACTGCTGGGATCCCCCTGTCACTCCATGAATACTGATGGGCTCTGGCCCTTTACAGTTTGATGGCATTAGAGTACATTGTGCACCGGTGTCTACTAAAGCTTTATACTTCTGTGCATCTGACGTGCCAGGCCATCGAATCCACACAGTCCAATAAACTCGATTGTCCCTTTCCCCCACCCTGGCTGGAGGCAGGGCCCCTCTAATCCTGGTCAGAATCTTCATTCCTGTGTTTAAGGGACTGCCTGCTGGAAGTTGGAGCAGCAAACTTTTCAGAGAACCCCTTTTTCCCGCTTGTTTTCTTTTGCAACTCACGTACCCGTGCCTCTAGGGTTGCGGTGGTAGGGGGACCAGCTACTAGGAGGAAAAATAACTCTGTCCTAACTGAAACCAGGACAGGGAGAAATTAGGAATCTGCCTGCAGTTGCAGAGCTAAATTCTTACAGGGATCACATGGATATTGTGGGATAGCTCACACAACTGCAGTGTGAGCACTGTAACCACAACGGGTGTACACAGATTCTTTAGGAGGGCGAGAGCAGGATGGCAAGGACGGGGAGTTCCCCTGTATGTAAAATCACAGAATGGATATGTGGAACTCTGATTAGACATAACTGATAAATCATCTTAGACTTTATGGGTCAGGATTAGCAGGCAAACAAACATAAGAAATGTTGTAGTAAGTTAATACTACAGACCTTCTGATGAGGGAGACAACTGAAAGAAGCAACTTGAAGGACAACATAGAATAGCACAAGCAATCCATCAGGTTTCTAGAGGATATTAATAATAACTTCCTGATACAGGTGGTCAAGAAGCTAATGAAATGTGTTGAATTCCATATTTACAAATGAGGAAGAACTGGTTAGAGATCTGAAGCCCTGAAAGACAGGGAAGCCCTGGCTGCAGCAACCATGAGATGAGGTGGAATGAGGATGAGGAGGAACTCCATGAGGTGGAGTTCAAGACCCTGATGGGAGGGAATAAGGCAAAAAACAAGATCACAACCCTGGACTTAAGAGGTAACTTTGACACCTTCAGAAGCATGCTTGGAAGAATCCCATGGGTTACAGTTCTGGAGAAAGGACTAGTCCAAGTGCACTGGCTGATTTTCAAGGATCACCTCCTCCAAGCTCTAGAATGTTACATCCCAATGTGCAACAATCAAGCAAAGATGGCAGACTGGTTGTGTGGTTAAACAAGGAGTCCCCACCTAACCTCAAACATAAGAAGAAAGCCTACAAAAGCTTGAAACAGGGACAGGTGAATCAGGAGGAGTATAGAGACATTTGCAAGCAATGCAGACATGGCAGTAGAAAAGCCAAAGACCATCTGAAGACAAATCTGGAGAGGGTCATGAAGGGTAACAAGAAACACTTCTAACAGACGTATCAGCACCAAAAGGAAGGTAAAGGAAAATGCAGACCTACTGCTGAATGAATCTGTGAACCTAGTGACAAAGGACACAGAGAAAGTCAACATACTCAATGCCTTCTTTGCCTCCAGTTTAAGTTGTAAGATACACCCTCAGAAATCCCAGGTCCCTGAGACAAATGGGATTCTGAAACAAGGAAGACTTACCCTCATTGGAGGAGAATCAAGGTAGAATAAAGAAGCTGAACATACACAAGTGTTGTAAGACCTAGCCAATATCATTGTAAGGCCACACCAGACTATCTTTGAAAGGTAATGGCAGCTGGGGGATATTTCAAAGTACTGGAAGAAAATCTTCAAGAAGGGCAAGAAGGAAGAAATCTGCTAGTCAGCCTCACCTCAGTCCCTGGAAAAGTAACAGAGCAAATAATCATTGAAACCATTTCCAAGCACATAAAGGACAGTAGCTGGGAGTAGTCAGCCTAGACCTAACAAAGGGGAAATCTTGTCTGACCAACCTGATTGCTTTCTACAGCAAGATGCCTGGTTGGGTATACAAGGGGAGAACAATAGATGTTATTTTCTTGACTTTAGTAAAGCTTTTGACACTGTGTCCAATAACGCAACAAACTGACAAACTGATGAAGCATGGACTAAATAAGTGGACTGTGAGGTGGAGTGAAAACTGACTGAACTGCTGGTCTCAGAGTATTGTGATCAACAACACAAAGTCCATCTGGAGACCATCAATTGTGGTGTAATCCAGGAGTCGATCCTGGGGCCAATATTGTATCTCTTCCTTAATAATCTACATAATGGAATAGAGTGCACCCTCAGCAGGTTATAGAAAACGCAGAGGAATGACTGGTAAACCAGATGACTGTGCTGCCATTTAAAGAAAATTCTAAAGGCTGGAGAAATGTACCAACACATGAAATTGGACAATGTACATAGTCCTGAACCTAGGGAGGAATAACCCCATGCACCAGTACAGGCAGGACTTTTGCAGAAAAGAACTTAGCAGCCCTTGGGGTCAAGCAGAACGTGAGCTGGAAGTGCAATCTCAAAGCAAAGAAGGCCAATACCATCCGTGGCTGCATTAGGCAGATATTACCAGCAGATCAACTGAGGTGGTCTTTCAGCTTTACTTACCACTTATGAGACACCTCTAGAGCACTAAGTCTAGTTCTGAGCTCATCAGCACATGCAGGAGAGGGACATACTAATCTGACTCCAGCAAATGGCCACAAAAATGGCTAAGGGACTGGAGCATATCAGCAGAGACTGAGTGAGCTGGGAATGTGTGTGGCTTGGTGAGCAGCAGTTAGTGTCTATCACTAAAGAGAGATGCACAGGAATCAAAGACACAGCATATTCTATGCTGACCATGGAAAATGCCCAAAGCATTCTCTCTCAGGACTCTACAAAGAGTCTTGTAAAAGACAAACACTTCTGCTTAATCATGTTTACTGTATAATAAGCAAGGCAAGGAAACTTATGCAGTGACTAAAAGACAAACTGACTCTGTACATGAGCAGCATAGCTCAAAGCTTTTGTATGTAATATATATTGCCAATAAGTCAATACATTGAAGAAATGTAGCTATAAATTTTGTAAAGAGAAAAGCACTCTACTTTCACTAAGTTACATTATACTTCATGTTTTCTATTTTGAGCTGCAATGTATTCTTAAGAAATTTTAGAATGGTCTAAATTAGTGTATGGTGATTACCTCCATTGTGCAATTTACTACTATTTTATTAATGCAAGATTAAAGATAATACTTTATTGGAAAAGATAACAGCAGAATTAACCTCTATTTACCTTCACATAATAAAGGTTTAATAAAACATGGGAAAATGTCAGTGAACAGCATAATTATTCTAACATGAAATTTAAATGTAACTTAATTCTCCATTCTGCATGTTTAATGCTTTAAGATTAGTCATCACTGTTCTTTTCTCCCCTCTTCTAGTGCATATTTTAAAATATTTCAAGCAACCTCAGACAACTTGCTTACTAACTATATACTAATTTAGTTTCAAATTCAGAACCATTAAACCAAAAAAAAAAGTAACCATTTTTGAAATAAGACCCCCGCAAATAATATGTAGATCCACCCTTGTCCAAATTTTTGACTATTGAATCAAAGACGATTCTTGTTTGGTTTATATCCTGCAGTTGTATTATATCAGACAGGCATAAAAGGGGCAGAACTCATAGGATTGAAAAATAATACAGCTGCACTTTGCAATGGAGTGTTCTGTATCTGCCCGCGTTTTGTTGTTCATGTAATACTTTTCAATAAACAAAGATGTCAATCAACTTTCTTTGCAGCACATCACATTTCAAATTTAAACCACTTCAGACATGGAGCTGCCCCAAGCTCACACATTTAACAGATAAAAATTCAGCTTTCTGTCAAAGCAGAATACAGTATTGATTGTAGACTGTATTTAGACTGGTGTCTGCTGGAGCTATATTACCTTCAAACTCATACAAAGTCCACGATAGAGATATAAGGCAAAATGTATTTCTTTTCTAGTGTATTTAAAAAAAAAAAAAAAATCTGCATTAATTAATGGCAAATTCTAAGTAAATGAAAAAAATAAAAATAAAAAAGCAACCATGGCTAGAATCTATCCAGAAATCAGTGACAGGGTGGGTTACAAATACATGGTAGTAATCATGAAAACTTTGATCACTTGATTTGATTCTAGTGCTTTGTAAATTAGCATAATTATTCAAACATGCTTCATTAAAAACCACAACTGTACAAGTCCTTCAATTTAATGGTCCAAGAACATACAGAATGAGCTAAGCTTTAAATAAACACATCAACTTCGTATTAGATGGCCATGTTGGAGGCCCGGTGGGTTACTTTTTTTTTTTAAAAAAAAAAACGACATACTGAATGCAGTCTTGCTGCTTGCACAGGTTAAGAGACTGATGACTTGCTAAAAGGTACAGCATGCTACCTAGTATATTTTGTTGTTTACCCCCACATCCACCTGAACTTCTCTTGGGATCCCCAAAGGTTAGATACTATGTCACCCCCAAGCTACTGGGAGATTGGCACAAAATCCCAGTAAATCTCCAACTAATTACATTTGAACTGTAGATGTCACAGTTGGCTTTGACCTTTAAAAGCTGGCTGAAGTTTGACAGTCCTTAAAGTGGCCCCATATTCTAGCATACTTGTTCTATCAAAAACAAATATAATGAATAGTCTGCAGAAATTGAATGTATATAAGAAAGTAAGTAAAGTACTCTGATTATTAATACACAGTGTTTCAGTAAATAAATAAAAAATAAACAAAGAATTATACTTATCCATGGCAACCAAAACCATCAAGAATGTGCTGGCATTCTCCTAAAACTGTAGCTGACAAAACACCAGTTGGCAGCCTTGAAGGGTTAAAAGAAACTTAACAAATCTGACAGAGAAAAAAAACTCCAAGTTTTCACTCTCTGCTTAATTCCCTACATATAAATCGAGACATGGCAGGGTAGCTCTTGTGTTCTTGAGAGTCATGTCCTTGATAGATTGTTAGTCTTAATCTGGGTGTTTGGTATGGTACTTTGCTTTTCTATCACATTGGGTAATTGCGAAGCAACATTTTACTCACTCACAACAATTATGTCTGCTGTGAAGTATCATTTCACTGCCCACCACTTTCCAAAAAACATCAGTTGCCCAGGAAAAAAAAGGTACATGAAATTTCACTATGGGATTTTCAGCCATGATGAGAAATGCTTACTGTCCAGACTGTGAAGATAATGAAACAAAGCTATGTGTCAGCAATACCGACAACTGACAGAGGAATCTTTTTTTAAAAAAAAAATCCTAACAGAAATTTTGCATTTTCTAGTGATGAACATTTTTTACATAAAAAGTTGGCTATATTGATCCAAAAAAAAATGATACATTGAATTAGATTAAAATGTTAAAATATTTTCATTGAAAATGTCATGGTTGATTAGCAGGCTGATTCCTTCTTACAAATGCCTGCAATTCATAAATCACCTTTTATTATATTTACCACAATTTTTGATGCAACTTTTCAACTGTAGTGGATTAAACATTTTTTAACTCAAATTTGAATCTCATTGAAAGATTATGAAGACTATGTGCTTCATACCCTCTACACGTTGCTTGCTATTTTTTGCAGAGAGGCAGTTGCCTGGAAAATTCTAGCAATAAAACTTTCCATTAAATAGAGAGGATTTTATAGTGTACTGAAGGAAGACACTAGATTATTGTGAACTCCAAAATTCATGGGGGAGACAGGATAATGCAAATGATCACGCACACGTATTGTTTGCTCCTCCTTGGGGAAGAAAAAGCTTCATGTTTATCAGATGATAAACAAGATGAGAAACAAATGTAGAGGAGAAAAGATTGAGTATACTTTGTTTTATCAAAGAAAGTGTCAAAACACTTGGAGGGAAAATAATTTAAAAGAAAGGCCAAAAATGAGAAAGAAGCTCTACCCATTAGTTGAGGGCTGTGTTAATGATTTCACAATGCCAGATACTTTGTGGGGCAGGCTACAAGGATTGCACAAGACAGAACTGGCAAACTATGGAGAGATCCTGGTGCTGTGTACATTCTCCTCTTCTTTTTAAAGCAAGCTGCCCAAGCACACTTTCTAGCTTTGGAAATTTGGGAAATAATATTAAGTGAAAGTTCTGCTTACGTTGTGTTTCCTCCTCGATGCTGTAATTCCAATCCCCTTGTTTTCCTGTCCCTGAGAATGATGAAGGACTATAACATCACATGGCAATGCAAAGGATTTTCTACCACACCACCCCAACCCAATTAACCTCTTTTAATTAATATTTCTGCTGTGTTGTTTTATTTGTACTTCTTATGCTGACTTCTTATGGCTTCTCTTTTTCATCCTTATGAAGACACACAGGTAAAAATTATTAGTAGCAATCTCTGGAAAACAATACCTTTTAAATAATTTAGTGTAAAGACACCCATGATATAATTAGTGGAGAAATTCACAGTGATTAACTTAAACTTGGTAGCATATGTCCATGTACCCAGTATATTTGCAGAGATCCCATTGGGAACTCAATCACAGAGACATTTAAAACAATATATATATGAAATTAAAAATTTCCTCATCAGCATACCAATGTGAGAGGATTTTTAGTTCTAGTCTTTGACATGCATTTTTGACAGTAGCAGTTTTTTTATCACAGACCACGGAGACAACAGATCTGCTGATATCTGAGACATTATTTTAAATGTATATAGCCTAGATTTTCAGGCTACAGGTCATTCAAGCACATTTCATTAATAAAACACTGTCAATATTTTCCTGATATTGCCACAGGTTGACATATGGCATTATTCCAGTGTAAGATTTTCACACATTAGTGACTGGGCAATCAAGTATATTCCCCAAGACACCTGAGGTATGATTAATTTTCTAATAGTCTTTGTATCAGTTTGAGAGGAAGGAAGATCTTGTACCAGTGAGGAAAGAAAATGACAACAATAGAAGAGGCCTTGGCTTCTTGCCTGGAGCCCTGACTTGGCCAGCTGCCTCACATGGAAATCTACAGCCTAAATAGCAGGCAGCAGCCCATAATATACCTGGAGTAGAAATAATGACAACATTGAAAAAAATCCATGACACCCTCCATGAGAAATAGGAAGTAATGCTGGGACTAAAATGAAGGTGAAGTTGTTCTGTCTATTGTGTTGGGGATGGGAGCTTTCCAATGTTTCTGAAGGTTAAGGTGAAGTTAGGAAAAAGCCATGCTGAAGACTGATAGAGGTAGCAAATGCTTGAGGATGCCCAGTTTCGCATAGTCTTGTGCTTACTTGCTACTGAGGTACACTTTCATACATAAGAAATACAGAGAGCTGGGAAAATTTGGCATCTGAACAGGCCCATGCCTGCTCATCATCAGGAGAGCACAGATGTTTCAGTAATAGGGCAATGGTTGTAAGTGAGCTTGTCATTACCAAGCCACCCAAATCCCACTCAAGAGCAGCTCCTCTAGTCAAGAATAAATGCCTATGTTAATAGAATAAAACACATACACAATCTGGCAAACTTTAGGAGCAATCAATCCACTTTCAGGACTCATCAGACTCTCATGCTTTGCAAAAAAAAAAAAAAAAAAAAAAAAAAAGATCTGTTATAAACTTCAATTTCTCATTTACTCATATTGTTTTGTATCTTTGGGGTATCTTCAATGAAAGAATCAAATTGAAATACCAATTTAAATGTAAAATTTGTAAAATTATTTTCTTGCAGACTAAGCATGTATTGAGCAGCACCTCTACTCAAATGTAACAGTTGAGTTTTAAACCCCAAAATACTGAGTTTCATAATGAAAATGCTGACAAGACCACTAACCATTTCAGATCTGTCAGTGCTGCTACACTAAACATTAAGTAAGCAGTACTAGTCCTGCACACAAATTAGACTGTCTAATGTATAAAAGTCCACTATGTCCTTCTAGCATGAACTTCATTATCAGAAAGTTGGTTTGGAGTACTAAACATCAGAATGATGAAAACAAATGTCAAAGACAGCCCATCCAACACATTAATTTCCAGTTTCAGGGAGACAGGCTGTGCACAGAAACAGAGAAACAAGCCCTAATGCTATAAATCTACACCACATATTTAATGTGGTGTAGCTTTCACATCTCTTACACTACTTTTTAGTTGGTTCCAGTAGTATGTAAGGTAATGATTTTATATCCTTCTGTTTATCTGTCTGAATTTCTCTCAGTGCAAATTAGCCTTGCTTCAGAACAAAACTTTGCTGATGATGGGAAGGACACTGCTGTCCCTTTCTATAATGTTTTTCCCATTCACCATGGGATCAAGACTGCTGAGCCACCAGCAAAGCTGAAACCAATGACTCTAAATACAGAATATTGACAAAGAAGCAGAATGGAAACCCAGCTCTGTGTAAGTGGAAATGCACATTCAGGAAAGAAAGGTGTCTGCAAAATCAGCCATTACAGACCCTAAGATTACTCTGGTGAAAATAACAGAAAAGTACTGCTGAGTGCTCTTTGCCAGCAGTTGAGCAAAAAGGAAAGAGGCACACTTTAGTGGAAATAGGCTCCATCATGGCATATAATGCCAATACCAAACTCCAGAAGAATTTTTTTAAATGGGAGCAGTTGGAGAAGTTATCTCAGTGGCCCAGTTGCACACCAAGCACAAGACCATCCTCTCCCCTCCCCAGCCTGCTGACACTTGCATGAAAGATTATGAGATGTTTCTGCCAGTGCTAGTCACAATGTAATGGAAAACCATTAAAGTATGTGATGAAGATGGCAAAACAGCCAAGAAGCATTAGCATACATTTTGCATACATCAAGAGCAGAAACATGTTCTGCAGTGTTCAGGAAAATATATATATATATATATACACACACACATATATATAGTTAGGCTTTAAAAGCCAGTGCAGCTTTGCTTACTTCTTTAGTGATGGTATTCTGTATGCATTTAAGTCATTTAAGACTAGTACAACTGGCATTCGATTAAAATAAAATCTTGTCGTTCTTATGCAAACATATACTGTGGTTTAGCCCTGGCAGGCAGCTCAGCCCCACACAGCCGCTCAATCACTCTCCCCAGGTGGGATGGGGGAGAGAGTCGGAAAGATAAAAGGGCAAGAACTCACATGTTGAGATAAAGACAGTTAACTAGGTAAAGCAAAAACTGCATGCACAAGCAAAGCAGAACAAGGAATTTATTTACTACTTCCCATTGGCAGGCAGGTGTTTAGACACTTCCATGATAGCAGGGCTCATCACATGCAATGGTTCCTTGGGAAGACAAATGCCATCATTCTGAATGTCCCACACTTCCTCCTGCTTTCCTCCCAGCTGTTATTCCTGAGCATGACACCACATGGTATGGAATATCCCTTTGGCCAACCTGGCCAAGCTGTCTTGGCTGTGCCCCCTCCCAGCTCCTAGCTCACCCCCAGCTTCCTTGCTGGCAGGGCAGCCCCAGGAGCAGGAAAGGCCTTGGCTTTGCACAAGCACTGCTTTGCAACAACTAAAACATCAATATGTCATCACCACTATTTTCATGAAAACCCAAAATAAAGCATTGTGGGAGCCCCTGGGAAGAAAATTAACTTTATCCCAGCCAAAACCCTGACAATACATTTAATATCTCCACATATATTTCCACAGAGGTTATATGAATTTTATGTATTTATTTCTCAATAACTATTTTTTCCATACAATCAGTGAGTGAATGCGAAACATTTTGTTCTTTCCAAATGAGCATCCAGTGTATATTCTGTTCGAGGTTAGAGGCCTAGCTCTCTCATCAAAACTGCATTTTTCATGGCATCTGCTTGTACTTTCTGTCAATGTTCTCATATAATAAAAATACAGTTTTTGCCAGAGCACTTATTCATCTAGTTCCAATTTAGCACACAATTTATACACTGCTGATGATAACACAGGCTGGAGGAAAAAAAAAATAAATAAATAAAGAAAAAAAAATGTCCAAACATGTATCTAGTCAAAGGAGCTGATCTTTCTTTTTTAAAAATAAATAAATAAATAAATAAATAAATAAATAAATAAAAAGTGAGACAGATCTAAATTTCCCTCTTCCCATTTAGTTCACCATCAGAAATAATGACCCAGAGAAAAACCGAAGCCTCAAAGTTCAGATTTAGTCTGAGCCCAAGTTTAAAGCTCTGAGATATTTCAGGATGCCTTATTTCAGGAATTTGGTTTTTATCTTTATAGAAACAAATATAATCACCGTATAATGTAGATGACAGCATAAGGCCAAACTATAGAAGCTGTAGGTCCTTTACATTCAGGGTGATTTAGGAAAATTATAGTTACAAACCTCTATAAAATTATGTATATTACCATAGCTAGCATGATAGTGTAGTTGAATAGTGCTCAAATCTGATGCTGTTTAATAAGATAACTGCATCTGCTATACAGATCAACAGAAAAGTTTCAGGATCTGAGCTAGACTGAAAAGAAGAGCAACCAACCAATCTATAAAGTTCCTATTGGTCTTTAAAGCAGAAAACATCAGGAGTGTGTTGTTAGATGAATTTAGCAGCAGGGAAGCCTGCAGCTCATCAGCTTTCTCTTCCTCAAAAGTAGGCACTTATTGCAGTCAAGAGGAATTATTGCTGGAGATCTCTGGACACAGAGATGTTTTTGTTATAATAAAAAGGTCTGAACAATGCAATTGCACCTCCACAATCATCTCTTTTGTTTCTCCACTACAATAATACACTTCTTTATGATGCATAAGGTGTATACTTTGATTACCAAACATGCATAGAATGAGAGAAACAAAACAACCACTAGTATTGCTTGTGTGGTGGACAAAGCAAACCTGAACTATGCACAGACTGGTTCATTTCTTTTCTTCTTGTACTTTCATCATCTCAGTTGCTTCATAAGAACAGTTTTCATTGTAGAAAATTGTCCGTCTACATTTGATGAACACAAAAGTCTTCATCACAAATTCATATTTTGCTTCAGAAAATACCTTTGTTGAAATCTTGTTCATGCTGGTATCAATAGGCCTCTTCTCTTTAGCTCAGTTATGTCTCAACAGTTTCAGTATTTTCACAAGCAATTTCTCAATAAGATCCACAAAAAGAAAAATACCTTACACTGAAGATAGAGAACCTGAAGACAAAGTTGTTAGAAACACTATCCTGAATGTGAGCAAACCTATGTCATTGACCTAAGAAGTTGTGAGAAAATCCTGGTGTTTCTTCACAGCCATTGTTGACCTTGGATCAAACTTGGGAACATCAGCTCCTAAGCTCTGCTGGACTTCTGTCTCATTCCTAGACAATAAGTGCAGTAGGAGAGGCTTCCATCAGTATTCACACAACAACAGCATTATTGTGTACAGACAACTTTCACCTTGTTATTAATTATCACAGCTATGACACAACTAGTCTTTCCTCCACATAAAACATGAAATATCCTGCTATCAGCACTGCTAAGTAGCACTGTAAAGAAACAAACTGACATAAAAATCAGCAATGGAAGGAAACAGGTTGTATCTGGGAAGAGCTATAAGGAAAAGAGAAGAAAAAAATAACACTGCAAAATTGAAATTTCCCTTCATTTTTTCATTATTAGGTATCTGAGGAAGATGGAGAAGAAAAGTAACTCTTATGTCAAATTCCAAAATGGTCCTTCCAGAAGAAACAATTGACATTATAAGAAATAATCTTGAATATAATTGAACGTTAATAATTTGTAAAATATTGCAAGAGTTCAACAAGAGAAGACAGTTAATAAGGAATGGCTTCCATTTTCTGTTCTTCTGTGCCCTTACTGGAAGACCAAGAAAATGTTTCCAACCTCTCAATGTTTTTAATTTACAACCTGCAAAATAGTAGAACAGAACTGAAATGTGACATTCAATTGCTATACATAAAGCAATTGGAAATTAGTAGACAATAAGAATTATATATTTGCAGAGTACATATTCCCCCCCTCCCCTAAAGCATATGTCAACATTTGAAGGAAATTCAAGATGCCTTTTTTTCTTCCTTTGGAAGGAATCTGATGCACTTTTTAAAATGTATTCCATTTTATAGCAATCTTCAGAGGCCGATTCTCTGTATCTTCTTGTTGATTAATGCCTGAAAAGTTCTGCTGTATTTAAAAACTGGGGCAAATAGGGCAAGGACTGCCCTGAAAATAATCGGTTATAAGGCATGTTATTCATATGATACTAATGAATTCCAGTTTTGTTTTCCTTGGGGTAAGAGAGGTCCCTTTCATTACCATAAAATAGCAAATGAATGGCAAATATGTAAAAGAATATTGCATTCAACAAGTCAAATATTTTGTATGTTTAATTTACAAGTTAACAAATTTCAAACCATTTCAAAGGCTAAACCATGCCAGAAAGTAAAAGACACTGAACATCACAAAATGTTGTTCATTGATAAATTATTTTGTGGAATTCATATTAACAACCATATTACTGAAGAGCTTTCTAGCCCTCCAGTGTTACATTTCAAGGTAATATGTGACAGATTTGAACATTCTTAAGGCAGAAAATCTCCAGAGTGTGTAGATCACAGCTTTGCTCACTGGGAGATTACAGTGGCTTTTATATCTGTTACAAACGTGCAGTTATACTGATAACTTCTAAAGTGGAATATTACATATCATGCTAAAATTTTCCACTAGAGTGTTATGTTCTTTCTTTGTTTCTTGCTTGCTTTTTTTTTATGTATATATTTCCATTTAGCTATTGCTGGTTTGCCAGAGATCTTGAACTTGAGAAAGGTTAGACATCACAATGCTGGAGCAGTTTGTGAGCATCAGCAGATTTAGCTTGTAATTTCATTGATCTATGTGGGCTTGCTGTTTGCAAACCAGCTGCTGCACTGTTTCCCCACAGCTACTGATCTGAGTAGCATTGATTTTTTCCCTTACATTAACATAGCATTACTTCTTTAATGGGCAATAAATGACTGGATGTAAATACAAACAGGGCTGCAACAACAAAATGGGAAAAAAGGTCTTTTTTATTTTAAAAACTCTATTAATATTTTCCATTAAAAAAAATGAAAGCATGAATTATTGATCAAGATAAATGCTATTTTTAGTGTTTTTATTTGCACACATTTCTTTTGCCAAGAAATCATCTTTTTTCCTACTGTGTTTACTCATAATTCAAAATGTTGCATCTTACAGACATTGCATTCTTGCCTCCATATAAATGGTACAATAGATTCTTTTTATGAAGAATTATTGAAAGCAACACAAAAGTTTCTCTTCACTGTGCTTACACTAAAGCTAGACAGACCCATATGATTTGTGAAGGAGACATCAGCTGTTAGCACTCACTTTTTTAGCATTTAAAAAAACTGAATGTTTCAACAGAATGGGTATGACACCTGAAGAATAGCAGGAACTGGGTATCTTACGTAAAATAAATATAATATGCTTCATATAAGGTCATAGTCTCCGCAAATACTCCTTTAGTCCTTCAGTGGAAAATGTGTTAAAAAATCCTACAGAGTTAAAAATCAAAGCAGCACAGAAAGGACAGTGAAGGCAAAAATAAGAAATATTTTTTTTTAAAAAAAAAAAGAATCATAATAAAAAACACACAATAGCTTAGTCATTTCTGGATGAACGATGAACCTGATCAGGCAAAGGTTCCTGATCTTCTTTAACACTGGGCTCCAATCAGCAGAGGTGTCCATGCCTTTGAGATGCAAAACAATGTAGTTCCCACAGACAATTCACAAAGAGATGGGTCTGAGAGTTCTGGGAGTAATTCTGGGAATTAGCAGGTAAGAGCTTCCAGAGAAGAAAAAAGGCAGTGAGTTACAACTTTCTGGGCTGCAGATGATGGTAGACTGCAGTGCCATTAATTTCCTCAGTGCCATAATAAATTTCAGAGCACCTCAGAAAACACAGATTCTCCAGCAAGACTCAACAGGCATAGGAGTTCCTAACTGCTTATGAAGGAGGATTTACTGTAATAAACAGCTCTTTTTCTAGCCATGCATCCTGGTTTGCCTGCAGAAAAGGTGCAGTGACGGCAGATGGGAATTCCTCATTCTCATGTAAGTCTGTCTACTCCTACACCTAGAGGGGGGAAAATCACACAGGTGCTGAAGAGGTACCTATTGGAGACTTGCTCAGAGAGAAGGAAAATTATTATCGCTGAAAAATCCTGGCATGCAATATGATGCTGGAGCCAAAATAACCCACAAAATGAATACCAGAATGTATACTGTTCCAAGGTAAAATGTACATGCCAGTCAAACCAATCTCCCCTAGTTTCACTGTCCTCTCACTTTGGCTAACCAATATTTAATGTCCATTTTAGCAGATGTAATGTCCAAATCATTAGGAGTTATATTAACACAAGCTCCAATCTGAACCTTTAGAGCCTCCTACTATTAACCTCTTTACACTCTTAGGTGAAGACTTTCAGTACAAGTTTTTCACCATTTATTCAATTTTTAATCCACTGTGAGATTTTGCCCCTTACCTCATAGTTATATTTTTCCCTTAATAATCTTCTATGAAAGATTATATGATTATATACCTTATATGGAGTTTTTTGAAAATCCAAATAAATTATGTTCACCAGATCACCTTTATCTACTATTTTATTAACTTTTTCAAAGCATTTCAGCAGGTTAGAGGAGCATGCTGTCCCTTTACTGATGTTGTGCAGCTTTGACCCTATTAGGTTATACTTATCCATTTGCTGAACTATTCTATCCTTAATTAGGCTATCAATTTATTTCCCCAGAAGCAAGGTGAAGTTCACTGGTCTTAATTCACAAGAACTCTTTTTGGTCCTGTCTTAAAAACAGACACCATATTAGAAATTTTCCACATACCACTGTTCTATATCACATCCCCTTGCAAGTGCCTCCTCTATTTAATACTTCATTCTGGTGAATGCTACCTACTTTTAATGATTTTCCATTTTTACATGAGTTGATCAAATCACTCTACTTCCCATGTAACAGACTACAATTTTTGCTGGTGTAGTTCTTCCATTTACATTTTGAGCATGGCAAATATTTCAGCTGTCATCTATAAGAAAGAACAAGGTGAAAGGCTATTCAACTCTTTGAACTCTTTTCCTATGGTGAATAGTTAACCATGGTTTTAATTTTATTTTTTTTTTCTTTTTAATTGTTTTGCCCAAATCCTCAGCTCAGAAACTGTTCGCTTATTTCTTCAAAGTTATAAAATCTACTCTGCAGATTTTGGGGCTTTTGGTTTTTATTTTAGTGCATAAACATGGCCCATCAACCTCAACAGATTATTTGCTAGCCTCACTTTAAGCACTGTTCCTGGAGAAAAAGTGGAAAGGGAGGACCAAATCCTACCACAATACATTAATAACCAGTCATACTCACAAGACTCTATCACCATGAGTTATTAAAAGTGTCTTTCACATGAATCTGATAAAAAAAAAAAGAAAGAAAGTGTGATTATATGAAAAGGTATAGTTTTTGTATTCTAGGCTTGTAGAAGATGTGCTTTAGGTACACAGGCGTTAATGATCAGGAAATATTGTCGAACACGATTTTTAGTGAAAAAAGCATTGAAAATTCCCAGTGAAATGTGTACATGGCTAAGCAAAGGTCAGCAAGCTATTGAGTAAACCTGAAGTGTTCACAATAGAGGATTAGAAACCGAGAATTTTCAGCATTCAGTGAAGTTGGTGGACTTTCCTCTGGAATTTGAATGTTTGAGAAAATTAAAAAGGAACTTCAGCTGAAAATTCTGATTTTGACTGTGAGCCCTATAAAGCCAACAAGTACGAAAGCATATATTTCAAACTATGCCATGTTTCCACAACAAAAATCCACATTGCATTAGTTTCACCTAGGTTTGAATTTCATTACAAAAAATACCACATAGCTCTAACTCTTAAGTAGTAAGGTAGATTACTGCTGGCTTTGTTTTCCCTTCAAATAAAAGTTCCAGTTTCATCTGTGTTTGGAGGCTCTACATGCTGCACTGTTAAACACAGATTTCTGGTAAAATTATATTTCTGTTGGCTTTAACATATTAAAATAGAACACATTTTAATGCATATGTTGAGCATTAGAACATTTTTGCTTCAGGGAAATTCTGGTAAACAGTAACTGTCAAAAATTGTAATGAAACAAAATTAAATAATCAAAAATAGTCTGTAACAACAACTTTTCTGCTCAGGTTAACAGAAGTTCAGCTCTGAATCTTCTAACTTTTCCTTTACTAAGAGCAGAAGTATTGAAGAAGAAAAAGTCAGGTACACAAATATATAATGTTGAAGAAGATATGGAAATTATTGTTGTTATCATTCTTCACTTGCTTACTGTAAAGTGCACTTCAATTAATATAAGAAAAATACAGCTAAATTAATTTAGAGATGATTTTATTATTATGGCAATTACCTTTTCTGTATTTTTAATTTATAAACATTTTCTTCACAAAACCATGGAAATATAGGAGTATTATTTAAGTATTCTGAATTGCAGTAACTTATAGAAGCATGCATTATGTCAGGAAGAAACCGATCCGAAGAAATTAAACTGCATCAGAAATATTGACAGGCATATAGATTGAATTACATGAATATGAGATACATACAGACTTGGAGCAGTTCTGCTTAGTGATCAATGTCAAATGAATTTAAAAATTATTTTTTCCTTCTCGTGTCTTTTTTTATTTTAGATTTTAATTTGAATTAGTGGTAGGAAATAAAATCACTACTTATTACTTTCATTTTCAAATAAAAAAAAATCTAACTAGTAAAAGCTGTTTTGAAGTTAAAATTTCTGTTTTATAGAGAACAAGTAGCAATATAGTTTATCTTTGTAATGATACAAATTATTCAGAAGCAAGAAATAAAATTTGAGTCTTGAAAGTTTTTGCTTATTAATGTGGTAAGTAGGCGATGTACACAGGCTGTACAATGAGGTTGTATTGCCCCCTATAGTCACTGTGTGTCAGCTGGGAGTGGAGGGGGAAGAGAAAGGCAAGAGTTGCAGAAAAAGTGCTGTGCATTTGGGTTTGATTCATACTTTGGAAAGGGCATGGTGAACAACAGACAAATCTATGCCAACCATACTGTTCAAGAAGAATTTGTATGCCTTATTCTTCAAGTATGAAAAGACAAAATAAAATGTACCCTCATATGCAGATCAAAAGACCTCTGCAGTCCCTGCAGTCCGGCTGTGTTTGGGGTGTATTTTGTCAAGCTCTCATACCTGTACACTGACAGTGCACCAACAACGATGATGTACCTGCCCTGTGGACTCAGCTGCAGGAGATGGTTGACTGAGATTGACCAGAAAAAGGTGGGAAGGCCTTCTCTCTTTTTCTCTCAATGAGCATACCTTTGGGGGCTGAGCATAACAGGGATGTTTAACTCCAAGGCACACACAGGACTAAAACAAGTGCTTGAACTGCAGAGTATATACTGGTGTATATACTCTCCAGCTTCAGCACCTGGACTAGAAAGATACAGGTTCTTCTTCAGCAGTAGGAACAAAAGTTCATGCTGCCTGTGGTCACTGACAATGACGCTCTTTACTAGCCCCTGGGCCTAGGGGATGCAGAATGTTTTCCAAATCTCCACAAAATAATATGTCACTTTAACCACCAGCACAAGGACACAGTTACATGCTTCACATGTAACACAATACTTCAATCACAATACTTCACATATTCCAGTCAAACACACCTTTCTTAACTTTGCTATCAAATAAAAAAAAAAAAAAAAAATGTTAGCTGCTCATAAAAGGGGTTGAATTTCAGCAGCTCTCCTAATACTCTTCTCTTATGAACATAATTATGCACAGCATTCAGTATATCTTTTAATAGGTGCAAACACAATATAACAAAAAGCGTTAAATTATTGAGGATCTCTTAAAAATATCTAATCAACTACTTACTGTTGCTGCTGTGCCAAAAAACTTCATGGAGATGACAAATATTCAGTAAAATCAGACTTGATAGGATGTAATACACTTTTATCACTGTTCTTATTTCTGGGGACAGCTTTTCTTCTTTCACAGTCACATGGACATCTTCAGTTAGGAAAAGTTAGTGCTGCTCCTAAGAGGCGTTTGAGTCACCTACCTCTTTTCCTTTGGTGTTACAAACATGTTTGTAGTCACAAGAGAACTTAAGGAGTCAAAAACTTATTTTTTATCCTTATCATATTATTTTTAATTTGGATCAGTTGTTGAGGCTCACCATTTAGCAGTATCCCTGTTGGTACCTGCATAAGGGACAGGAGAAAAAGAAATAATATTAGGAGGTTATGGAAAATGCCTAATTCTATGGCAGTGATGTCTTGTGCCAGTTAAAATCTTTGTGTAGCTATGGTTTCAGGAATATGAATTGTCCTTAAAATATCTTTATATTTCATTCAGTCTGAGAAAAAGTATAATAATTGTTCCTATTTTCATACCTTCACAAATCTTCTCTGTCCAGACAGAAAAGACAGTTTTGCAAAGCAGAGCTGAACAAGTTGTTTCATTTTCGTGAGTATATGCCCAGATACAGTCACATATCAAATCTTTATTTTACTATGATGACTAGAGACTCAATAATGACTAAACTACTGATGAAATGTGATTGCTGCTTACCCAGCAGATCAATACTGTCTCACTGCCTCCTGCTGTGGAGGGGCTGTATCCTGAAAATATTCAGCTGTTTATCTTACTCTGCTGCTTACTCTTTCAAGCAGGGTCAGTTTTTTGTTCTGCTAGCCTTGTAGATAGCAAGAGTTCCACAGCTCCACAGAAGTTAAATAGTTTGCAAAGTTTACCAAGAAAATATATATATATATATATATATATATTATATATTACAATATCTACAAGAGGTGTCAGATCTGCTAGTTGCCTCACCTAGATAAGTGGCTTTCTCTTGTAGTCTCTCATTTTACTTTCTTTCTATCCTGTATACACTGAAACACTACTGCATACTAGATATGATTGTGCAGTTATTCAGCTAACATGAGCTACTAACATTGAGCAACTCAAGGCTGTTACTACCTTTGCCCTTTATTTTCTGTCAGTTATGCTTCTTTCTTATGTGTTTGCACTGAAACACATGTATGCATATACATTAAGTTATTTCACTGACTAGTGGAAAATAAGGAAGATTATTTCTTGCCCATTGCCTATTATTTTTGCCTAAAATCCATCAAGCAGTTGTCTTGAAGCAACACAATTTGATTGTGTCTAAAGAACATTCACACACTATGTTCTGATATTCATGAAATTGAGAGATTTTCATCATTAGGAACATAATATAGTGTGCCTTTGTACTAAAGAACCAAAAATCTCTATGTGACAGAAATCTAACCCCTTAAATGTGTAACCAGCTTTCAGCAACAGTGCACTGTCTAACATGTGCAGAAGACAGTTACACATTTGGGGAAGCAACATTTCTGAATGCCAAACATGCAGTGAAGAGCCACTAAATCTTATGAATTATCCATGCAGAGCAGACAGAACATTTGTTTTCAAGGGCAAATGAGAAAGATCCCCTGACCTGTGTGGTAAACTACATGTTAATACATTTATCCATCTGTGGACTGTAAAGGACAAAGTCAACACAGAGAGAAATGAACCAAGTCTGTAAGTCTGCCAAGCTACCAAAATCATTATGCCATCCATTTTCCTGCCATTTTTAAAGTGTATGTAGGGCATACACAATGAAAAACAGGTCTCTAATTCAAATTTGAGTTACTTGCAATCAACAGATTGCAGTATTAAATATATTTACATTCTTTGGATAACCCTTAATTGAATTTGTTTTACATACTGTTTCTCCATATTTGTTTAGTCACCTCATAACTAATACAACAGAAAGAGTAAAATAAACCAATGGTAGATTTTCTAAATGGAGATGCTTCTGCAATTTCCCGTCTTCACATGGAAGCATACTCAAAGCTGCCACGATCCTCTCAAAATAGTGTGTTTTGTTATGGTTGTCAGCACTAACATTTGAAGGATAACAATTCAGAAGAGAGACAAGGTGGTTAATTGATGTCTCCTGAATACTTTCAACATGTAACACTCAAATTTAGTTCCCATACCTGATGGGTTTTGAAGCACGTCTCTTTAATTGTTTAAGAGAAGGCAATTGTAATACTAGAGGAGCAGACCAGAGAATTAATTCTGACGGGGAATGACAAGTTTAAACTCTCTGGTAGTGCATGGAAACTCCAAAGTGAATACAAATCCATCCTAAAGCTGTTTACATTAGCTGGATAGGGTAAAGAGTTCTTACTGGGACTCAGTAAATCACAATTTCTCTTGCTTTTCTCTTGCTTCACCAGGAAGAGTATGGGACTTGGCTCTTTTACTGCACACTTGCATTTCATCAGCCCCATCACAGAGAAGTCTGAACTACTGACATTCCCTGATAGGCTTTGATTTTTTCCCTCCTGCATTCACAGTGAGGAGAGGCAGAAGCACCTTTTCCATTCCTCCTACAATGGTGTTGGAAAATCTGACACAGATCATGTAATTCTGTTAAAGGACTCTAATCAGCAGCATAAAGAGTATGACACAGTGTTATGTGGAATGTACCAGTCTACATGGATTGAAGTCTTTCTCAATCATTGGGATGTAATTAGAGAAAACATATTTTGAACATTTGTATCTCTGATGACTGTATAATCTTGCAACAAACGTTTCTGAGCGTTCATCACTTTGCTTTTTGATATCTCCACACAGTTTAATTTCTTATACATACCTGTCATTTTTCTTTCATATTATTATTCCCATACGACAAGTACTTTACTTCCAGCTGCTGAATTGATTTTTAGGAAGAATCTTGATTCACCTAAATTGTCATAAAGCTTCTATGAAACTTTTCAGAAAATGTCCAGATTCAATTCAATTTCTCGTAAGTATCATAAAGTAGGAAGAAATGATAAGCTACCAGAAATAATCATATTATTTTTACAAATGCTTTTGAAAAGATAAATTTGTCACCTCTGTTTTATATATGTGCAGTGTCTAGAACCAGTGAAAGACTGCAGCAGAGTACCATGTAGATATTTTTTTTCTGGTGACACACAATCGAGAGAGGAGCACAAAGCACAATGTTGCCCATCTGATCTCATCTACACTGGGACTATCCACTGAGTGGCTTAGACATATTCAGCATTTTAACACCACCTTAACTAAAGCTTGCTCATACAATAGATTCTGGCCCTATATATTTTATTTTATGTTACAACTGGAATTTATTCTTTTCCTGTTTGTTTCCTAAATTCTTCTGAATGTTTACTACTCTTCTTTATTGTGAAATGTTTTTCTTCTTTTTGTTTGTTTTGCAATTAGATGTTGCATTTTCATTTTATCTCTCCTCCTCTACCCTTCTTGCTCCTCTCCTCTCCTCTCCTCTCCTCTCCTCCCCTCCTCTCCTCTCCTCTCCTCTCCTCTCCTCTTCTCTCCCTCTCTCCCCCTTCCTTTCCCTTCTCTCCTCCCTTCTTTTCCTTTTCCTTTTCCTTTTCCTTTTCCTTTTCCTTTTCCTTTTCCTTTTCCTTTTCCTTTTCCTTTTCCTTTTCCTTTTCCTTTTCCTTTTCCTTTATTTCCTTTTCCTTTTCCATTTCCTTTTCCTTTCCCTTTCCCTTCCCCTTCCCTTTTCCTTTTCTTGACATGGCCCCACATGACAAGGACTCTTTACTCAGGTAGGTAATGATAGGACAAGGGGGAATGATCTTAAACTTAAAGAAGATAGATTTAGACTAGACATTAGGAGGAAATTCCTCACTGTAAGGGTGGTGAGGCACAGGAACAGGTTGCCAAGAGAAGTTGTTGATGTCCCATCCCTGGAGATGTTCAAAGTCAGGCTCGATGGGTCCATGGCCAAACTGATCTAGTGGGAGGCATCCCTGCCAATGGCAGGGTTTTGGAACTAGATAATGTTTAAGGTCCCTTCCAACCCAAGCCATTCTATGATTCCTTTCCTTCTCCCTCTCCCTCTCCCGCTCCCTTTCCCTTGCCCCTTCCCTTTCCACTCCCTTTCCACCTTTCTGTTTTGTCACTTTCACAGAATCACAGAGTTGCAGAATAGCTGAGGTTGGAAGGGACCTCTGAAGATCATCTAGTCCAAGCCCCCTGCCAAGCAGGATCATCTGGAGCACATTATGCAGGATGGAATCCAGATGGGTTTTGAATATCTCCAGAGAAGGAGACTCCACAGTCTCTAAGAGCAACCTGTTCCAGTGATCTGTCACCCTCACAGTGAAGAAATGCACCCTCAAATTCAGCCGGAATTTCCTGTGCTTCAGTTTGTGCCCATTGCTTCCTGTCCTGTTGCTGGGCACAACCAAAATTGAGACCAGTTCCATCCTCTCAACATTTAGATATTAGATATTTATATCTACAGGTATTTGTATACATTGTTGATGTCTCCCTTCAGTCTTCTCTTTTCCAGGCTAGACAGACCCAGCTGACTCAGCCTGTCCTCATATGACAGGTGCTCCAGTCCTCTAATAACCTTGGTAGCCCTCCTCTGAACTTGCTCCAGTAGTTCTGTGTCTCTCTTGTACTGGGCATCCCAAAACTGGACACAGTAATCCAGGTGTGGCCTCACCAGGGCTGAGTAGAGGTGGAGGATCACCTCCCTCGATCTGCTGGCAACACTCTCGCAGGATACACCGTGCACCCAGGATACCGTTGGCCTTCTTGGCCACAAGGGCACATTGCTGACTTGTGGTCAGCCTGCTGCCCACCAGGTCCCTCTCTGCAGAGCTGCTCTCCAGCAGGTCAGTCCCCAGCCTGTACTGGTGCTTGGGGTTATTCCTCCCTAGGTGCAGGACCCTGCACTTGCCTTTGTTGACCTTCATGAGGCTCCTCTCAGCCCATCTCTCCAGCCTTTCCAGGTCACTCTGAACAGCAGCACAGCCCTCTGGGGTATCAGCCACTCCCAGTTTTGTGTCATCAGCAAACTTGCTGAGGGTGCACTCTGTTCCATCATCCATGTCGTTGCTACTTTTATCTCTTTCAGTTGCCACTACCTTATCTCCAATTGTAATTAATGTTCTTAAAGTCTATATTTTACTTTAATGATGAAATCAATACATAAACATTATAATATTTCCAAACTTACCTATAACTATGGAGTATCACCACTTAAATATATTATAGAATGTATCTATGCCCTGTAAATAACTCTCGTTGGTCTTCATTTCATTTTATTGTTTACCTCTCTCACTGTTTGTGTTTCATTTAGATTGATACCATGTTTCTGAATAATAAGAACATTAAAACTGCATGATTGCAGCATAGGTAAAATGCCACTGCTGTTGGTCAAATACTAATGAAAATTAATGCAGTTTCCCACCGAATCTGGACTATAGTTCTAAAAGCAGTCATCTAAAAATAGGCAGTTTTTAGAAATGCATGACTACAATGTGTACCCTTGAAGAAAATAGTATTTCTTAATATTTCTAAAGAACCATATGTCTCTTTTAGTAGATCATACCAGTTTATTTCGTGCAGGCCCATAAGGGTCATTAAACACCAGTGGGTCTCTGAGTCCTTCTTCAGAGTCAATGACACTGTAGGCTTCACCAGGGATTTCATTTTCGTTCTGTACAAGATCTGCAGGGCAAAGGAGGCAAATGAACTATGAAAAACATAATCACTGCTTTTACTGTTGCTTTTTTCATCATAAAAAATCCATTTATTTAAATTCCATTAAAAAAAAAAAAAACACATTTGCCTACTGAAAGCATAGATATATTCTTTTGTTATATTTACAATTTTTCATTTTAAAAAAGTTTTGACAATCTGATAAAAAAAGTTTAATACGTTCTCCATTATAAACATTACACAAGCTTGATATACAAACTTTTGGACAAAGCAAGTGGTTAACAAAGTAAATTTCACTATAGCAGTTTCTCAGAAATTATGGAAAAGTATTTCACAAGTACCTGAGGGGATTAGTAGTCTAATACACTTTCAGAGTTGGCTTGAGCACTAAGGTTCAGATTTTCAAAAGTACCTGGGCATTTAACTCATATTTTAATTTAAGAGAGTTAGACCCCAAAACACCTATGAGGATCTAGAATTTAGGACAAAAAGCCTTACTGGAAGTCAAGGAGATTTGGGTTATCAAAGGCCAGATTTTTTTAAGCATTTAGGAATTTAAAGACAGTGACAGTGATAATTGCCTAGATGATATTTTTTTTTCAAAGTAGAGTGAAGAAAGGTTAAACCCCTAACACTCATTGAGATTATTGTGCTCTTAGAAAGTGCTAGGTACACCTCTGAATTTAAATACCTTAAAAAAATCTTTTATTGAATTGCTTTAGAAAGGGAGCTTTATCATCTGAAAGCAGTGATTTATACTGTTCTGAATTCTTGACTTCACAAAGACTGCCATAGATGTTCTTCACTCAAATAATTTTGTGTTATGATCTTGATGGAAATAAGATTAGATAAAATCTTATTTTAACAAAATTTACTTGGTATTTGAATCCAAAAATTCATTAAGGATGGAGAGCTGAAAATAACAATTTTGTTCCACGATGATAGCACTTGAGAGAGCTCTGCTAGACCCTGAGTATGTTCAGCTTCAACAGTTCATCCTGTAAATGCTAAGCAGCCCATGGCACAACCCTATATGTATGAAGTCCTCAGTGCTAGAATAAATAATTTGCTTTCCCCACATTTACTGCAGTTGGGAAGAAGATGAGGGATAGTATGAAAAGAGAAAGTTGCGACACATCACGAACTTGGGAAAATGTAGTTTTGGATTTTAATTTCAAAGGAAGGAGAATTTCTTCCTGATTATATACCCCATTAATATCTGTAGCTTGGGTTTTTTAAGGATGTAATTTTTTTTTTTATTCTTGCCTTTATAATTCACTCATATAATTATCTTCTAAATTTCCCTGCAACAGTTCTCAGTATTCAGCCTTTAGAATGAATCATTTCTTTAGTACTGAAAACATAAGTTCCTTCCTGAGTCACATTTTATTTTTTTTCCCCTGTGCTGACTGTCTTCTGAACACACTGGCCGATGGTAAGCTTTGTCATGAGATGCTGAGATATAAAGAACAACAGGTTACCTCATAATCTCTTCTTGTTAATGCTTGTTCTGGAGAGCACCTGCTGTCTTTAAAAGGGATTTGAGTGACCCAAGATTAAGAAGTCACCCGACAACAATTACTGTTCTTATCACTGAAGAATACTCATACCAATGTGACATCTTCCCGATGGTTTTAAATTCACAGACTAGGGGAGAGATAAGAGTCAAAGAATCATACAGTATGCAATTATGAGACATCAAACTATTCCAATAAGATTCCATTTTGGACAACAGTAATGTTATCAGACTAATTGATTTCTGTCTGCAATGTACCCATTAGAAAGAAACAACCTCTAATTTCATTTAAAGAAAATTTAAAGTGCAACATTGCTTACAATATTTCTAATAATCTTTCTAGTTTATCCTCAATTGGCAAATGACATAATGAGTATTAGGGAGCTAAATGAATCACTCAATGTAACACTGGCATTCTCAGAGAGGGTACTAAAACTTATGAGTACTATCACCAGTATGTCTTGCTAATTCTTTGATTTAAAAATATAAAGATATAGATGTGCAGTCTTAAGAGGTCCAGTTAAGTTTGTGATATAAAGATCTGCTATCATGACACCCATCACAGTAAATCTCATATTGCTCCTCAAAATACTTTTCAGAGCCTGTTTAACCACTGAGCTCCCATCTCTGTCACTTTTGTTGATGGTATTTGTGAACTGGTTCTTTGAAATATTACCCAAATTCATCAATATTTCAAAAGTTATTGTGAAAGACTGAAATTATCAAAAAGTGATACCCACTGAATCTGACCAGTCTTTCTTTTCTTCCAACAGTCTGAGCACAAATACAGGGTATAAATATTTTTGTCTCTTCCCCCACCCCCATCAACTCATGTGATCCTTTGTAAGACATTTTGCAGAAATAGAGAGATCAAGTATTAAAACTAAATGTAATATATTGTTAACTAAACTTCTGATTTAGTAGTGTTCTATAGTATGTGAGAAAGTGAGCCTGCTTGGAACCTTCCTTTGTACAGTCTGAGGGCATTTTGAGATTTCCAGATGGCCAAACATCTTCTAGATTACTGCAGTAATATGTGCACCATCTAGAACAGAACAGAACAGAACAGAACAGAACAGAATAGAATAGAATAGTTCAGCATGAAGATACCTACAAATATCATCAAGTCCAACTGCCTGACCACTAACCTAAAGTTAAAGCATGTAATTGAGGGCATTGTCCAAATGTATCTTGACCTCTGACAGGCATGAAGCATCAACCACCTCACTAGGAAGCCTGTTGCAGTGTTTGACCATCCTCCATTTTTTTGGTAAACAAATTTTTCCTAATGCCCAGTCTGAACCTCCCCTGGCACAGCTTTGTGCCATTCCTGAACATCTTATCACTGGTTACCAGTGAGAAGAGACCAGCACCTCCCTCTCCACTTCCCCTTCTCAGGAAGTCGTAGAGAGAAATGAGGTCACCTCTTAGCATTCCTTTCTCCAGGCTAGACAAACCCAGGGTCCTCAGCCTCTCCTCACAAAACATGCCTTCCAGCCTTTTTATCAGCTTTGTTGCCCTCTTCTTGATGCTTTTGAGTCTCTTAACATCATTTTATATTGCGTAGCCCAGAACTGCACACAATATTCGAGGTGAGGCTTCACCAATTCTGAATATCGGGAGAAAATCACCTCTTTTGACTTGCTAGCTCTGCTGTGTTTAATGCACCCCAAAACACAGTTTGCCCTCTTGGCTGCCAGGGCACAATGTTGACTCAGACTGAGCCTGCTGTCAACCAGCACCCCGAGATCACTTTCTGCAGAATTACTCTCCAGCCACTCATCTCCCTACAAATAGTAAAATATAGATTGGTTAGGAACTGAAATTAATAATTTTAAATCAGATGCAAATCATAGGTTTGCCAGAAGGAATAATTAACAGAAGTCAACTGTAAAAGTGAATGGATAATTTAAAGGGTAATTGAAGATTGTCATCCTGGATACTAGGTGATGGAAAGCCCAGATGTCAGTTTGCTACAGCTGAAGAAAGTTTTGACTATCCCGATTTTAGAAGCTGAAATTATTATCAGAGGTCAATTTCCATTTGCTTGGCTATGTTTAGGATTCCTCAAGTGGAAAAGATTAAGTTCACTGCATATAAGCTCTCTATTTATAAATGCATTAGAATATTTCCCTTGTATTAATAGCAAAACTTGAAGGAGAATTTCAGTGTTATTTCAGAATATATTATGCTTAGCTGTTTCCTTGACTGTAGGACACCTGAAATTCACTGATTGTATCCACAGTGGTAGGAAAAAAAAAATCAAATTAATTAATAAACTGTATGTCCTATTTTCAGCTGGGATTAAGTTAATTTTGTTTGACTCTGCGTCAGTATTTCTCTTCAACATCTAAAACATCAGTGTATTATCAATATTATTTTTCTCCTAAATCCTAAACATGGAACATAATAGCTTCTATGAAGAATATTAACTCTATTCCAGCTGAAACCAGGACACTGTAACATGCTGCCAAAAGCAAAGAAGGTTAAGTATTAACCTCATTGGGTTGTATGCATCTAACCTCTTAATGAATAATATGTCTCCACCACCACAGGAATTGAGTCAGCTACATTATGCACTTCAACAATATATGGTGATCCACTATAACAGACAGATACAGTGAGTTAGACTTCTATTTTTCTGGTTTGGACACAGAAACCTAGCCTGTTCCAGTGATCCACAGATCAATGATTATACAACAAACCACACCAGCTCCTTTGCAGCTAGCTCAGCTTGCTGTATCACTGTGTAGTTAAGAAGCCTTTAATCTTCAGGCTGACATAGGCTCAATGAATCTACAGACTAAGAATTCATACACAGTTTGGATGAAAGCTAATTAACGCCTGTTACTCTAGCTGCTTTCCTGAGAGTAGAAGAATGTGGGAAAAAAAAAAAAAAAAAAAAAAAAAAGTCATATGCATTGCTATTACTGCTTAGTGCTTTGTTCTGTGAACTGCAACCATTAAGACATTAGTAACTCCTGGACTCCAATGGGACTGTTCACATTGTGCATAGTGTGTAACACAAATGAACATTTGCAGAACTAGGGACTTCAGTGTAATGTCACTAATACTGTTATAATATACTATTTAAAAATCAAATGAACATAAAGATTAATGTAAATGAAAACTGATGTTAATTGATTATAATAGATCAAACAGAAGGAAGAAAAGAAACAGAAAGAAGGAACCAGGAAAAGCAACAATAAAATCAAAGAATGTGAACATGTATACAGCATGGTTTACCATAACAGAGAAAAAAAATGATAGTCAAGGAGATAATGTCCTTCAAGATTCAATAATCAGAGGAAAATTATGAATTAATAATGAAAATTGTATCTTCCAAAAGTCATATTTGTGATGTACAAGATATTTGAACCAGATTTACACATCTTTTTTTTTTTTTCTTTAAAAAAAAAAAAGGCAAACCACAGATTTCAACAATAAAAAGCCTTTTCATAATCAGAGAATGGCATAAGAAATCTTTTTAATGAAACTGTTGCAGTGTCTCCCGTCACAATATCCTTTGATGACAAATTACGCTTCAAGGTGAGAACCAAGTCAGTTGAGATACTTATTCTGAATTACCCCATCTCTCTCCCCCCATCTCTCTCTCTCTCATATAGTAATACGGGTAGACCATGATGAGTTGAGAGCCCATGGAGTAAGGTCATCCTTTGCAACTTCTTTCCTATGTAGCAGTATTCTGGTTAATGTAGTTATTTATTGGATATTGATTAAAGTACTTCCGTGTTCGCTTTTTTGTTGTTGTTGTTTTATATATATATTTTTCTTTTAGGAAGAGACAAGCATTTTAGCACATTATTTTAAAAATTTTCTTCATCCTTATAATGTTCTTATGTTCTAAATCCTAAAACAAGAGTGGTTTTCAGCAATTCTCTATAACTAACTAGTGATATAGAGTGTAAAATATGGCTTTTGCAGAACATATAATCAGATTCCTTTTACAGTCAAAAACTGTTTTTCATGTCTGCATATTTTTTCCCCCAGTTTCAGTTCTCACTGGCCGATTGAATCAACTAAGGTGAAAACTGAAAACAATTTCCTAAAGGATGTTGAATTACAGAATCATAGAATCACAGAATGGTTTTGGTTGGAATGGACCTTAAAGAGCACCCAGTTCCAACCCCCCTGCCATGGGCAGAGACACCTACCATTAGACCAGGTCACTCAAAGCCCCATCCAGCCTGGCCTTGAACACTTCCAGGGATGGGGCATCCACAGCTTCTCCAGGCAACCTGTGCCAGTGCCTCACCAACTCTGAGTAAAGAATTTCATCCTAATATCTAATGTAAATCTACCCTCTTTTAGCTTAAATCCATTGCTCCTTAAAACCATTACAAATAAATTCATTTGTGCATTATAGGAAACGTCCTACAAGAAAGTTTCTTTTAAACATAGGTATCACTTTTTCCAATGTTTAAAAATGTCTTTGGAATGTAATTTACAATTAGAGTAGTGACATTTACTTCTGACATTGAACTACCAAAGACTTCATTCCCTATCTCTCTGCAAGTTTTCAGGTAGATTACAAATTTGAGAGAGACCACATTCACCAGGAAATATGCAAAGAAGAAAACAATAACTCAGTCATGCTTCCCCATGTTCTCTGTGCCTACATCACTAATACTGTGTGCTATACTCATCTTCCTCTCTTAGGAAGAACAGTATTTCCAGATGAGAAGAAGACAACAAAATTACTAGGACTCTCCAACCAGAGCCCTGTTTTAGAGCTAGGGTCACTCTGGACTAGCACTGATTTTCAGCCTCTCTCCTTATGCACATACTGCCAGATTGCTGAGCAGTCCTTGGGTCCATGGAACCTCATAGTAACTCCCATCTGTTTTAATGATGCACCTAGTCTCTAGAAGTGACCAGAAGAATCTTCCTCTTCCTTTACCACATTGCTTCCTAACATGCCCTGAGCTTTATTTTTGAAACCACACTTGAGTGGACCCCTGGCTATGCTAAATTATACCACGGCTGAGAGCACTGTAAATCAGACAGGAAAATTCAATGCCACCTTTGGCCACAATGACCAACAATCCTTTATTGCTCTTAGCCACAACTGGAATGCAGCTCAAGTCTGCAGTCTCAAACAAGATACCATTTTTGATGACTTTTTTCCATCAGACTTACCCTAGTCCAGTAACAAAGCACCCCTCCTCCCCACAGCCTACAGAGTGACAACAGTGAGAAATAGGATGCTTTCTGTGGCAGAGAATATATATGCAAAAATACTGTGCTTCTGCTACAACCAGCAGGCTATGGTAGAATATTTTTTTAGGATACACATAATTTTGCCTTAGTTCCACAAAATGAACAGTAGAACTGCCTCAATTTAATTACCACCCCATGAAGCAATCTGACAGCCCCAATGCAGTGCTTAGTAAGCATTTTACCTCAGACAGCTTGAAGATGTATTGTAACACTGAAATTACAATACGTACCATGACTTGTTCTGTCATCCTATTTTGGGAATGCAGCATTCTTGTCTCTATAATGAGCTGTCTGATATTCACCCATTTCACCTGTAGCAAACAGGAGTAAAACGTAAGTAACCATAAGTTGGCATATTAGTTGAACGCAAGCTAAAATATTCAATTTTCTGGCAGAAGGTTTCAGATTTTTTTTAACTATCCAGATGAATGCCATGCATAATTTACTTACATTTACATTTTGAAAAATATTTTACATTTTCTAAATTTTAAAATATTACAGTCTGGAAAAATAATAGTAAAAAATCCCTGTTCACTCCCTCTCCCTCTTCCTGCTAGCAAGACTCCTGAAAAATATATTAAGAGAACACTTGTAACTATACCTAACTATACCTAACACAAATATGTGTAACATGTGAGCTATTTTCAAGTAAAAGTTTTCTTAGTTCAAAGACCAAGTACTAAAAACATTGTATTAATACAATAATAATAATATATTATAAAAAGTAGTATGATAATTTAAAAGCATACAATAAAGCAGTTATTTAATAAATATACTTGAAAATACATACTTGTTTGCAGCTCTGCAAGTATAGTGAAATGATAGTACTTTATTAAAAACACAAAACAAGTGATCCAGCTTGTTCCCAGAACAAGAAAGATTGAAACTTATTTATTAATATGAAATCTTACAAAGAAAATTGAGCAGCTTTATTTTCTATTTAATTGTGACATTACATCAGAATCAGATTCTGCTACCCTTCCTCTGACTAAACAGTTTGAATAAGGTGTATGGAAAAGGAATAAAGTCCAGGGTGAGTTTTAAAACACTCACATCACAAGGACTTTTTGAACCTACAAGAAGGCCCATCTACAGTATTCAAAAAATCAGTGAATTTTCATTAACTTAATTTCTTAACACCACTGTGAGTTGTGTCATAGACTGAATCTTGTTCAATGCCATCTCAGAAGTCATAAATCGTGGAATGCCAAAACATATTACCCCACATACCAATAAAATAAAATAACACTTTAAGATAGAATAAATAAGTTAAGAAGGAGAAACAAGAACTTTCTTTTGTTTCCCTGTTTCATTTGTGTTCAGCTTTGTTCAGCTTTTTTTTTTTTTTTTTTTCTGTTCATTGTGTTTATGTTTGGTTAAATCAGAACTCTGTTTCTTGTGATTTCTAAGGTACAAGGGATCAGATATTCAAAATTTTGCAGGTCAAACACCAGCCAAATTTTCTGAGCATGGGTGCTTATCAGCATCTGAAGACCGAGTCCCCCTTGAGACAGTTCAAGTTAAGAATATAAAAGCCAAAAGTTTAACAATGCTAAAATGTTGAACTGAAATAAAATGGGCAGATTACACAAAAATCTGATGCATACAGTCAGAAGCAAAGGTAATCCAATTAATAGATTTATAAGACCAAATACACTCAGGAAAGACAACTTGCTATATGTCTTTTTTTTTTTAATAAGATTTTTTTTTCAAGATAAAGTATAGTTTAGATTACAAACACTGCATACAATCAAGTCTTTGGGTCTCACACATTCTTTTGAGTATTAGTTATTTCCCAAACTTTATTTTCTTCCTCTTACACAGAGAACATGATACATCTCTCCTTCTTTCTTTCAGAAATAGAAATGTTCAGTCACTTTTCTTCAGACTGACAGGGTTACACACAAACACACAAGCACACAAAAAGTACCTCAGGATTTAGAAAGCTTTCCCAATCACTATTACTTAAAAGCAAGAGTTTTCACTCTCAAAGAGGCATAATGTCCAAAAAGAAACAATACTCAGAACGAAGATGAAAAATTATACATTACTTTCACAAGCTCTTATTCTACAATGGAGAAAATATCCACACTCTAGCTAGGCTTCTTTGAAAAGGATATTTTCCTTTTATACAGAGATAAAAAGCAAAGCTTTCAGGTCAGAGGCTATAGGGGAAAAGAGCTAATGTCTCCCTATGCTTTGATGTTACAAGTAGTCCCTCGTTACAGAAGTATATTAAAGCCACTAGTAAACTGAGCCAGCATATTTAATAACCACTCTCAGTATGGGTGGTATATGGATTATTCTGTACAGCAAGGAAAGCTTATGTGTGTTATGAACAATACACAGACCTTTGTTTTAACATGTTACCATTACGTTAAAATATGGCATAGCTAAAAGGTAATGTGTGATTTATAGAACCCATAGGAGGACCTCTCTTTATAAATGTATCAAAAACAATGATAGACAGCAAACCAGGATTAAGTGTTCTTCTCACAGTGAAATGCAACATATATAATGGTTTTCATACTGGTGTGTAATATCCGAAAACAACAAATTTCAGTCTGTTGAGTGCTAAATACAAGAATGATGATTAATAGCATATGGTTTCTCTGTAGCTTTTCAGGCTGAAAGACTGCAGACTGTAGGAGCCAGTAAAATAAATAAATAAATAAATAAATAAATAAATAAATAAAATTAAATGAAATGGTCTAATTCCTTTGTCTTTCACAAAATCTTAAGAGTAACAGCTGAAGGGCCCAATGTACTAATAGCAGTTTACTTCTTAACCTACCTTTTTATCACTATCTTAAAATTCAGGAGATGTTGGAAAGATGTCTATTAGAGATTACCTTAAAAAAATATAGAATCATAGAATCATATAATTATTGAATAAGTTGGGTTGGAAGGGGACTTAAAGCCCATCCAGTTCCAACCCCCCTGCCATGGGCAGGGACACCTACCACTAGACCAGGTTGCCCAAAGCCCCATCCAGCCTGGCCTTGAACACCTCCAGGGACGGGGCATCCACAGCTTCTCTGGGCAACCTGTTCCAGTGCCTCACCACACTCTGCATATATATAGCTAATCTAAACCTACCCTCTTTTAGTTTAAAGCTATTACTCCTTGTCCTATAACTACACTCCCTGAAAAGGAGTCCCTCCTGCAGGCACCCTTTGGGTACTGGAAGGCCACTGTAAGGTCTCACTGGATCCTTCTCTTCTCCAGGATGAACAACCCTAAATCCCTCAGCCTGTGTTCATACGAGAGATGCTCTATCCCTTGATCATCCTCATGGCTTTCTTCTGGACTCATTCTAATACATCCATGTCCTTCTTGTGCTGGGGGCCCCAGACCTGAACACAGCAGGTGGGGTCTCACAAGAGCAGAGCATAGGGGGATAATCATCTCCCTTGACCTGTTGGTCATGCTTCTTTTGGTGCAGCCCAGGATATGATTGGCTTTCTGGGCTGCAAGTGTATATATTAATCACATTTTTGGCTACTTTATGTAGCACCAGGTAATATAACAGTAGGAGATGCCCTTAGGGAAAAACAAACAAACAAACAAAAAAACAATTGAATTTTTTTAATTTACTTTTTAATAGATCTATGTAAATTGAGACTTGCTAGGCTTACCAATCCTCAAATTCACTGTACATGCATATATATTTTTGATAGTCTCCATCAAACCACTATACAGAAAAAAAAAAATACATAATTTCTAAATGAGTTTGTATAATTTGGAAAATTATGTTTGTTTGGATATTAGTGAAATACTAATTGCTGACTGAGACCACTGATTATGCAAATTAGAAAATTACATGAATACTATTTAGGTACCCTCTTTGAGCATTGTTTAGTAGATGACCAAAAGAGAGACCATCCACCAAAAACATTCAAAATCTCAAGCAATCAGAAAATTGAAATGTAATTACCCTACATCATTAGAACCAGAGGAAGAAACACTATGGCAAGTTTTCCTGAAAAAAAAAAAAAAAAAAAAAAAGAACTTTTGTAACATCTCCAGCTTTCAGCCAGAGGTGAACACTGCAGTAAGGGTAGCAAAAGTTTGTGAAAGACTTGCACAAGGGAGTTTCTGAGTTTCCACAGGAAAGGTGGAATGGAGTCAGAAGAAAGAGAACAGTAGAAACATTAGGAACTGGAAGTTGAAAAAAGAACAGAATTTCAGATGAAAGCTAAGAAAAAAGTAATAAAAGAGCTAGTTGTGAAAGGTGAAGGGGTAACGAAAGAAAACAGCAAGAAAATAAAAAGTAGGAAAGCTTAAATAGAGGAACAATCAAAATAACATTAACTGCTTCCTATTACAACAGCACAGAAGAAAATAACTCTCCCTCTAGATTCAAACACCTGCAACAGAATGTCCAGGAACACTCGACCCATCTGCTGGAAGCAATATACCTGAAAGCAGAGCTATCTGAAGGAAATCCACCCTCCCTCCCTCTAGCCATAAACCCACTGCACTAGCACAAGCTCACTTTCTAAGCTAGTATGAACTCTTCACTAGGTGGACATAAATATATATGTGGATAACGGGTGCAGCAGGAAAGGCTCCCATTACAATAGCATTAGCAGAGTTGTATACCACAATCCAAAACCATGGCAACTGTATTTCTCAGAGGATTTCTCCAGGTATGTAAGAGATTTTTAGAAAAACAAATAAATAAGAAAAAAAAAAAAAAAAAAAAAAAAAAAAGGCAGACATACATTTTGCTTCTCTCAAATGGTTGATGGTGCCAAACTTATGCCTCACCATGTCCTGTTTTCTATTTCAACACCTATTTTTCCAGATTGGAAACCTCCAGATTTTTCCAGATGTTTTAAGAGTACCTCATTGGCAACACACTTATCAAATGGTTAAAACCACTCTGGTTGGTCTTCTATTGGCCTGCCTCTGCAACAATTTTCACCTTAATGTTGAAGTATCTGCACAATGACAGATGGGTTCCCCAAATCTATTATCTTTTACATGTCATTGTAACTTTATTCCGTCTAGATGGCGATACTTTTGACATTCATTTTCTTCCCTTTCATTTTGGGACATAACGTCTGGGCCCTATTCTAGCTCTCCAAGCTGGACCAGAGGGAGCAGATGCAGCTTTCTAGTTGGGAAGTGTAAGCAGGGTGAATTTAGAGAGTAATTTGCAGCATTGTGGGGTGAAGCCGTAGGGATCCCCAAATGGTCGGTGTACTGCTCCTCCCAGAACGCTTGTTTGTCCTGTTTATTTTTAATCTGTGAGCTGTTAGGAACAAAGTCCATCCAGTGTATGTACTTAGAAAGTACCACAGGAGAAGGCTCTGCTGCAAATAAGCAATGGTGATGAGAGTTTTCCTTAGTGAGCCATGTGATTTATAAACACTACAGTTCTGCCATGTGTTCAAAAAGAACAAGGTCACTAGTGAGAAAGAAACGAACTGTTATTCTTAAAAGACAAAGTCAGAAGATGTAAAAGGGCATACATCATTTCCCTCTGAAATCATATGATAAAATGACAGCAAAAATCAGCTAAGAAGCAACACGTGAACTAGCCTTCTGTGCCTCCTGCTCTCTTCCTTCCAAGACTAAATGGATCTGTGTCTCTCTTTTGTCACATTGTTGTAACTTTCATTCAGTCTCCCCACTTCACCTTGACCGCATCTGAACAGTGACAATATGTTTCTTGTTCTTCTCACTTTTCCCAGCAAGGATGGCTGACAGCCTCTTACTTTGTATTTCTCAGCTTTTCAGGCAGTGATTTTTTCCTCCTTGTTTCCCCCACAACCCTTATCGTTGCTACTTGGAGAGAATTTGGTTCCATTTCCATTTTAAATGTGAAATATTTGAATTAGCTCATAATGTCTTCCAGCCTGGAGAAGAAAGAGCAGGTCTTTTAAAAGGGGAGGGAAAAAAAAAACTTTTTTTTTTTTTTTCAAAATAATGAAAAAAAATGAAAAGCTGTGGGTAATCTTAAATCATTTCATACTGCACATAAAAGTTGAAAATAATGAGAGCTCTTCAATTTAGAAATGATTGGGGTTCTAGGAGTATGAATCAGAGAGAGATGTAAAATTATTAGAACACTACAGCATCTTTCGTAAGCATTTCAATTCAGAGGTGATCAAAGATTCTGGACTTGTCGAGCAATTTACTTGGCATTTGCAGGAAAGCCTCACTCTTTCAAACTGAAGCACTCTTAACAATATGAAGAACTCCAATAATTTTAAATTGATGTATACCATACATGCCTAGAAATCCAATTTAGTCTTTAAATAAAAACATTATAACTTCAGAAGCATGAAAGGCCCACCCACAACATAACAGCAATCTAGCCTTTCCAATTCACATGTCAATTCAGCCTAGCTGTTATTTCTCCCATGCTAGGTTTTCTGGCATGAGGAATTGCTGAAAATATTAGAGATTATTATTTTTATTTTTTTTAACCCTATCCTTCAGACTTGCTTTCTGATTATCTATGAATTTCTTCCTAAAACCTGTGGACTTCTGGACAGACTCAGATTGCAAGCTGATTTGCAAGGTATAAATGTCATTTCTAAATACTTCCTATGCACTGCAGATTTAAAGCAGAAGACAATGTTGCCATATCAAAGATGCAATATAGTCTCAACCAAAAAGTTAATTTTGTTGACTTTGTTTCTAAAGAAGTATATTTATTCTTAAGGGAAATATAAAATACATTGAATTCTAAAACAATGTTGATAGAGTATAAAAATATATATATTAAAAAAAAAAAAATGCATCTTAAGTATACATGAAAATGTTGAGATGAACTCCTTTGACCAAGAGAGATTTTGAGTTGACATAGCAGGATCCTCTGGTGCCTCCAGTACAAGACATTGTTCTATGCAAAACAGACTCCTATCACCAGCCAACGTGTGAGGTCTCCCAGTTACCACACAGCAATCAACTACCTTTCCAGCCATGTTGGCCATACCAGGAATCCTTTCTGTAGCCCAAAAGGCTCATGAGTGATCACCAGGACAGCCAGCCTCTATAGAAACTGAGATTTCCTTTTCTTCATTGACACAGGAGTAGTGCCTTGAAGATCAATTCTGAAAGTATCATATTCACTGATGTTATAAAGACATCAACACAAACTCGAGTACACCTTGATAATGCTAGTGATGACTGGTGTAACAGATAGAAGTAGGAATATTGTCACAAGTTGATTTTCTGCCATTATTTTTGGTTTTACCAATTGTGACTAGCTTCTCCAAAGTGTAGCATGATTAAACTATTTTAATTTGATGTGAACTTCTGGACTTCATCTATTGTAACCCCCAGCACAACAGAGAGCCAACTGAGAACAGTTTGCTTGAGATTTTGTATAGTCTAGATCTGAATACTTTCAAGGATACAGTTCTATAAATAATGAAATGTTTCTTTATCTTGTTTTTCTTTTAATTTTCTGATATTTGTTTGCATTACTGTTCTACAATTAGCAAATTTTAGATTTCCTATCTGAAAAGTTGATAAACAGGCCTGTTTCTAAGGATAAAACATATCTGTGAAATATTACTATGTTGTAAACTGATGCAAGTGCCCTTGAATGGTTTATTAGTACTATTGGAGCTAATGTGATCTATGATAATAAATTTGTTCTGTTCCCATGGGCTATAGCTTAGCCTCAGGACTTAGTGGAAGTGTGACTTGGTGAAAAGTTAGTGGAGACTATGATGTCTACAAACCCTGACAAAATGTCACACACAAAAAGGAATTAGTAAATTTCTACCCTGAACTATGCCAGACTCATTGTCAGACAGCAAAAGTGCTTCCAAGTATCCGTCATAATGTTCTCAAGCTTGTAAAATGAGTTTAGCCCCTTGTGGTAGCGACTGACACCAACTAACAGAAGATGCATTTTAAAATATGCATTCCCTTTTCTTGAAAATCGGAAAGGACACTAAATCTCACCAGAACCTATTAAATAATGCAACCTGATGCATCTGTAAATGACTGATTTTATGACAAAATTCAAGGACCAAGCCACAAATGTTGGACCTAAAACTGCATATTTCACATTCATCTTAATTTCTACCAGTTTCGACCTTCCTTTCCCATATTCACTTTGTGTGAAGTTTGAAAACAAACTTGTGGAAACATTAGAAGAGAAACTGTTGCCAGGGCTTTAGAAGGAAAACTATCAGTATGTTCAATATGAAATATACGCACACTCAAAAAAAAAAAAGAGAGAGAGAGAGATTACAAATGAGCAAATATCTTCTGATTCCTAAATTCTTCTTTTAACTTAATTTCTCTTAACTTTAGCCTTAAATGACATTTAAATGTATATAATGTACATATTTGGGGAAAAATACTCTTGGCTAAATATAGAATTTAACTTTGAAGTTCACCTATGGAGATAAATTATGTAGGAGAGAAGTTAGCTCCCTGATGTTGTTCCAGGGTAAAGCTCTGTAAGACAAGGTCATCCAAACAAAACAAAATATTAGTTCATGCCATTACAACTATTTTGTGGAGATGACAGTTGACTCATTATTTTTTGAAAAAAAAAAAAAAAAAAAAAGGACACAAAAAAACTGTTCATGCCATCACAGAAATTTAGAAGTCTTAATCTATATACTACCGTTCACCAAAACTGAAGATTATTGTTCTTCTTTGAATAATTCAATCACGTACCTAAAATCTAGTTTCATACACACAGCAGCTATCTAAAATCAGCTGCTTTCAGTATTGTAAGAAGCCTCAGGCCAGGAAGAAAAAAGGTAAATAATGTCAGAAAAGTGTCAAAGGTCAATAAGCTTTACTAATAACTTAATAGATTTCCCTTTAGGATTCACCTCAACCTCTTAATATGTTATAAAAGCTAACCTGCTTAATGTCCCAAAGTTTTAAAACATAGTAAATTACTTTTTCATATGCCCTTTCTCCATGTTAATTCTCCATGTTAAGACCTTTAACTAGGCTATTGGGTTTATGTGGCAAAGTTTTGGTAGCGGAGGGCTGCAGGGGTAGCGTCTGTGAGAACAGACCAGAAGCTGCACCATGTTAGATAAGGGCCAGTTTCAGCTGGCTCCAAAAGGGACCTGCTGCTGGCCAGAGCCAGCATCACATAAGTGATGTTTGTTCCTCTGTGAGAGCAGGTTTAAGAAAAGGAAAAAAAAAAAAAATCTGCTGCATCACAGCAGCAGGGAGGGTGAGGAGTGAGAACCAGCCCTGCAGACACCAAGGCCAGTGCAGAAGGAGGGCAGGACATGTTCCAGGCATGGAGCAGCAGTTCCTCTGCAGGCTGTGGAGAGGCCCCTGGTGGAGCAGGCTGTCCCCCTGCAGCCCATGGGTCCCACACGGAGCAGATCTCCACGCTGCAGCCCGTGGAGGATCCCCCGGTGGAGCAGGTGGATGTGGCCTGGAGGAGGCTGCAGCCCATGGAGAGCCCCCGCAGGAGCAGGCCCCGGGCCAGAGCTGCAGCCCGTGGAGAGGAGCCCACGCAGGAGCAGGGAGTCTGGGGGGAGCTGCTGCCCGTGGGGGACCCGTGCTGGAGCAGTTTGCTCCTAGGGGATGGACCCCATGGTACAGAGCCGTGTGGGAGCAATTCTTGAAGATCTGCTGCCTGTGGGAAGCCCCTGCAGGCTCAGTTCGGGAAGGATGGCATCCCATGGGAGGGACCCCACAGTGCAGGGGCAGAGAGTGATCGAGAAAGAGCAGTGGAGACAAAGTGCTATAGACTGACAGCAGACTCCATTCCCCTGTGCTGCTTGGGAAGAGTTGGAAGAGGATGGATGGGGGGCGGAAGGTGTTTTTAGTTGTTTTTTGTTGTTGTTTGTTTGTGTGTTTGCTTGTTTCTCACTACTCTAGCTTTTTAGTAATTGGTAATAAATTACATTAATCTCGCTACGCTGTGTCTGTTTTGCCCATGACAATAATTGTTGAGTGATCTCCCTGTTTTTATCTCAGCCCTTGAGCCCTTTTCCTCCTATTTTCTCCCCCATTACCTTTGAGAATGGGGAGTAAGAGAGTGGTTGTGGTGAAGTTCTGAAATTTGAATGAAGTACTGAAATTTGAACCTAGTTTAGTCCTGAAAACCCTCACTGTAGTCAGCAAGAAATTACAGAACTTGTATCAAGCTTTAAATACATACACAAGGATTTATCATTTAGATTCCTGAAGCAATGTATGAAGCAGCAGACAGTAGAGAGTGTGATTTCTAATTTAAGAATTCCTTCTATATTATGGAGATAATCCTATACTATAGGTGCTATTTTGCCATTTCCTTTCATTGTAATTATAGGCAAAACAAACGTGACCTGAGAACATCTTTTTTGTTACTCTAAGAAAGGAAAGGGGAAAAACAGTGAGGGTGGGACAGAGAATGCAGGAAGAGGGTGTTTGGGCAATTTTCATGATTAATAAATATGGACAATAAAAATTTTTACAAGGTAAATTTCAAAAGGAAAGGAGATATTTAATAGCTGCTCTGTTAGCCAGCATCTATTAGCTCATAAGTAGACAGGGTACTTACTTCTGGAAGATGTGGCAGGAGGCAAAACATGATCTAATTGCTCTCACTGAGCATGGAAAATGAGAGATTTAAAATAAACAGCTAGAGGAAATTCAAATGGGGCACTTTTACTACCATTAAAAGATGCCCCTTCAGACTATAACTCTTGAGACACTTTTCTTGAGCTTGAGATTCACTGCATAGCCATACATGATGAAATTCTATTTGTCACGTTCTTGCTTTCCAGTCAGTGTTCCTCTCTTTGTGCTTTTGCTCCTCCTGAATCCTTGGGTATCTACACACATACAGTAGAATATGCAACTTCTGGCACAGGCAGAAAATGAGTATGTTTCATTATATCAGTGATTGTTCTAATACTCCTGGTCAGGGTGGGAATGATCCTGCAATGTTCCTGACATCACATCTCTTTTTGCAGCTACCTGTCTGGATGCCTACCTGTAGCATTTCAGTTGAAGAAGAGCATATATATTTTCATTTTATATGCCTTTGCAGAGGAATTTCTCTTCCCTGATTTTAGCTGTCTAAAGGTTTGACAGCAAACTCAGCGAGAGCTCCAGACATCTGCAATGACCTATTTACATATGAGTGTGTACAGACACACAAATATGATCTGAACTATGGGATTTGGTTCAGTTGACTGTGCTTTGGTATCTAAAGCCATTTGAAATGTTCTGGGATATCTAAGATGTATCTGACAGGTCCACAAAGATGACCTGGGACATGAAGAAGACATACATGCAAAGAGTCTTGTTCCTTGGTAACTCAGATACTGCTAGACTCCATGAAAGTGTAGCTGAATCAGGCATCAACAGTCCGTGACGTTCAGAGAAGAACTCATCGGACTAAGTGCAATTTCTGCACTATGGTGAGCTAAGTAGCTCTCTAGGCTCTGATAACTACATATCCACTGATACACATCCACTGAGCATATACGTCAGCAGCAGCCTTACAAACCTAAACAGAGCAGGATTTAGGAACTGACATGCAAATCAGGGTCAGGAACTGACCCTTGCTGTAGTTGTCTAGGTCATTTTTTTCTGTTATGGAAAGTATTACACCTATCCAGAGGGCAATTTAGCCTAGCCCAAAATTCAAATCTAAGACAGGTGGGAGGATTCACTTTCCAAGAAGTGAATCCTCTTACCCAGTAACTTTAAGCCAGGCTGAGATAAATGCCACAAACAAGTAGAGTGCAGACATTTTCACAGAATCCTCCATCTGACATTACACATGTAAACTCCAAATGCTACAAACAAAATTGTGAGACAGAATCTTTTAATGATCAATTACTTATTTTTAAACATTTCAGTTACTTTCATGCACCTGGAGTTATTTTAATGCAACTGACACAATGAAGAAAAGTACATGCAGCTCTCTTTCAGTAGTTATTCTGGGAACCTTTAAAATTTCATGTCGTCAAAACAGGACTACATTTAACCACAATCCTTTTTTCACTTTGTTCTTCTTTAACCATAACTGTTTATATACATTTTTGTGAATCCTTTTGATAGAATAATAAACATTTTCTTATTTGCTCACAGTAAAGGTTGATTTTTCCACTGTTTGAAATTCCCTCATTAGTAACACTTACAAATCTAGACATCTGATCTGGTCATGTCAGAAATATAAAAGCATATTTAAATTGGATTTCAACAAAAGTATCCATGTCATTTAAAATAATAATAGAAGTTCAAAGGAACTGGTAAAAAAATACTCTGATATGAACTTGCATGGCAACTTTCAGCACAACTGAATTTGTTTCAACTTATAAATATGCAGTTCTTGTTCTAAATTGATCTTGTATACTTGTATACAAGTATACTTGTATACATATACATGTACATATACATATACAAGTATACATATACTTGTACACTTGTATACTTGTATACAATTGATACTTGTATCCTTAAAATCACAACACTTAATATCAAGAATTATTTTACTTTTTTTTTTTTTAAAAAAAAAAAAAAAAGATAATTCTAATCTGAAATATGGCCCTTATTCAAAATCAGAAGATTTCTTGAAAAAATGTTGAATTTGCAATATTTTTCTTCCAGGCTTTATTGTTTTTCAAGCTTAATGCTTTTTATTCTTTTTACATTTTTCTCCTTATTTTTTCCATTAGTCTTCATTTTCCATTTTTTAACAGGTAAGAAGAAATGAGTGGTCCTTGAGACACAGGAGAAAAGGGAATGAATTAAAAAAAAAAAAATAATGGAGGGGAGAAAAAAAAATGCTGTCTATTTTCACAACTGAGTAATCAGATGAGGTCTTCCTCAGTAAATAAGTATCCCTGAAGATGTGAATAATGAAAATTGCTTCATGTTGCCATATTCTCCCTTTACCAGATCCACTTGCCAGTTAACAACAGGGATTTTGTTGCAGTGGCAGGGAAGAAGAGCTCCAGGACAAAAGGTGAACAGGGGAGCATTTTCTATATATTCTCTTCCATTTGTTGCAGAGGCTGTTGAATGTTTCCTCAGCTCTCACCTACCACAGAGCTACATGGGAAAACTGATGCCAGTGGGAGTATTCCCTGCTGTACAAAGGCATCAGCATAGACCAAAGCTTAGTATGCCAAATCTTTGTGCATTTTTAATGACTAAATTCAATGTAGAATAATTCTCCATTCATGATAGACTAAGTGAAATTACTCTAGATTTATGAAATATTTTTTCTTGAATACAGTCTTGGTATATGCTGGCACAATTTAGTTTGAGTTGAAGTGTGTATTTCTCTTTGCTACTAGATGATTTGTACAACAAAGTTACTAAACTGGACAGTAGACTGGATACTAAACAGATGGTAAGCATAAGGCCACTCCTTATCTCTCAAGCAAAATGGTCTTTAGCTCTCTACAGATACCTCAAAGGAGGCTGTAGCGAGGTGGGGGTTGGTCTGTTCTCCCACGTGCCTGGTGACAGGACAAGGGGGAATGGGCTTAAGTTGCGCCAGGGGATTTTTAGGTTAGACGTTAGGAAGAACTTCTTTACTGAAAGGGTTGTTAGGCACTGGAACAGGCTGCCCAGGGAGGTGGTGGAGTCACCATCCCTGGAAGTCTTTAAAAGACGTTTAAATGTAGAGCTTAGGGATATGGTTTAGTGGGGACTGTTAGGGTTAGGTTAGAGGTTGGACTCGATGATCTTGAGGTCTCTTCCAACCTAGAAATTCTGTGATTCTGTGATTCTGTGATTCTGTCTTAAGGTACTCCTTAAGCAAGGTATTTCACATCTGGTGGTATAAAGCTGCCAGAACTGACCCAATCTCCTTCTCCTTTTGCCACTCCAGCTTTGTATGTTTGTACAGAGAAACACCACAACAATGTAAAAAAGTACCGAAAACCCTGGGTCCTGAAATGCCTGATGCTGCCCTCTGGTGTAACAGGCTATAGGAGTGCAATGCATACCAAGGTAGAAGCTCTTAAACTTGTGTGATGGTCAGGTGGCTGGGGAGCCAGGAGCCCTCTCTGCTAGACTGGCAATCTCTGTGACCAAACTGACACGTTGAGGCTGTGTGAGCTGATTCAAGGCATGCAGCACTCTGTTGTGTTTGGTTTCAAAGGTGATCATAGGTGAACAAACCAAAGAGTCACACAGAGTCTGTGACTTTGCTGCCGCAGCTGCAATGTCCCCATGGTCTGAGGGATGAGGAGTGGAAAATGCACAAGGAAGCCACTCCAGTGGCAGGAACCGAGGGCTGCAGAGCTTCTTCCAGAGTTTTGCAACAGAGCTGACAGAAAGAACACAAACTAGTGTGACCAAGCCAGCAAGAAACATTTTCAAAAACATTTCACTTTCTCCCCCATAAAACAATCAATAAAACTTCGAGGACCGCATCACAGGGTGGGGCTCTTTTGGCTGGCAGATGAGGTTTTGTAACCCATGTTTCTGCAAGACATGCACAAGTAGGCACACAAAAGCACCTGAGAGATAAGAATTTCTGGAAGGCACGCATGTTTTTTTCCAAGGTTTTTAATTCATCTACCCATCTATCCATCCACCCAGCTGCCTCCATGTGCTGCACAGCATATCCATACGGAAGAGCAGAGGGCAGAAGCCACTGGTGAAGACAGCCAACCGCCATCCCGGTGGCACCAAAGGGTTCATTGCAAGTGTGCTTGGCCCCACCACCCTCAGCAGGGCCCGGCCACCACCAGGCCACCAGCCCCAGGGGCAGGGGCCACCACCTGCCTCCCCGCCCCACTGGGCCCCGCTGGTCCCATGGGAAGCATCCCTGTGCTGCTCAGCCTCCGACTGTCACTCTGCCTTTGGCCGCTATTATCAGCAGTAAGCCGGGGCAGTCCCCGGCCTGGCAGGGCTGCTGATCTCTATCGCTCAGGCTATAAGCTGCCCCTGCCATGAACCTGACTGTGCGGGGGGGCAGGCGGGCTGATACAGTTTGGTTTCTTTTCTTATTTTCCTACCCTTTCTCCAGTGCTCAGTCTTTTGTGTCAGCTTTCAGAAATGCTCTGTTTGACTGGCAGCCTGTCACAGATCAGTTACCACCTAAAGCCGCTTGGCAGGGAGAGGTGACGGCCCAGGAAGGGATCTAAGTGGGTTTATCAGTGCTTCTTTACGCCTCGTGAGCTCCTTGACACAAAAGGAAAGGGTATTAAAGATCTAAAGCGAGCCCAAAAGCGTGAAAGCTCCTTATAGGCTGCAAGATGTGGATGTGACTAAATTTTTAAATATTTTGAGTTGATGCTATTCATTTTGCCAATAGAGTAGAAAGAATTTTTGTTACAGAAATGAGTGTATGTTCCACTTGAGTGAGATTTGGAAAAGGGAGGAAGTCCCTAAATATGTGCTTAGAATATTACAACTACCCTGTATTTACAATCCTGCATCTGTTTTGAATATATATAAAATCTGACATATTTCTTAAAAAAAAAAAAAATACACAATCATTGAGCACATACAGTATTCAATTTACTGCTGCTATTGTTGAATTCATTTAGGGGCTTTATGTTTATTTGTTTGTTAAAGTTTAAATGTTATAATTTATTAAGAAGGGTTGGCAATTTTAAAATCCTATAAATGGTAAGCATGGAAAAGGTCCAGAATTCATTAGGTATATGCCATATCTCCTTTCAAGCTCTTTTATGCATGGATTATTGTTAAAGTAGTGTATTTTTAGCATGCCAATGGCTTCTCACAGCACATTACTACAACCATAATGGTTACACTATAGGCAGCGAAGCACAAAGGCTTTTCCTTTGTTCCTAATTTACCAGATCTCAAACTCTTTTATGGTCTGATTTAAATTAAAACACAAACATTTCTATGGGAGACAACATCAGCAAGGTGTATGATTTAGGGGTGATGAAATATAGAAAAAGGCATCCTACACGCCAGTGGTCAAAATGGACAGATTTTTCTATCATCTACTTTAGGGAAATTATACATATATCTATACCTCACAGAATTAGAGGGTCATGTTCCAGCCTTGGTGAATGTCAGTGAGAGTTATACAGGGATCAAGAATTGTTATATTCAAGATTACTTTTTATTTTCATTTACTCAAAAAAAGAGGAAATTTTTCATGTATTTACCTGATTCATTTTGAAATAAAGTTTTTAAAGTGTTTGGGATCATAATAACATGCATGTTTGGTTGTTTTTTTGTCTTTTTTTTTTTTTTTTTTTAATACAAAAGAGTTAAGTCTCAATCTGTCTTCTCTCGATTATGTATAGTCACCCAGCTTGTTTTTCATGTCATTACAGCCCCTCCTAGCCTTCACATCTGCTGTCTACCATTTTCATTGCTTATAAGCAGCAGGTGAATGGTCCAAACGAAAGATTTAACAAGCCCTCAGTGGAACTGCTGCCCTGAAATTTCACTCCCCTACACAATGCTTTTTCCCTCTCTTTGTCTGAAGCAAAAAGGGGTTTTCTCAGACAACTGGCTTGACTGTTGGCTAATATTGTCATCCTATATAAAGTTCTGCAAGTGGCTACTGAGCAGCATGAAGTGAGTACTGTTAAAATATTTTCATGCTATTTCCTCAAATTTGTAAGGCAGGTCACTTTAATCATCCTCCCACCACTTTGCTGTTAGAAACCTGAAGCAACTTGAGGAATTCAGTTTACCAGTGCAAATATTGAAATAACCAATTTAGTGCCCATACATGTAACAACTGTTCTTACCCATCCATCTTTTTGAACTGCACAAAACTATCAAGTGCCTACCAGACCAATGAAAACTCAACACTATTTTGAGTAGTTATGATCAAATTTTACAGTGAACAAAGGTGGAAAATAAATACATCTGTAAAACTGTAAATGTGGGGAAGTCACAATGCAGTTTTATCCAGGACTAATAACACCTTTTTTTTTTTTTTTCCTGTGCATATATGACTGGACTTTCAGTTCATTCCTAAATACCCTTGCAAGCACAGCACCATGTATCACACACACAGATCGCCCAGTGAAGACCTTCACTTCTCAGGCTTTACCTGTAATGAACTCAGTACTTCCTCCACTGGTTAACCAGAAAGATTACCTCTTACATGGCAGGATCCTTTAACCATCGTGAATGGAAAGCTACCATTAGCACACACTTTAGTGTCCCTCAGCATTGTCAGTGTGGTATAATGGACGTCAATATGAGTAAGAATACGGGTGTAATGCTAACCAAGGGGATAAGGAAGAAAATGCTATCAGTCTTTCATCATATGACTTCCTATTTCTATAACTGGCCTTATCTACCTGCGTTCTTGTAGAATTTTTGCTCTTTAGATATGGGGTTTTGCCTGTAAAGGTGAAATACCCACAAGCACCTGTAAAACTCCCATGAGAGCTTGCTTCCCTTGCCAGTCCTTCTTTCCACACTTCTCGATGTAAAGTGAACTGGAAAGTAGCCCAGGCTCTTGCTCAGACACAGCTGAGTGCTACAGCCCAGCTGAGACAGGCAGCGACAGCTTCCCACCAGAGTGGAGGAGAAACGTCAGCTTGCTGGTACATGGGACATATTCGGGTACATTGGGTTGAAAGTTAGATATGGGGAGTGGGTAATGGCAAAGGACTAAGAGGAGTCCACAGCAAAGTGAGGCAAAGAAAAGTGAAGGAAGCTGGGAGTGAAAAGATAAGAGGGGAAGACAATCACAGAATCACAGAATCATCTAGGTTGGAAGAGACCTCCAAGATCACCTAGTCCAACCTCTGACCTAACACTAACAAGTCCTCCACTAAACCATATCACTAAGCTAAACGTCTTTTAAAGACCTCCAGGGATGGTGACTCAACAACTTCCCTGGGCAGCCTATTCCAATGCCTAACAATCCTTTCAGTAAATAAGTTCTTCCTAATATCAAATCTAAACCTCACCTGGCATAACTTGATCCCATTCCCCCTTGTCTTGGCACCGGGCACATGGGAGAATAGACCAACTCCCACCTCACTACAGCTACCTGTAGAGTGCAATAAGGTCACCCCTGAGCCTTCTCTTTTCCAGGCTGAACAATCCTAGCTCCCTCAGCTGCTCCTCATAAGATTTGTTTCCCAGACTCCAATGACATTAACCTCTCTCTCCCTCACAAACACCTTGAGTGTTTGTTGAGTAAAACTTCTTGTGAGTTAACTTGTAGCCTTTTGGCTACTTTGCATTTTTTTCTTGTTCTGAAGGGTGCACTTTAAAATGGGCATTTACTGGGGTGCCGGCTTAAGGAGTGGATGTTGTGAGAACTGAGAGGCACAGCTCATTCCTCACTGGCTACTGGCCATGGCAGGTGGCACATGGTCAGTGGTGGAAGCTCATCATGAAGACCTGCAGCCATGGCACCCCAATGCTTGAGGAGGAGAGTCGGAACAGATGCAAGAAGCAGGTGGACTCTGGCACACCAGTTCTGCATGCACTCCAGCCATGAATGGAGCAAAGGAAAAATAAATAACAGTATTTCCATCTGTTGCAATAGGAAAACTTACACCAAGGTAAATTAAGCAATCTGCTCAATATAACAAGGTTTGCTGATAGAAACCTAGCTGCTCTTACTCCAAACCTTCACCTGAGATGCCATAAAACTCATTTTAGTTTTTGGGCTTCAAGTTTCAGCCAAAATGAAACAGAATGTTGAGCAAAAACATGCAGACATTTCATTCAGTGGGAATGGTATTTTCACAGACGCAGCATGTGCTCAAAACCTGTGATTCAGCAGCAGTGACAATTATTGGTATTTAACCTTGAAAACAAGAGAAAGACTACTTCAGAACCCCCTTTAATCCACAAGTGCTACCTCTGTACTTTGACATATCTGAACATTAATTTTAAAGGTGTAAACAATTCAATAGATTATAGGTATAAACACCATAATATCATACTTACCAGTAAAATTTTTAGACACTATAAAAGCAGCTGGTGCCTGCCACACAAAGGTGGTTGCATAACAGAGGCAGAGAAGCTTAATCCTGTCTGTGAGGTCTTTAAAGTTTCCACTAGGATGAAGGGTGCTATAAAAATATTTTTAAGCCTGTAACTAGCAAAAATGACTTCATTATGATCTCATGTGCTGCCAGAACACCAATTAAATTGACTTGATAATGTTATGATTAGGCTGTACTTTTCATCAGTTACAAAGCTCTTGATTGAAGAAGAGATTTGCAACATTGAAAGAAATGACCTTGTGATATGGATTTTTATCAATGACTTTTTACCTTGCTAGCTTCCAATTACATGACAAATAAATAATAGTACTTGCAGTTTCTATTATACTTCTGAGGATCCCAAAGTACTCTACTGATTAATTAGCTTCACAAGAGCTGTGAGAGTTAGATACATGTTATCCTGTTCTTATTAACAATTCAGAATTCAAATGTGATATCTTTTCCCCATTCAAATAAATGGCAAAAATCCTCTTGACTTTAGTGGTGGTAGGATTTCACTCAGAGAGTTTAAGCAGTTTGACCAAGGTCACAAAATCTGTCTGCAGCTCTCCTTTCTTACTGCCATTGCAGTTAAATACATAAAGTGAGGCAATATGTACCTAAGGTTTGAATTACACTTGATCGTGTACTTCCACTGTCAAAGAGTCACCCTTAAAAGTTGTAACGCTGTACTACCACCTTCAATATATATATATATATTCATATAATGCAAAAACAGGGGTGAAAAATGATTGGTATAGGAAAAAGAGAGAAAGAGAACATTCTACAAAGCATCCTTTTCAGTCTATAGCATAAAATGTTTTGAGAATGCTTGTTTTTCAGTATTTATATGAACACATGCATTGAGTAAATGCGCACTTGTATAAGATATGTTCTGATACAACTGTCTTAACAAGAATAAAATATGACACTGTCTCAACACAAATTAATAGAATAAAATCAATGTACATACAGTACAGGAGTCTATTTAAATTTTCTCAGCCTATGCTAATGCAAATTTAAAATCATTTAAGAAATTAAATCATAATAAAGAATAATTTAGAAAAAAAAAAAAAAAAAAAGTGTATTCCTTGATGTTCTAAAAACAACTTCATTGTTACTGTTCTTTCTCAGTGCTAATTGCTGCTTAGGATGCAGGGCAGCAGGCATTCTCTGCACTGCATTCCAGACTCCTTTGAAGAGTTACAGAAAAGAAGGACAGAAAGACAATTTGTTATTCACTTTTCAGTTATGGAACAGAATCAAGAAAATAAAAAATCTTTTTGGAGTCAGTTCAAAAAATGTGGCAGCTAGAGCAGCTACAGCTAAGCTGCATTGCCTGTTGTCCACCAGGCAGGCTGGTTCCCATTGGAGGAGAAATGGAATATGGGCTACAAATTTAATTTTGGAAGGTATATGTAACCTTACACCAACTAAACCTTTGCAAAAAGAAAAAGCGTGAAGAAATCCTTCCATTTAAGGGATTACAGCCAAACTCAATGTCTTTGCCTGAGTTTAAGGTAGAAGAGTTAACCTTAACTCATTACTTGTCTTATCTTCCTTAAGAAGATATTCCAAGGATATTGCAGTGAAGGAGGAAGGCAAGATTATTTCATCATTGATTGTGAAATGTGGACAGAGTGGTGGACTGCAGTTCTTGCTCAGCTTTTCCTCAAGAAGCGTTAGTGGAAGCAGAGGAGACCCTGGAAGGGGAAAACACAACCGGTGCAACAGGGACATCTCTACAGACAATGGCAAGGTGATACCTACAGATATTTAGACACTTACAGAAGGAGAAGCAACACTTCTTGCAAGGGAAAGCAAAGAGAGAACTGGGAGGACCTTCAGTGCTGAATAAACAATAACCACTGTCAGAAAAATGCTAAAACCTCTACAATTAAATGCAATGAATTATCTACTGCCAACCTGAGCTGGTTAGTCTACATGGCATGGCACAATAACAATTAAGCAGGCAGGCTTGCCCAACTGTGACCTGCATTGGCATCCCCAGGTTTCTAATGCCATGACAATTTCACTGTCTAACAATCTTTATCTTTTCAATGCCAATGATATTTTTTATATATAAAAAAAGTTTGAAAGTTTGATTGTAAGTTTTACATATATTCTATATATAAAATAAATAAAATAAGTTATGTTATAAACTTACCTGTTATAAAACCATTTAATTTCATTTCACCAGATGCATTTAGTGCAGTAACACAGAGAGGGAAATAAGTTTACAATCAACATTTAATCTGTTTACTCTCTCAATAACAGCAAAATTGCAGCAGGTTTTCATGGTAATCCTAAAGGCTCTAGGCAATGCCAACCTTGTGTTTTAAATTACCACTTAGAGACAAAGCATAAGCCATTTTACAGTTGCACACTGGTGGCATTACTGGTTTTTAGCTATAAATGCCAAATTTCACATAAACTACAGTGTAACATATAAACTTTTTTCAAGCTTCCATTTGCAGACACCTCAGAAGTCATGTACTGATCTCCATAGATCTTAGGTAGAAAATCACCACACTTCACCCTCCAGGAATTACTGTCAGGCAAAGGGAGTTCTCCATAGTGCAGCACTCCCCAAGTCCATATGCACTGTATTTTGGGCAGTTCTGACATGTATCCAGAATAAAACAAGCAAAGTAAGCTGAGTATGCTGCAAAAGGTTACCTGTACCCACAGGTAGGCATAATGTTGATAGTGGGAGTTTATGTTCCGGTTTATAGAAATCAAAAAGAAAATTAATTTTTGTTCTTGTTTTGGAAGACACTGTGTTGACAGCTCACAATTCAGTTCTGAAGCTGTGGAGATATTTGTACCACAGACACAAAAAATATCAAAATAAACCAGCAGAATTTTCAAAAGTTTTATTTAAGTTCACAGAGACTGGAAAAATTCTGATGATATGCCTGTAGGAAGGCATGTTACTGACTCCTGGGGTATTTACAGTAAGATTTATTGCCTTCTTCCAAAGGCTCTTAGCAAGAAACTGTGTCCAACTGAGTTTAAGAAAACAGATAAAAGATTTGACCTCCAGTCTCTAATAAAAACAGTGGACACTGAACTAGATTATCTGGCCAGCAAGGTGAATTATCTTGACCACTAAGTGGATGTGATTAAAATCAGGGATGGGCAGAGTTTATAGCAGACAAGAAGAGAGCAACACAGATCACTCCATTTCACGTCTTCCATTGTAGCATGATTTGCTTTTGGAATAATATGTTGTTCCAAAGATGGACACAAATAAATCATAATACCTATTTGTCCACTAAGTCTGCAGTTGATGAAGTAAAAACACTTGCTGAATTTCCTTTGTGTCATAGATACTGAACATTATTGTCACAGATATCTTTATCACTGAGTTGTCTTCTCTGTCTCATGGACATTCATCATGCCTCAGATTTCAGGTACTGGAGACGTTGTTTATATGACTATTACAAATTTATTTCTAACCCCTCTGTTTTTCTTTGTGCATGATTAAATTAAAAACAAAAACACTAACTTGATTTTTTGGAGAGGGCAAGGAAAGCTTCTGTGCTACAAAACACAGATGGTACTGAAAGAAAAACAAGTAATTCACACATGGCATGCATGTCAACCTTTTTTTTTTTCTTGATATTTCTGCATTAGATTTTCTGTCTCTTCTCTCTTCACCTATATTCTTCTCCTTTATTGAATGCAAACTCAAAGAAGCTTAAATCAAATATATGAAGTCACTAAGTTCAAGCAGATTTGAAATTAGGTGAGGAAAGTTCACTCAAACTCACAGACTATATTTCTGTCTTCAGCAATTTTGAAAACAAACATAATCTGTATCGATAGGGGAAGAGACTGAGGCAGCCTCCGATAGCAGGAAAGTTGATCTAAATCTTTTCAAATGCAATGGACTTTAATAAACTTATCTTAAAATGTCCTTTGACTTCCTATTGGCTGCTAGATGGAGTTGGCTGCTAGATGAAACCTTACAAATTGTTTTTTTCAGATATTTTTGATACCAAGATTCTTATGGTCATTATTTCATTACTATTCAAGCTTTGCAGTCGAGATTACAGTTTATAAAAAGGCTAGGCTCTGACAGTTTATAAGAAATTATGTTTCTGTGCTATTTGTTGTCTGTTAATGCTTACAGACTACCACTCTTTCTAACCATCAACACTCCAGTGTGTATTTTATGAATCTTCCTGAAAAATGATTTTATTTTCTTATTTGACCAAAATACTCTGCTAATCTGTTGTTTACTTCTAACTGGAACTTGGAACATTGTCTGCCTCTTTAAAGCTTCCAAAACAATTGCTAAAAAGAGGTTGAAATAAAGATTGTGTGAAGGGTAGTTTTCATTTGAACGAATACATTCAACTTGTGTCATGATGCTTGACATTAATGCAGCATCGTGAAGAGCAATATAATAGGTTGAGGCAGACAAGGATTTTACACTGAAATACATACACACAAATTATAAAACTTGACAATTCATACAAATCCAAAGAAAATTCTATCAATTAAGATATATAAGGTGAGGCTTCATAATCCATCAAAATGCTGACAAGTATTTTGTCTAACTCATATTCATATACCTATGTGTAAGGACAATCTTACTCAACTCCTAGCTCTGGGATTTCAGGTACAAAAATCACCTATCAAGTGGTAAAGGCATGTAAGTTTATTTTAGCTTTACAAATCTCTACTGCCAAAGAGACAGAACTTAAGTAGTTCACAATGTGAATTTTGCAGCCTAAACCAAGCATATACATTGTTATTTTATAAAATCAGTATAGAAATATCCTCTGCAAAATTCCTACTTGCTCTGCCTAGTCCTATACAGGAATGTGTGAAACAACCCGAAGCTGATTCATGCTGTTCCTGCAAGGGGGAATATTTTTACATCCAAATCTTTTCTTTTGCTCTTTATTTGTTGTCAGTACAAGCAGCAGAGAGAGTTCCTTCTGTTTCATCAAATGGTATATTAACAACAAGTTTTTATGAGACACTAATGACTTTACCCCACTTGCCTGCAGCCTCACCTCATTTCAGGCCTAGAGGCAATAACAGAAGCACAAAAGTCTTTGGTGACGTCATGGTCACCCTCACCAGAGGTACACTGGCTGTAATGACCAGAATCATCAGGCTGCATTATACTGACAGGAGGAGGAACAAAGAGAGAAATCCTGATGGTCAAAAGTTTTGTGAAGACAACTCCCAAGTTCCTGAACTTGTTTCATTTGATTTTATTTACCATAGACAACAGAAAAATGTTAACCTGTAATCATAATGTGAATCTAACAACTCTCATTCTTTCCAGCATAGTAAAAAAAAAATGTAAAAATTACATATTAAAAACAATGGAAATGCATTTATTTGAATTTTAACATTTTCTTGTCATTACATATGTATTTATATAAAACCTAACAATTCATCAGAGTAGCCATGCCATTTAGAAAAAAAAAAACATTTTTCCATCAAAAGGATCCATAAGGGCATAGATCTATAAGTGCGTGTTGTGACTTAAAATAGGACACACCTCTTATTTCGCTATATAGCATCATAAATATATTGTGGAACAAAAAGAAAGGCCTTCTCACAAGTAGTAACCATCTTCCCCTCATGCTAAAATCCACTACTTTGTAGTCTTACGCAACCTGTGGAGTATTAAAAATTATTGTAAAAGCAGAAGTGATAGTTTCAGGTGGTTTTTTTTTGTTTGTTTTGGGTTTTTTTTGTAGTTTTGCAAAATAAATTTCCACTGAAGTTACCTCATAAAGCTAAATCAAAACTGATGTTTTTAGCAAACAACATTCATAATAAAGATGATAATTGGTTTATCCTATTCCATATATTTTTACCTCTTTGTTTTTGTTTTGCTTTGACTTTCAGTTTTGATGGTTTTATTGACATAGCATGAAAATATATAAGTAAGAATTTACTGTGAAAACATCATAATACAACATGTATCAGGTATCATACTGAAAACTCAGCACACACACTGGTAAAATACATTTTATTTTTTAGAGTATGCAGGTTGCAAAGGAATGTAATGGAAGGAAGTAATGCTACTGTACTAGAGGAAATATTATGTAAAAAAGTGCATTTCCATCATGTGCACTAGCTGGCAAAACCCCTCCCTATGTTCAGGCCAAAGAGCCTCCTCTGAAACGACTCAGTCCTTACTTACAAGGACTGATTTTCATCATACAGGACATCCCCATAGCTCAGTCCCCAGGATGCTCACCCACTAGGCAGTTTGGAGAAATGACCATACCCCTGAAGATATTTCAATGCTGTATGTTGACACATCTAAATAACAGCTTGCACTCTTCTTTATGTTGCTTAGAAATTCATCAAGCTTTAATGTCTGATGTTCCCATGCTTCTCAGCTGACAAACCCAAGTGGAACAGTCTGAAGTAATCCAGTGATAAACAAGCCTTGAATCACTGTAGCAAAGTTCGTATCTGACAGGAAAAAGTGCAACCTCCAGCACAGCCTACAGTAACAGAAAGAATTCTTTCCATTTATTTATCAAGGATCAGGAAAGTCAATTCAGCACTTTAACAGTCACAGGCAAATGTCCTCCTTAGAAATGCTATAATCATTCTTCAGTTCCTGGAAATATTTTCCTTTCTTACCAGCATCACTTCCATCACACCCAGGAGTCGAAGAGACTGTTCTTCCATCAAGCAATTATGTATTTCAGACAGAGGGACACATTGTTGGTGCCATCGTCCCTTCCTGACAAGAAGGAAACAGAGTTGAGTGTGTCTGTACACTGGTTTTATAACTTCTAATAAAGTCATTTAAAGTTCCAGCACGTATAGTAAATGCAAGAGGGGACAAAGCTCAGCTTCAAATGTCAGAGTCCTTTGCAGAGAGTAACCAATGGCCCTACCGCTGGAAAAGGACAAACCTGCAGAACTGCATGGATCAGTACTGCAGTTTAAGAGCTGGCACTGAGAATATTCCCAGCAATAAAAACTCTAGAGTACAATTTCCACACAGCTTTTAGAAATGGTGGAATATCCTAAGGATTCCTGGGTTGCTTAGTGATTTCCTTCTGACAGAGACTTTCATTTGAATGGGTGTAAAGAAGTACTATATGGTATTCTTTAAATATAAACACATTTAAATGTATACTGGTGGTGGTCTTTTTTCACTATGATTAAGTAGCTTGTTTAATGCAATGACATTTTATCTCTTTCTCTCTCTTTTTTTTTTTTTTTATTTCTCCCTAAGAAAATAATCATCCTATTGGAAATGGAGATGGTATTTCGCTGTTCAGTTTTCAGACCCAGGCATTTGACTCTGAGATGTTTCTAAAAATCCATTTGTTACCGGCAGCAACTTATTCTAAACATGAAGCTCTCAAAATCTTTTTGTTTACAAAAGCTTCACACAAAACAACTGGGGTAAGGAAATTAGCCTCTACATATGGACTTTCACATAATTTTGCAGATGAGAAATCATGGGCCATGAGTTGTTCTTGGTAAAATACGCTCATGAAAAGACAAATAATGTGAAAAACAAACTAAAGCCATATAGTTAAATATACCTCAACATTGTTGGTAATTCAAAAATAAAGACTTCCACTTGGTTAAGAAATAGTTTGGAATTATTTGCAATAATTGTAATTCAGGATCTGAACTCCTTTTCTTGCATATATGTGTAAGGACAAGGGAACTTCTGAGGTCACGAAAGTAGCAACTGCAAACATTAGTTATGGTACTTTGGTAGAAATGACACTATATTTGTTATTAGTCAACAAAACATATTCTTCATTAGAATTAAGCCGTATAATTAACTTTTTAATTCTTAATACTCTAGTAGAAACAGGCTTGACAGGATGGAGCATAAAATGTATTTTATAAACAATCTATTCTGTAATTGGATTGTCCTGAAAATATAATCCTTTCCTTCTGGTTTAAAATTATTATTTATAATCACAAGCTTTGGTAAATATAAAAATGCAGGAGCCTAAACCTAAGCAGAGTGTTTTCAGTTCTGTTGCTCTTTTTCCCCTCACTCTTCTGCACCTAGGAGCATTTTCTTTGAGACAGAAAGAGGGATGCATGCAGAATGCTGAATGCAATCTTGCAAATGTAGTCTGGTTTTGCTCCCTCACATTTTCTTTTTCAGAATCCTAATGTAACACCTCCCTGCACTATCACTTGTTAAAGCCCCGGCTCCTGAGCTGTTGTGTTTGGCCAGCAATTAAACAGCTCCCTGCATGAGAAATCCTCCCACTCACAGAATCCTTAGCCCTCCTTTCCTAATGGTAGCAGAGCAAAACAGTATATCTTCATACACACAGTGCAACTGCCAAGAAATCAATTCTGTGTGTTTTCCTCCCTTTTACACTTTTAAAGAACCGTGATCAGTTTTCTGTTTCTGTTTCTTTTACACATCCTTTCCAAGCTTTAAAGCAGTGTCTGAGCCCTTCCTCTCTCCCCTGTGAAAAAAAAAAAAAAAAGAAAAAGAAAATGAAAAAGAAAAAAAAAACAGGTAGAATTCCTCTGTTACTATTAACACCTAAAAATATGATCATGAAACAAAAGCTTTGCTCCTCTGTCCAATTTGATGTCTTTTTCATGCTGCCTCAGTGATGGCCAAATAATTGGTTGTTCACTTGTGTCCTTGTCTCCCCCGACAGTTCCACAGATGCCCTGAACAATGCTCCAAAGACTGCTTTCAGTAGGGGCAAATCCTCATTAATCATTCCTGGCTGACAGCACAAGGGAACACCTGCATCTGGTGCAGGGACCAGGCACCGGCTTCTGGGAGTCTGCATTAAAAAGACCAACAGCCAATTCAAGTGGTGGGAGTAGGCTTCTAATAGCCATGTGAGAAATCTCTCTCTCTCTCTCTGGGTTTTCCTTTCATTAAATATCTAAAATTAGACCCGTGGCTCATGTTGAGATTAAAACACCAATGTATTCTAAGCAAATCAGGAAATGAACAGTACTGTATGTTATGATAAATGGCTGCTAAATTCTTTATGTCTAGATCAAGCAATGTTAGCATTAAATACTGATGAACTGTCACATAATTTTCATTTAGAAATGACTGCACTTTGAGCTTCGTGTCCTGTGGTGCTCATAAATATTTTTCCCTGCTATAATTCACAAGTGGACTATACTGCCTATACGGATATTTTTGCCAGCTCTATACTGTATATAAACTCTTTTTCAGTGCAAGCATGTCAACCTGTCTGTCCAAAGCATTACCTGAAAGTGTTCACAGAGCAGAAAGGTACCATAGCCTCCCTAGCACTGTAAAACTGGCTTCCTATATAACACTTTCCTGACAGAACTGTTGTCAGATATTTTAAATTGTTTTTGTTTCACTTAGAGCACAGTGGAGGATTTTCCTCCTAAGGAAAATGAGGAAGGAGTGAGGAAAGCAAAAGAAAATTGTTTTTTATTTATAGTATTTTTTCATAAAAACAAGTCAGATACATATCTAAACATTTAGGGCCATTAAAATCTGTGGTGAGATTCCAACCGATTTCAATGGGCTTTAGGTCAGGCCCTTAAGCCCCGCATCTGGTCTGTGATTAAATAAGCACGTCTTCCCCCACATAAACTGGGCAGGACCACCACGGGCTAGGGATTACAAACGACTAACAATGTATTTTTTTGCACATATGACTGAGCACAACCAGGCTTTGAGTCCATCCATAAAATATGTTCATGTCTCAAACAAGAAAGCGCTCAGCTGATACAAAAAGTATCTTTTGAAAAGCAGGCAATTATCACCTATACACCACGGTGAAGATTTTGCCAAAGGTCAGAAGGGGGAGTAAAGGAAAGGGTGAGTCAGAGATTAAAAAAAAAAAAAAAAAAAAAAAAAAAAAAAAAAAAACAGAACTTGAGAGCATTAAAACAGCTGAGATGTATATAGAAGGAGAGTATAAAACACATCCAGGATATTAATTACAAATGTAGTCTGAAATATATTTTTCAGGCAAGTTCATACTGATGGAATTGATTTTGAAAACAATGACTGAAACAGATACATTTTGAAGTGGCTTTTATTAACTTTAAAGAGAAGGAAAAGTTTGCACCTTCATTTGCAGAGCACAAGTATGTTCTGTACAAATATGAAAAAAAGCTTGCATGCAGTTTTCATATCTGAAAATATGAAACTTAACAGAAAAAAGTGACAGCCAAGAGAAATATATAAACCACCATATTTGTGAAATCAAGAGTTAAACATGCGTGCATATATATCTTCATTTTTTTCCTTATTTTTCTCTTCATATGTATATACTCTCTTACAATTATTGAACAAAACTTTAAAGATATTTATCTGTTTCACTTCAGTCAGGGAGAAAAAGTGATATTTTACAGAGAAATTCTTTTTCCTGCAGAGTTCAGTACCATGATCTGTGCAATGTGAGTAATAATACCAACTAAATGCTCTAAAATTAGGAGACAAACAAGAGTCAATAGAATAATACAGGCACCCACGTTTGGTCTGTTCCCTGGCAGCCACCACTACATGATCTTTTCATTACTACTTCCTACTGTGCTTTCATAGCAGCAGCTACAGTGTCTGTTATGAAGAATTTCATCCATGTGAGGAAGAAATTGTGGTTATAACAGATCAGTTTATTCCTACAAATAATATTCATAGAATCATAGAATGGGTTGGGTTGGAAGGGACTTTAAAGATCATCCAGTTCCAATCCCCCTGCCATGAGCAGGGACACCTCCCACTAGACCACATTGCTGAAAGCCCCATCCAACCTGTCAAATATTTTTATAAGCTCTTTTAAAATCTCAGATCTTTAAAGTCCCTATTAGGACCTTATGCAAATATGTACAGAAGTGAGTAAAATAAGTAGATGTGATGTAATTATGTTCACATCTGTTTGTAAAGATGGTAAATATGCTAAAACATATACTGTGCATAGCTGTATCTCCTTTGCAATATATCTGAGTTATAGATGAGAAGTACTTAAGGTGGGAAGTCCCCTTCAAATTTCCTTTAACTGTGATGTGTAGCAAATTGTCATACATGCAGGAGGCTAGAATGCAAATTATAGCTGCTCTTAGGCAAGTTTCATTAGGCTTTCTGGAATCTTTTAAAATTTGCTGTGTAAATAATTTCACATATAACTTGACAAAATCTTCTGTTCAGAAATGATACGTTTCATGCCCACTTCAAATGTATCAGGGGGAATTTCTTCAAAGAGACATTGTTAAGGTAAAAATCTTGCTAAAATTAACTTGGTTGCTATTAGAAGGTCTGATTATTACATCATATTAAAGTTTTAAAATAACTTTGAAAATCTCTTTCTTTTTTCCCAGGTATTGCTCACATCTCATAGGCTGGACAGCAAGAGGAGACCAGCAAGTTTTTTGTTAGAACCTGTTTCACCATCCGCTCTCACTCTAACCAACTACAATGGATCAGCACAGAAGTTTCCACAAAATTAAAGATGAAATCCCCATATAAAAAAGCCTACTTTCATTCCAATTTTAAAAATTCATTTCTTTAGACCATTTCAATTCATAACCATTTAAAAATATCTCATTAGAGGGAGTTTCCAACTAAAATACACATAACTCAGCAATAATGGCATACAGCCCATGTTCACCCCCCCTCCCACTTCTTTCACAGCTTGGAATCAGTCCGTTCTCAGAGGTAATCTAAAACTTTACATACACAATTTTTCACATCAAATGTTCCACCAGTGTTATTACTGGGAGAAAAGTGGACTCAGAAGTTAGAATGGAAAGCCAAAAGCCAAAATACACACAAAATACACCAAAATGACCTGTCTTCCACCCAGCCTTCATCTGCCAGAGCCAGAGAAATGTTCTTGACCCAGTCTAAACCAAGCACATAGATCATATACTACAAAAAGTAAAATGTCAGAGGAATCATGTAGGTAAGCTTCACATTTATAAACGTGGTACCCAAAATCAATCTAGAACAGCTTTTTAGTTGTTACCTTTATCTTAGTAGCTACAGTTAGAAGGCACTACACATAATAGACTATGTAACCAGCCTCCCAAGTAAAGCTGGCTTTAAAAGACTACATCTTGTTTTTTCACGTCATCACTTCATTCTTGTTCCTTAGCCACTGTAACAGTCATATGGAGGCCAATTTCTTTTTTCTTCCTTTTTTTTTTTTTTTTTAAGGGTCAGTGCAAGGCATGAGGGGCTGCTTAGCTTACATAATATTAGAGCAATTACTGAGTCAGAGTAGTTGCTTTTTTAAACTCCTATCCCTATAACCCCTAAAGTATAAGGAATAATTAACTGAAATCCAATTAATGTTGATTTAGAACACCTGTTTCAAAATCCTTTGAATAACTCTTTTCATTTTTTTTCTTTGCTCTTTGTTTTAAGATGAAATACATATCCCTGTTCAGTTGCTCTTAGGAACCCAGAGATTTGCATTTTTTAGACATGAAGAAAACCCGTGAAGACTTAAAAACACCAAAAAGAGTCTGGCATATATATTATGATAGCAGTAATTTTAACTCTTCCCTTTCCAAATCATAGAAAGAAATTAAGAAAACCAAGGTGACCAACACCAACACATACCAAATTCTGTCATGATAGCTAATTTCTGCTTTAGAAATTTGCAACAGTGATGGAGGAAAGCAATCATTTCTGGTTAAATATGCTTACCACAGCCACACTGTTAGGACAGGCACTAAAAAGAGTGCAGGTTGTACAATAAACACCCACTATCCATGAAAAAGGATTTGTCTGTGCTGTTCAATGCAGGTCTGAGCATCTTTCATCCCTATTATCTAGTTACCCTGATCTGCTGTTATGCAAGAACGCTTGAGGACAAGGTCTCCTCTCTTTCCTTTCCTTCACCATCTAGTCCTGTGTAAAATGACCAAATGATTTTTAAAGCACATAACTGTTCAGCAGTGCCATGATGAATTTTAAGAGGAACTGGGATTATATATTGATTAGGTATCTGTAAAAGTCCCACCCTGACAATTTAGACAAAACAAAGGCAAAGATGCAGTGAGACGTGTAATACCATAGACCTATTGTGAGACTAGACATAGTAATTAACTCTAAGATGTGATTGTAAAAGTATGACCTATTAAACACATTTTGCAATCAAAATATTTTTACAATTTAGGCATGGTACTATCCTCCTATGATGTTCAACTGAACAAAAAGAACCCTTTCCACTCAGTATTTTTTTTTTTTTTTTTTTTTGGTACTATAACTGTCTATGAAACTATACTGTTTTGCAGACAGCAGGTCCTAAGTGAGGACCTCTCACCACTCTTTATCTTTAAAAGTCTAGGATTTCGTAGTGAAAAAATAAGACATCAGCAAATACTATTCAACCTTAATTTCTTATGTACTAAGCAATTTCTTATGAATCATGTAATGCATTCAAGGGATCAGCTTGTGTGGATACTGATTAACTGTATCAGAAGGAGCTGTCTCATTATATATCTTAAGCCTTTTTCATTAGAGCAAATCTGCAAACAAACCTTGAGTGTTTAGATTATTTTGCACCATGCTGCATGTCTAGCCACAGATACAGAATGTACCTATTATTTTTAACAGGATTATAGAAAACATGAAAGGGCACTTCCTTAAATATTGACAGTTCAGGAGAGAAAAAAAAAAAAAAAAGAAAAAAAAAAAAGATTTTGATTACAGAGTTTGAGAGAATTGGCAGAAAGAAACCTTTTGCCCCTTTAAAGAGCATCTGCATATTAAACTTCTATATTTTTGAAGCACCTTTAAAAAATTACTCTTGGGATTAGCATTAGAGTGTTTTATGAGAAGCCCATGAAATTCAGTAATAGTTACAAAAGAAGGAAAGAACAGAGAAGAAATAAATAGCATTATGGAGAACTAAGTAAAAAATTAGTCTTGAATTATACAAGCTGTTGTAGGTACCAGCCAGAGGTGGGGGGGAAAGATTATTTATTTCAGATTATTGATTCTTTTCATGAAAAGCACTTGTGTCTTTACAAAGCTTTTTAGCGTCCTCAATGGTATCTTAAGGTTAGTATGAATTGAGTTAAAATACTGCATGCAGTGGAGAAAGGTTTCCTACTGTATATGTTTCTAGCATCTCTCTTCCCCTGTTCTGTTTTGCTCGCTCTTTTGCACTACGTGACTGGTACATAGTCTTTAGGGTGCTCTGCATGCTGATGTTAAAATATATATAGACTGCTGTCAATACTGGAGAGAGATTCTGTAAAACAGATTCCATGGCTTTAACCTCACAGAGGTGTAGGACTAGTACAAGGCTCCACGCATGCAAAATACAGACTTCATAGACTACGAAAAAGGCCACCACCTCCGTTACAGAATTGCACACATATGCACAAATGACAGATCCTGGCTGAACAGGATCGAAAGAGTCTGCATGCTGATGTGCAACAACAGCTCCTTGAAAGCTAACACACCAATGCACATTTCTAGGGTGTAGAACAAGAAGCACATCATAGATCTTCACGGCATTATATATTGATGACAGACTTCACTTGTACAAATAAAAACAACTATCCTAGAAAAGAGCTTCAGATCTTGATACTCCACCAAACAAAACAAAACAAAAAAAAAAAAAAATGAAGGGAATAGACCAACACCAAGAACTTTTGAAAAAGAACAAAAAGGGCTTAATCCTTTAATAAAATTAAAACATAATTAAGAGGATATGCTCAAGTCTTAAAATGCATACAGCCAAGAGTTAGGTGCAGGATTTTTAATAAGGAGGCTTTTAAACTGGATTTCATTCTCTGCTTCCCATGAGATCACAGCTCTTCCAAGTGATAGGAGTGATAAGATTTTCCTGGGTATGCTGGCTTGATTCCTTGAGTTAGGTATTGTCTGGCTTTGAAGAAACTGTTGTGGGGGAAGGGAGATTTAGTTTATGTTTCCAGTCTTAGAGAACAAAGAATTTGAGATGCATCTCTTTCTAGCACAAACAAGCCTGAATACACATGGCTCTTTTTGTTCTACAGGTTGTAACCCAACTCCACTTGCTGCGGCTGTGTGTTACAATGAACATTGCACCTTTGGAGATGCCTATAGGTACATATGCACATCATTAAAATTGGAGGAAAAGGTTATTTTCAGCTGTGGCTCTTATCACATGTGAGGGGAGAGGAACAAAGAGATGCAGGCATGGAGGGGCTTTTACTTACCTCTGCACAATTACCTCTCCAGTTCTGCTGTTCTCATAACCTTTGCAGACAGGCTTGTATCACCTTTTCAGACAGGCTTGTAATGTTCCAGGGCATGGAGATGACATCATACAAAGAAAAGGACAATCACTATGTTTGCATGGGATATTAAAGGTACCCTGTGCCAATGAATGAGCTAAACTGAAATATTTTATGAAAGCTTTCAAACCATTGAAACAGACTGGTTGACAGAAGTTATGTGCAATAATCAGGGTGCCAATTGATCAGATAGTTAATTTGAGAAGGAGATCCTCATGGTAAGAGTCTGGATAACTGAGATTCTATTGTTTTCAAAGCTGACAACAAATGGGGTAAAAGTTAACGGTAATACACTCACTCTTATTTAGTGCTCTTCTTAAATGTTACTGTTTCTGTGCCTACTATCCAAATAAAAAGTCTGTATGAATTCAGTCCCAGTTCAGCATCTGCAGGTGCAAAACCCAAATAAATTACTGGGAAAGGGGCAGATGCTGACAGGATTGCAGTCTAGACTCCTCACTCTAAATCCATTTAGTGCTATTAACCATGACAGGGTGTAATAGCTCCGTGTACATTAACACCAGTATAATTTTCCCTATTTTGCTAAATATCAAATGTGTGTATTCATACACACTGTATAAAGAAAACATTTCAGATAACAAAACAAAAAGGCTAACATCTCTTTGCAATATACTCTATATTTTCAAATACTGGCTAAGAAAAAAGTAGATTGGATTTCTTAAAATATAGCAATATTATTCCTTTATTAAAAAGTGACACCAGATAAAATATTTCCTTTTAATACAAACAGGTTTTAAACATTACATGCATGATTTTAAAAAGTTGTTTAAAAAATGTGCATTTCCACTGCATGCAAACAATCATAAAAACCTAACTCAATCAAAAGACAGTCTCATTTAAGTGAATACATCTGCTGTGTGACAAACCATATTTTATGACATTGCCCAACACTTTTGAACCCTGATAAGGAAATGGACCTACTCTGGAGGCAACATAGATATGTGCTGCAGAGATTATTCCTTCTGTATACATCTACCCTTGTTAGGAAGCAATGAGGAAAGGCAATATATAAACACAGGGAGGAAACAGAGGCAACACTGAAAGCGATATTGAACTAGAGAGTACTGCTTTGTGAAAAGAAATAGAGAACAAGATCATCTGGAAAGGAGAGAAACCAGCACCAGCAATGTGGGGAGAGACGAAAGGTGGAAGAGAATGAAGGGCAGAGAATAGCTGGGGGGTGTGTAGCAGTGGGGAGAGTCAGGTTGCATTCAGAGGACGCAAAGAGATCTGAGGGTAAAAAGCCAATTAATGGATTAAAGGGTAAGTATCCAAGTCCTGAAACAGAGGGGTGATAATATAGGCAGCTAGGGAGAGGATTAGAATAAAGAAGTGATAACAGTATTCAGATGAGAGGGAAGGCTGTCAAGAACTGAATGGGAAAAGAAGGTAAAACAATGAAAACAAAAACCTGTTGTTTAATCGAGGGCTGTGACACACAAAATACACCCGCACACATACACACGCAAAACACAGTTTGGTTCCAGCTCCAAGTTTCCTGAAATCATTGGAGGGCAGAGACAGATGGAAGATTTGGCCATGATTAGCTGAAGTCAAGTGGGTAACAATGAGTATGGAGTGATTATCACATTCAGCTCCTCAGTGCTGTTTCTCCGAACTGTTTGCCACTGGGAGCTTTCTTGTCCTAAGTATATATATATAAAGCTGAGCATTTGCAACAAACGATACACCGCCTGTTTATAGAACTGCATGAGGAACTGTGCGGTACGCATTTCTTTTTACAGTACTAAAGTATAAAATATAACTTTTTAAAGCATGTGCAATTTCCCAGATATGTATTATCTTACTGTACAGTCTTAGCTTAGCTCCGATGCCTCTAACACTATGTTAGGCATACTTTGAACTTAGCCCTTTTCTCTTAAAATATTATAGAGCATTGCTAGGGAGACAAGAGTGGGGGCTTGTTTACAGTTTCCTGATCTAACAATATCTTGTTTTCCTCTTCTAATTTATTCTATATCTTTAATATGCTACATGTATGCCACAGAGATAAATTAGAGCTGTATTTCTTTTGAGTAAAAGTTTAGGAGGACTTCAGAACTGTAGAAATTTAGCAGTATTTTAAGTGAAAGCAGGGTGGTTTAAATACAATCTGAATTAAACAAAAATTAAGGTATGTTTACCAGAAACATATTTATGCAATTATGACAGAGTATACTAACAAATTTTAACTCAATCCTTTTGTTAAGGGAAAAATATTTAATAAAAAAAAGAAGTGCTCTCCTTGTCTTTGAAATTTTAGATCTTTATAAGCTTAAACAATTCTTAAAATCCATCTTTTCATGTATCTTATACTTTCCTCAATGAATGGGGAAAACAGTTTTTCTAGGTATGATTCATGTAACTGACCCCAGAATGATGAAAAATGGTGAATAACCATCAAGGTTTGATTTTTTTCTGAAGATACAGACATCTATCTTCTACTGAAGTCAGTGACCCAAGGTCAAAACTAACCCATAATTGTCAGACAAAAAAAACGTCTAATGATAAAAGCACAGGACTGAAGTTGGAAATGGCCATGGATTAATGCTGCTTCCTTTGGCTGCTCTGCACATCAGTAGGTGCCTCACTCTCAGGCTACAAAGTGACCTTTATGGATTTTTTCCAGAGAAGACAGGATAGAATTCCTTCAGCCAGGACAGCTAGGCTGAGAGTGTTATCAGGAATTTACATGGAAATGGAACAACAACAGAAACAATTGCCAAAACTGGGATACATATCCCAAGCAAATTACCTGAAAATGGTGTTATATATAGGCTAGTGTTTCACTGAGCCTATCGAACTCTTCCATTTTTATACACACAGTCCTAGTTACACAGTGCCTTGAGAAACAGTTTGAAATAAGACAGCAGATTTTACACCAAAGCAGATCATAATCATAGATCAATTCATTAACACAATGCTTCATTGAAGGGAGGAAGGGAGAGAAGTGGACGCAAGTGGATGAAGAAGGAAAGGAGGAGATAAAAGACAAGGATCGAACAGTTGAGAGAGTAGCTCCTTAAACTGCTGCATACAGACATACCACAAAAGTCCGATTTCATCCTGCTATTTTTTAAGCCAGAGAAAGATTGAAACAAAATTCAATGTTATTTTTGTAACATAAATGCACTGAGTGAGTGCTTGGACTCACAGAATGGAAAGACCACAACTATATTTCTCTGCTTAATAAGTTTACTCCTTATCAATTAGAATTTATAGAAGCCAAAATTATTTACTTTTCCTTCTAAAATGTCTTCAGTTTTAATATCAGTACTGTTTGATTTCACCATCACTGAAAGTATACACTGGTAAACACCATCACAGATCATTTTCTGTTCTTGATCTCTTATAGACACAGAAAACTTTTCTTTTATTATGCATTACTGATATTTAACTTAATTTCCATGTGGCCACAAATTCCAATCCACACTTTCACAGTCTCTCACTTTGCTGCCTTTTCTTCATCTTCAGGATTCTTCCCTCACTATAATTCCTTTATCACTTGTTCGTCCTACCACACAGATTCTTGCATAGCATATAGTCCTGTTAGTAAAGAGCAAATATCTTTTTTTTTTCCTCACCTTGGAAAAGGAACAAGATTCAGAAAAAGTTTTGCATAATCTGCTTTACTTTCTCAAGTAACCAGTTGCTGCTGCTTTCTTTCTAAAGGATTCTGACTTGTGTAATGTTGTGAACAGCCTGCAGAAGTCCTGAGCTTAGTATCAAGCAACATCTGGGAAGGAAAAAAGAAAAAAAAATCTTATTAAATTAAAATGGCTAAATGCATCATTTTTATGAGTTTTACCTACATACCAAGAAAGATGTTAATCTTTTTTCCCCAGTTTAGGAAAACAGTTGTTTCCCAATTTGGAATTTGCTTTTTGGCTGTAATAAACTGGCTTGTTGCAAAGCTTCTATGCTAAAGAGGTCCTAAAAAAGATTAATGGAAATTTTTGCTAGAGTGAAATGTGTTAATGTTGATAAAAATGGGTGATTTTGTCTCATATTTGGAATAATTTGTAGGAAACTTCATTTAAATGCAGAAATTAATCAGAGATTTAATCAGAGATTATTTTCTACTTTAAAGTATGAAATAGTTTTACTTTTCTCAGTCTTAAACTGAACTGAAAGATCTAAAATTGTTAAAAAATAACTAATGCATAGGGAAAACTATGTTAAACTATTTAACATATTAAATGTGATTTATAACAACATTTAACTTAATTCAATATGTTATGATTTTGCAGACAACACAAAGAAATACACACTTTCTCACAAACAGAATTTTGATAATATGGAGGGAAAAATAGGCAATTCTCTGGACATATTTCTTGGTGAAATCACTTTCAAACATTAAACAAAAGCAAAAAGCATGCATTGCATAAGTTTATGAATCTGAAATTTCTGCTACTAAAAAAAAAAAAGACAGAAATTTTTGGAGTTAAAATGACATGTTTGGGACATACTGGGTATGACTCAACTGTAGTTCAGCTGCAGTTGGCAGTTTCCACAGTCTGTTCAGCAACTATATGACAAGAACGATTAAATATGAGTAGATTATCAGAACTGAAGTTCTGAATTCAAATGCCAAGAATTAACCCAACAAACTTAAGCTTGTGGATAGTATTTTATGTAAGAATCTTGCTAGAACACTTGATAGAATCCCCATGCAGTCAACAGCACTTTCCCCAAAACAAATTTGTCCACATTTAAGCTAAATTCCTTTGTTTAATGTTGAATCATCTTCTTTCAATAACTAGTTTACCCTAAATTTCAAAAATGTTAGGGTCCAAAGTTATGTAACACAAATCCCTTCAAATCATTTACTGAAAAGGGTCTTGCATTATCTGATGCTATCATTGGGAGTCAAAACTACCTGAATTCCTCATGATTGATCCCTGGCAGATGACTTGCAGGTGTGTTAGGAAGGTAAAATGCCATAGGATATTCCAAAAGATTAAAATAAGCATATAGCTAATTAATTTGGGAACTGTGTTTGTGCTGGAAAATCATTCTTGAGAAGACCATTGAGAAGTTTATATAAAAAATAATACAGTAGGCTCCTATCTTGATGGAGTTTTAATCATTACTGCTTAATGATTGAAATCAGGTTTTTGGAGACATCTATTTCTTTCCATTGCCTCAAAGGCTTCTTGGTTGACTAGACTTCTAGACTCTCTTATCTGGACTAGTGAAGGAACTGGCAGAGCATCACAGCAAATTACTGATGAAGTTGGAGAAGACAGGAGTTAGATGAAAAACTGTACAGAGAAAAAGAACTGATTATACAGGAGAGGAACAGGTTATAGTCATAGGTCTATGTCTGGGATGCTACTCAGAAAATTTTCATCGCTTCTTCTTGAGACCCATCTTGTTTAATCAGGAAAAAAAAAAATCAGAACTGCTTGATAAAATATGCAGATGACAATGTTGGGAGGTATTTTTTCAGTACAATGAATTATAATATCATGCAAGAAAAAACAAAAGATCTCTAGGACTGGAATAATGGGAATGGGAGTGACATTTAACTGCTCAAAGTACAAGGTCAATCACTAAAAGATTAATAAGAATTTTGCATTAAATTTGGAGCTCATCAGATGGAAGCAACACAGGAAGAAAAATATATTGTCATCTTTTGAACAATTAATTTAGCAATGAGGAGCAGTATAGCATGGATAAGAAAATACTAATAATTAAAATAAATAATAAAAAAAAGGGTAAAAACAAAAACAAAAACAAAAAAAATATCCTGATATCCAAAAGGCACCGGTGAGTTACCTGGACCATGATCTGGAACAAAGCATTCATTTCTCATGATTTATATTTAAGCAAGATGGGTCTGAAATATCAAAGATGAAGAGAACAGCTACTAGCTTGATTAGAATAGTATGGATTTCATGAGAGAAATCTACTAAACTGACTTTTTTTTTTAAAAGTAGCAAGATGAAGACTGAAGTGTAATAACCAGTCTCATTAGGAAGGGATATACCTGGAAAGATAAAGCAGCACCTAAGAGGAAGGTACAAGAACACAGGAAAATTGTACTACCCACAATGTAATCTTTTTGGATTTCAGCAAAGCTTTCAATACTGTTTCTCACCGCATTCTCCTGGACAAAATGTTCAACATACAGCTAGATAAATGCATAATATGATGGGTGAACAACTGGCTGACAGGTTGGGATCAAAAGGTTATAGTAAATGGGGTTACATCAGCCTGACGGACAGGCACTAGTGGGGTTGTGCAGGGCTCCATTTTAGGGCCAGTTTTGTATTCATAAATGACTTGGATATGCAGGACTTAAATGTATACTCAGTAATTTTGCAGGTTATACTAAATTAGGAGGAAGTGTTGACTCCCTTGAGGGTGGAGAGGCCTTGCAGAGACATCTTGGCAAATTAGAGGGATGAGCAATCACCAACTGCATGAAGTTTAACAAGACTAAGTGTTGGATTCTGAACCTGGGATAGGGCAACCCTGGCTTTATTTATGGTCTGGGGAATGAGAGGCTTGAAAGCAGCCCTACAGAAAGGGAGATGGGGGTTCTGGTCAACAGCAAGTTGCAAATGAGTCAGCACTGTGCCCTGGCAGTCAAATGAGCCAGCTGTACCCTTGCATCAGGCACAGAACTGCTAGCTGGCAGAGGGAAGGGATTGTCCCACTCTGCTCTGCACTGGTGTGGCCTCACCTCAAGGACTGTGTGCAGTTTTGGGTGCCACAGTGTAAGAAGGACATAAAAGTATTAGAGAGTGTCCAGAGGACAGCCACAAAGACGGCAAAGAGTCTAGAGGGGAAGATGTATGAGGTGTGGCTGAAGTCACTGGGTTTGTTCAGCCCAGAGCAGAGCAGGCTGAGGGGAGGCCTCATGGCGGCCTGCAGCTCCCTCACGAGGGGAGCTCAGGGGCAGGCGCTGAGCTCTGCTCTCTGGGGACAGCGACAGGACCCGAGGGAACGGCTCCGACAGGAGCTGGGACAGGGGAGGGTCAGGCTGGGGGTTAGGGAAAGGTTCTGCACCCAGAGGGTGGTCGGGCACTGAGACAGGCTCCCCAGGGCAGTCGTTACAGCACCGAGCCTGCTGGAGTTCAAGGAGTGTTTGGACAATGCTCTCACACACTTGGTCTGGTTTTTGGATGGTCTTGTGTGGAGACAGGAGTTGGACTCGATGGTCACTGGGGGTCCCTTCCAGCACAAGATATTCTGTGATTCTATGTATATGATCAGGCTGAAAATTTTTACAGGGGGCATGGAGTGGGGTGGGATGGGAGTGTCATATGAAATGAAGCTCTGATAGCAATTTCCCAATAAGACCAGTCTTTCTGAAGTCACAGAAATTATTAAATAACACCGTTGTTTCTAATAGAAGATTGGACTGTGACTCCATAATTTCTTTTAGTTGAGAAGCCTTCTTAAAGCAGAATAAGCCTAAAATATAACAGATTACTGTTCAAGAAAATTATGTTTATATAGCTATAAAGGGTATTTAGCAACATACACACAGGTACACGCATGCAGGTGAAAGTCCATATACCTTACAACTCCAGTGTTTCCAGTGTTTTAGTCTGAGCATTACCACCTGCTCCCCTGTGTATAGTACATGAGAAATAAAGGAGTAGGATATTACCTTGTTTCTTCCAATTAGAATAATAGCAGGATGCCAGTGAAGCAAGCAAGGAGAGTAAGTTGTGATGCATCATCTTGGGGTAGTATATCTCAAATAATATCCAGTTATTGGTAAGTACAATTGCCTTTTTCTGCAAAGTATTGTTGGTCTGCACATTCCTGCTGTGGTATTGCAGCACATCATAACCCACACAGGTCATAAAAGGAAGACTCAGAGACAACAGGACAAATAGGAATGGTTAACTCTTTAAATGAGAGGTCATCGACAGAAGTTCATACAACTCTACAGACAATGAAATGTGAACTTTCTTCAAAGATGTTAGTCAGATAATCTTGGAGAGCTTAACCAAACCATAGTAGGTGTTTTTATCTTGGCTCTAAAAACTGCTGACCCTAATACCAAAAAAAAAAAAAAAAAAAAAAAAAAGATCTTTTAAGTTTCTCTTGGAGTAGAGATCCAGAAGGTGCTTTCAGAAGTAGCTTCAGAAGGTGTCCTGGTTTTGGCTGCGATAGAGTTAAGTTTTTGAAAGTAGCTGGTATGGTGCTGTTTTTTGGATTTTTGATGAAAATAGTGTTGATAACACACCAATGTTCTAATTGTTGCTGAGTAGTACTTACACAGCATCAAGGACTCTTCTGCTTCTTATGCTGCCCTGCCTGTGAGGAGACTGGGGGTGCACCAGGAGCTGGGAGGGGACACAGTGAGGATAGCTAGGCCAGGCTGACCAAAGGGATATTCCATACCATGTGGCATCATGATCAGCAATAACAGCTGGGGGGAAGAAGGAGGAAGGGGGGTGGAGGATGGGGGATGAAGGAGAGAACATGTTTGGAGTGATATCATTTGTCTTCCCAAGAAACTGCCATGCGTGATGAAACCTGTTTTCCTGGAAATGGCTGAACATCTGCCTGCCAATGGGAATTAGTGAATGTTTTGCTTTGCTGAATGCACAGCTTTTGTTTAACCTAATAAAGTGTGTTTATCTCAACCCACGAGTTCTCACTTTTTTGCCTTTCTGATTCTCTCTCCCAATCCACTGTGGGGAGAGCAAATAGCTGCATGAGGCTCAGCTGCCTTCTGGGGTTAAACCACAACAGAAGGGAATATTTCTCAAGGTCTTTTGGATTTTTCTTCCCCTTGGATTACAAGAAGAACCCTTACTCATTTTATATGCAGACAATGATTTCAAGAATATAGTTCTTAATTTCCCACTCATGATTCAGTTGGCCAAAATGCTTTAAATGCTCAGTGGATCTTCTAGCAAATAAAACATTGACAAGCTAATTTACTGCTACAGAAACTATTTCTACTGTCTCCTAATACAAGCTGGGTAAATGAGCAAATTAAGATTTTTTACTTTCATAATGCCCAGATAAGATTTTATTATTTTTTTGTCACTGTCCTAAAATCTTTTCTTCCAAAATATGGAGCAGTCTCTCTGCCCATCAAAACCAAAACAGAAGACAGCAGATACTTATGACAGAGTATAGTATTTCCTAGAGTAAGAAGGTTGGAAGTCAGCAATGACAAAATTTCATGCTACACAGTATCTAGCATCCTGACAATGTCTCACATGCCTAAATAGCTGCCAAGTCTGGACAGGGAGAAGGACTGAGGCAATAAAGATGGAGTCATAGCTTCTGGCACACCTTTGAAGGTACTGATTAGAAGGCACCAAATGACTAGATGCTAGAGATGTAGCATTTCATTTGCACTGAAGTTGCCAAAGGCTGTACTTAATTTCTGTCTAAGCATTTAAGAGCAGGAACATGAATAGGATCTGACAAGCCAAAAAGAACCCTGAAGTCTTGAATGAAGATTTGGAGGGACCTGCTTAGTTTTATTCTGCAAAGAAAGATGTCAAACGGTAAGTGTCTTTAAGAGACTGGCTGCATTTTGACCCAGACATATATGGGTAAGCATCCTGCCTGAAGTGCCAGATGAAAATATGAAGGAGAAAGAACAGCAGACTGTGCTACTAATCTTGTTACTAATCAAAGGAAAATTGTAATTAATATGAGCTCTGATACCTCATTTGCCAGCAATTAGTAAGTGGCCTAAATATCTGAAGGTATAAATTCTGAGAAAAAAAAAAAAAAAGAAAAACTACCTAATAAGACTTCACGACAGAACCAATCTATTAGGAGACTTACATACCTTAACAGAAATAAAAAAAGGTGTGTGCAAAGCTGTCAGAGTAACTTCCCACAGCTAACTGTGATTGAAGGCACAGATATAATTGGTGGCAAATCAGAAGAAATATCTAGGGTTCCATTCAGCATAGATAGGTCCTAATATGAAGCAGACAATATTCTAGAAATAGATGACTATTCAAAAATAAAGCTGTATTTTGAAGATTTGCAGGAACTAAACATTTATTTGATTAAATGATGGTCCCGAGCCCATATTGTCCTCTGTCTTCTCATCAGACTATATCACAGCCAGAAGGAAATTCAAAAGTAGGTTTCATCAGCTTCTCTATATTTCCCATTCCTTTAAGGATTGAAGTTCAAAAAATAAGATGACATTAGAGAAACTGCCTTCATGAAGCTGTGCATGCAGGCTTGATCCCTTGCCCTAGTCACTGAGCTACTGTCTAAAGGCACTCTTTTTGTTGGCTGGAAGAAAAGGCAGAGTTGAGCACCACCCAAATGCTCAAATCTACTCAGATCTGAGACAGACCTAACAGATTTACGTCTACTGTTTCTCTTAAGAAGATTTCAGTCCCTAAGCATTTTCCAAAGATAAGCTTCTCTCTGAGACAATATAGACTTCTAGTATGACCATCTGATAAGAGCACAACTTCCCACCATTTGAAATCCATCAAGAAAACCAGAAAAGGGATTAAAAAAGTAAATAATAATAATAATATTAAAAAAGACACAGGCAAAAGAGTATTAAAAACAATTCAAAACAACTTTAAAGGTAAATGAAAGGCCAAGAAAGAGTAGGAGTTGGTTCAAATTCAAACTACATTTACCATGTGTTCTCTCTTTTACCACTTGTTTTGTGGTTTTATGGGCATAGGTCCAGCAGGCAGGTACTACTAAATGTAAAATGCTTGTTCACACCCACAACAAGAAGATATATATGTAAAATCACTCACAGGAAAAATAATCATTTTAATTTAATTGTGCTCATATGTAAAGTTATATAAAAAGCAAATTTATATAGATATGAATGTCTATTACTCTGGCTGGTAGGAGTGTTAAGACAAAAGAGGTATAATTCCGATCAACAATAGGAAAGATATTCAAGTTGATAAAGTACCTTAAGCTCAGCAGAAGACAATTTCTAATTTAGAAATTGACTTAAAAGATCTGAAGGACTGCACACTGTCCAAAGAAGGAAGTCCTGAAATTCCCTCATTTGGAAAGAGAGAACAGTCAATAAACAGAGCAGCCAATTGGATGTTAAAGCTCAAAGAGATGTCATTACAATAGAAAAAGAGCAGAAAAAAAGGTCTTGTAATTGTGGGTAATATTTTGTGAATCTAAGCTAAACTGTGTATGTGTTATGCAAAAAAAAAAAAATATCTAAAAAAGGGAAAAAGAGAGATCTGAATAAAATAGTTTCCACATACCTATCTCTTTTTGCGTAATGGAACAGAGATACTCTTGGGTTCTCAGGTCTGAAAGGTGTTACATGGGTATTTTGCAGATACAAAAGATTTTTATTCTTTTGAATATCTGGGGTGGAAGTTTTCACTTAGTGAACCATACAATCTGTTAATCTAATTTCAGAATTTGCTTCTCAATACCTCCCAGTTAGTTTTAAAAGCTTCATCATATGATGGGAAATGCAGCTATATGACTATCCTTTAACTTATGTCAAAATTATTTTCCATAATTACTACTTAGTAAGCTAGGGGTCAGATTTTCCTTTCACTTACACTGCTGAAACAAGACCTGAGTAAAGTTTCTTTGCTATCTCCAAAAAAAGAATTTTGTTCCCAGTCTTTCAGTCTTTTTATTGTGCCATGTTAAAAAAAAAAAAAAAAAAGCATGTCAGGTCATATCCATGTAACTATCTCTGACAGAACTACAGTCATTTACACAAAATCAGACTATAGCTTACTATCACCAATTAATTATGAATTTTGAAGTAGCACAATCAGAAGGGAATAAAATCCCTTCTACCATAACTTCTATCATTATAAACAAACCACAGGATTTCCTTCCCACCTTTCTACTGCAACTTTAAATAATCTGCCCTTATAGCTACATACAATGTACTGTTTCCTTTAAATATGTCTGCAAATGTCACAGTATAATGCAAGTGTGAAAGCTCTATACTAAAGTCAGTGTTCATATCACCTGAGAGCTTAGATTTTTTTTTTTCAAATTGAAAGAAAGTAATATTTGAATGCTCAATGCAATTTAAAATTTATTTATATAAAATTAATACTTATACACAGCCTATTGACACATATATATATTTGTGTACACACATTTCCACAAGAATTTTACACTTGGTTAGAATGTAACCTTTTCTTTAAAAGTACTGAAATACACGGTTTTACAAGTTCCACCAAACAAATTTCCGCACCAAAATTATGTGTTCTTTTGGATGGATCTATATAAAATTCATATAAAAGGGATACAAATGTTTTGCTTCCATCTGATCCTTTAAACTTTCATAATCAGATATCTATATTAGATCCAAAAACGCTCTATTTCTTCTTCTGAAAATTTTGAAATTGAATTTGCTGTTGTGACAAAGTCTTCTTACCCTATTCAGCCACAGCTCAAAAATGCGTGCATTTATTTGGACAGATACAGAAACCTAGCTTGGCATAAGATGGCTAGTGGAAATCAGCACCAGACAAACACAGCTAAGCATGTTGTCTGTGAAGTTTCACAAAGACTACACTAATGATAAAAGACTGCACTAATTAAGCCTTGTGAGCTACATAGGAGTGTGCAGTGTCCTCTTAGCAGTCCTCTACTCAGGGCAGAGGGAGCTTCCCAGCCCAGTCTTTTCCTGCCTTGTGCCACCTTTGTTATCACATCCTCTTCGCCCTGCCCTCTTGCCATCAAGATGCAGCATGTGTGGGGGCAGTTTCTGCTGACTGCCTCACATTGGCCATTGCCTCCAGGAGTAAGAGTGATCTGTAAGTGTCTTTCAACAGAGATGTTCAGGCTGAGTCTTTCTTTTTGGTTTGGCCATCTGTTTTCACAAAACTTGCAGGAATCTCCAGTGTTTAAGGCATCCAGTCCTCCTGGATAGACAAGATATTTAGCAGTGGGCTAATGGAAAACATCCTTAGGAAACAAAGCTAAAACCAGCAATACCCATGTTTTTGAGGCCTGTGCAAGTTTCAGGTAGCAATGCTACTCCTGTTTATACACTTTTTGCCTTTTCCTTTACCAGTGTAGACAACCAACAAGAAGAGACTTTAGCAGAGAAAATTATTGCTGCGTCAGTGTGACACAGAAAAACATGTAATTGCAGCTACAGATCTCAACTGATCCCTAGCAACTGCGAGTCATCGCTATATCACTGCCCTGCATTTCTGCATTTTTCCTACCTCATTTCTTGCTCATGCTGCCAAATGCTCAGTGCTGTGTATCCCATGTTATCTCTCTTGTGTTTCACTGGTACAAACTATTCCCCCCCCCAGCTAATGACTCTGTAGAAACCACTTCATCTTTCTCAACTGTGTGACAGTGCAGACAAAAGAGCAGCTGTCCAGCTAGGACACAGAGCTCACAGCACTATCATTTCCAAGGAGGTTCTTAAACACAAAGTGTTTAGGTTAACCCACTACTGAGGACAAAAGGCAAATACACTCAGCCTGGTCCTCAGATGTAGAACAACTAACTGCTCAGCACTTGATACACCAACTCTTTTAGCATCTGTACTAAGATGCAGCGTACTATAGCAAACAACTGCATAATGCCTCTCCTATGTATCATGAAAATGCAGGCACTCACCCTCATCTTTTTATATGCCCAGATATAGGAATAGGTGGAAAGAGGTGGGAAGTGTCTTTGTGTCTTTCCTTTTTTTTTTTTTTTCACTTCTGTCATGCATAAAGGAAAAAAAAAAAAAAAAAATATTTGAAAAAGCCCAAGCTCTTTTAACAAGAAATCAAGATAGAGCTCAGGTTCAGCAAATTTCAGGACTAGAACATGCTCAGCCTTGAAATGCATTGAAAATTAAGCTCTGCAAGGTTCACACATTACCACTAACCCTAGTTTAAAGATAATAAAAGGTTAGGAAGCAGGTAGAGATGAGGGTGTTTTTTTTTTTTTTCTTTTCTTTTTTTTTTCTTTTTTTTCTCCTAGCTAGATGAAAAGAAAAAAACAAACATGATGGTTGTAAAAAACCTGTATTCCACAACAAGTCCTTAAGACTCCCATGTGCTACATCAGCAGCAGTACATCCTCGATTTTTATTGTAATCTTGTGGCTTTTTATTTGTAACTTATATGAAAAGAATCACATTGATTGGGGCAGATTTAACTCAGTAAAACCTATTCTACTGAGATTGTCTGTGCTAGGTGATTTTATCAAGCTCTCTTTTGGTTTCATTTTCTTCCTCATCCCTATCCCCAGGGGAGATTGCAGCCCAGCTTGCAGAGCAAATTGCCCTAAATTGAGTTCTTTCTCTGCCATATACAGGCCTGCCTTTGGCTCCTCAGCTTGAAAACTTTATGCATTCTTATTTTTCTCCATCTTCCTTAACATCCCCCTTCTCTTTCCAATTAAAATGGAGAAGTTTGCACCGATACCTGCTCCCAATTAAGTGCATACTGCATTACCAGCCACACTCTCCAGATCTCCTTTACCCTCCCTTCATTAGCCCTATTCCTCTGAGGTTTCCTGGCTGTCTGCCAGAGACTTATGGCAAGAATTCAAAATCTTGTACACTTTATCCCCTCAAAATCATTCTTGAATTTAAGCAGCCTGCTCCTTGGGCCCAGCATGAGAAATGCTAGTAACTGATTCAAAGGGGAGGAGAGAAAAGAAAGAAAATGATTTATTTAAAAGGTTAAAAAGCTCTCATAAAAGAAGCTAAGCTAAAAGAGGTTAAACTTCCGGGCTAATTGGCTTCCGTTTCCTTTTAGAAAATCTTTCTGGAAGACAACAAATGACAGGAAGGTGTTCCTGTTTTATTTAAGAGTATTCATGCCTACAGAAAACGCATCATTCTCTTAACACCTCAGGCATGTTCACTACTGCTCGCTCAAATTACACACCCAGCACAGAAAATAAAACAAACCTAGGCAGTCAGAGCAGCTGGGCTGTTGGTTTTTTTTGGCTTTTTTTTTTTTTTAAAAAAAAAAAAATCACCATCTAATTTTCCAACAAATGTGAGCGCTGCAGTACCATGGCATCAGCCACTCTCATCTGACACTTAAAATAACTAACATCATGTCAAGCTGTCATCAGCGATAGCCATTTTGACAAGTCTGAAACAGCAGAGGGAAGTACTGTATCCTTGCATTACTACTTAAAACTATATAAACTCTCCTCACAGACCATGCAAGTTTGTTGTATTTATCAAGCAGTAATTTTTTTGGATGGCTTGGCATAATTTAGTGTCTGAAGGCACTTGTGTGGAACTATGTTTTTTCTTGTGATCTGATATAAAGCAGTCACTTAACACCTATTTAAAAAAAATACAACACTTAACACTTATTAAAAAAAAAACAACTGATATTATGAATGGTTTGATGCTCACTGACTGCTCATCTCAAAATCCTACCCCAAATCAGTCAGGTCTCCTTTCCTGTGGACTGTAGAAGGAACTTTTATCTCTTAAGACACTACAGCATTTCAGATGGTATTGTAGTAGTCTTAACAGACATTTCAGAAGAGAGATTTGCAACCTGAATACTTTCAAATTTGTGGCACCAAATTATTGCCTTCTGTTAGCTGGCCATTTCCTACAAGCCACAGCTTCCCAGATAACACTGATTTAGTAAGAATATTTTGTAGGAGGCAAGGTGTTCAGATGTGAGAGGGGCATTAACACTGCATTCAAGGATTTCAGTGACTTGCAGTCTACAGATTTAATTTTCTCCATCTCTTCATTTCTCAACAACACATCTTGATGCAGGGTGCTTCCTTCCTTATGAAGGTAATCATTTGGAAATATATTTTAAGGTGAAGAAGGAAAACTATCTCTGATTTACTGAAAGTGCTTCTGATCTTGTATTTCCCCTCTTATTAAATCTTTCTTTACTAATTATTGTTTCTCGTTCTCTTTTACAAATGTAAACAGTAAAGAGCATTTAAACTATGACAGCTGATTGTAAAACTAGTAAACAATGCAATATTTAGGCTTTACAAATATTTCTGTAAGATGTTATTGCATTTACTTACTTTATATCCACAAACAAGTGACAACCATCCCTCACTCCTTCCCTTGCAGATAAGTATTAAGCAGCAAACTAGTGTAGGATCAAGACGGACATATGTAATTATTAGAGCCAACAAGAGGAAAAAGAAAAGTAGCCACTATGCAAAAATATATAGTGCATATATACTACTGTAAAATAAAATAATATGTTCCATTAAGCAAATAAAATACTGTGAATTGACACAGTGTATTAAAATAGAGTAAAATAATCATTGTGAAACAAAATTTGCTATATTCATACTAGAAAGTCACAGTCCATAACCAGCAATATCTAAAAGCTTGCATACTGTTGGCCTACATTCAAAAATATTAATAATCTCTGATCATGAAAGACCTCAGATTATGCAAGTCAAGAAAGAATTGTGCTAAAAAGCTTAAGTTAAATAATTCACGGGTAAGTAGTACAGGTACATTGTACTACAATACTTTCTGGATATGTGTACTTGAGTTACTGAAGCAGGCATGTAACAGAACCTTGAACTTTCTTACTGTGCTCTCTCTGCTCAGACATATGGTTTCTCCCTCTGACATTATGAATCTCAATTTCTTTCTTAAATAGGGACAGAGTTTCAACAGCAAGACTGGAGACCACGACTTCCAACCAGAACAGCCTTGCAACTGATAACATAAGTCATGGTACAAACAATGTAGATTTGAATCTCCTCAGCTACGGGAAGGAATTGCACCCAAGTTTTAAGATGTTAAAGAACAATCTTTAAACATGAACATTCTATAAAAGAGTAAATCATTCTACTGTTGACTTATTTTAGGAGTCTGGTATTAAGTCAATAGCCACTTTTTAATAGAAGTCTACTGCAGTTGCATGTGCGATGCACATGCTAGCATTACACACTGTCATCTGGCTTGCATGCTTAGAATTCATCATGCTTAGAATTACACACTGTCATCTGGCTTGCACCTGGTGTAGATTCCCACCTATTCAACATGATCAAGATCAGTATGGTCCTGGAAAACTGCCCAAGTGCAATTCTGTACACCCAAGGAATTTTAAATTAACAAGAAGCTTACATCTTCCTGCTTAACCCCATGGTTAGATGGCAACTAACTATAAGTTTTCAGTTTTAGACTTGGTTATCTAAACTCCCACTAACTTTTTTTTGGGTCTGGACCTGGATTTATTGCAAGGTTTGTTCACTCATGGTTTTGTTTTATTTTTGTCTTCCTAGATAAGCTCACACTGCAACCTGAATTTATGTTTTACAGATGAAAATCTTAATCACAAAGGTGTGTTCCTTGCTGGTGAACTTTTATTTTTACACATGAATGAAAACCATCTAACTTTCTCCAACTCAGATGAAAATACCTTTTGACACATATCTTGGCATGGAAAGCACAGCCCACAGGACACTGCAAACAGGTTCACAAAGTATCTGCAAGAAGGATGACAGAGTACTGCCCTGTGTTGCCACTGGTTATTGAGAGATTAAAGTTACTTTTTTTTTTTTTTTTTTTCCTTGGTGAAGTAAGCAAATTTTCCCTTACTCTTTGAAAATCATTATAATAGATATTTCAATTCACATCCAAAACAGCTATCTACAGGCCTAGAAAAGATATACCATACAAAAATAAGCAAGTTTAAAAGAAAAAACATTTTTCTTTCAACTCAAAGACCTCTGAAGTTCCATTTTGAGATGTTTACCTTCAAAAGCTAGGTGAATATATTTACAATACTCTTTTAAAGAATGGTGGAACTAGTCTTTCTATGAATTTCAACTACAATACACTTTCCAGTGTTAATTGGACCACATGCTTGGTTTGTTATTCCTCACAGTCTGCAAAAGAACCTGAATATGCTCTTAGAGACACCTCTCAGATGTTAAGCAATTAAATTATGCTTAATATTTCTAAAGTTTATTGGCAACCTCAAAAGGGACAATGAATCACACCCACCCTATTCTCATCAGATCCTACTGACATAGGAAGGGAATCATTATTCATTGATTATGGCATAGTAAATCTCCAGCACCATAGGAGCATTTCATTCAACAGTTCTGAAACAATCTCCCTTTCCCAATGAATGCTTCATTTTTACAGCTACAGACAGATCAGTTAGAATATATCAGACCATGGAAAAATTTGAAATAGTTACTGTGCATTAGAAATATTAAGATAAAATAGTAAAAAAGAAAGTATCTAATGTGGAACTGAAAGTACAGTGGCAAATACTACAACAAATTAATTTTGTAATGTCCAAAGGATATTTAAGAAAGCATGTCAACTTACTCTGTATCATTAAGTTATACTGATATTGTATTAATTATAAACCAGTGTTCTTATTACTTCTCTCAGTATTGTGTTATTCAGTACAACTAGGATTTAAAGGAGAATCTAGAGAAGGAAAAGCTTTGTTCTCCTTACAATAGTCTATTATTGGGAACATCTCAGGGTATCTCAGGGTTTCTAGTAAAGCATCTGTATTTTGTATGCTAGCTAATAGTTAACGCACCTTTGATGACTCCAAGAAATGGGAACAAAGTACAGTTCTTTGTCCAAAGTAAATTAGTGACAATGAATGCAGTTCTGTAAGCCATTTCTGTGTGCCTTTTGTTCATATGAACTTCCTTGAAAGTCTGAAGGTGGTATTCATTTCCTAGTTTGATAATTAATTGATGTTATTCTTATGACTATTCTTAATATCCTCAGAGAAAATATAAACATTTTTGCAATACTAAAAAGCATGATATTTCTGCTACAATTACTATGCTGTTTTCAGAAAGAAAAACTGAGGCATACAGAGAATAACTTGTCTAAGGTCATACACTGAGTGTACACCACAGACAGGATTAGAATTTCAAGTTCTTGAATCTCTGTACCTCTGTAACTACTATCCTCATAATTTTAATAAATAATACACTTTATGTCATAGAAGGTATCAAGAATACTCGTACATGTTATGAAGTGCTAAAACCTGTAACAAATAAAGCACAACAAAGTAGCACCACATGAATACATAATAAATTATGTCATTGTGCAGTGTTAAAAACCTTTCAGCTTCTATGGTTCTCATAATTCCCTTACCTGGGTATAAAAATCTTGCTGCTACTTGGCTCTTCAACCTAAAGCTACTGAACACAGTGAAGCCACACGATATCTCATGGTTCTCCTTGTGTCCCTTATTCTAAAGCAAAGGAGCAAACAAATGAGATGCATCTTGGAGCCCACACAAAGAAACTCTGACAGCCTGCAAGAGCCAGCTCAGTTACTGGCACCAGGCTTTTAGAAATAACAATGCCATGAAGCACAATGCCCCCACATGCTCATTAGTTTTAACATTTTCATTTTGTGAAGGGGTTGGGTGGGGAGAAAGGTGAGAAATTAGTACTTGGCTTGCAGTCCTACCAAGGCAAGAAGAAGGTGGTACAGATGCATGGCATGTATTTTTGAATAAAGTGCAAAGAGCTGGGCTCACTGTACATAAATCAGTGGCCCTTTTCTGTCTGCCAAAAGGTTGGAACCACCTTGTTATTACATGTCTACTGTCACTTATGCCTACTTATTATTAATATGTATTTGTTTTAGGAGAAAATAAATCTGAAAACTAACTTTAAAAAGCTTTGCATTTATGGCCAAGGAGTAAGGTGCAAATGCCATACAGAGAGGCAAGTCAGCTGATCAGTTATATCATTCTTCTAAAGCAGAAGCTCCTCAATTTTGCTGATAGCTACTCATCACTAGAGCACAGCTAGTTACTACCAGCCAAAACTCAGCAAGAGCTTTTACTTCACAGGCAGACAGCAGACTATGTTGTTCTGTATAAGGCAATGTATTCCAATGCCAGCTCCCACAGAAAGAGGAAAGCATCAAGGTACCACTGAACGACTGACCAGAAGACCTTTAGGAGGTGAGTTTCAAGTCACTAAGAAAAAGGCAACCAAAAAAAAAAAAAAAAAAAAAAAAAAAAAAAAAAT
>CM021733.1:76588062-76662475 GCA_011075105.1 Heteronetta atricapilla
CAAAAAAAAAAAAAAAAAAAAAAAAAAAAAGAAATTTATACTTAGGAAATTGAATATCCTGAATTTAAAATCCAGCAAGCACCAGTATTTTCAGTGCCAAAAGGAGGCAGGAGTCACCTGGCCACTTGTGAGGGCAGTGGAAGTGAAGAAAGCAGAAACCTGCCATTGAAAGCTTTTAGCTTTGTTCAGCTGTTTGCAGAACTGCAGCCCAAGATAGGTGGTGTGTATGTCTCCTCTTCATCTAATACCTGTGGTTGACTTCTTTCAGATTTCTAAAAGTTCTTTTATATGCAAGTCCTTCTCTAATCAAGGAGAGTTAAGAGGTAGACATTATCTTTTAGTGGCTCTTGGAATTACCCCCTTGAAAATCTTATAGACCTTGAGTATGTTCAGTGTTGTTTACAACATGTAAAAAACATTTTCATTTATTCTTCTAATTACTACATGTAATTTAATGCCTCATGTTTTTTTACTACTGGGATTCTATGAGACTTACTCCACTTTCAATTACACCAGCATAAATCAGGTGTCATTCCACTAAAATCAGTGAATTTTGTTGGTGTATAAACTGGAGACGGTATGTAATGACTTCAAAGTATATTTTACATGTGAATCTTCCTGACAATAAGTAAACCTGAATTTTTAATAAAACTCATCATGAAAACGTATTTTGTTAAGATTTGAAAATTGTCTGATGCACTCACAGTATTCTATTTACTATCATATTCATATATACAAATATTTTAATCAAATGATCTTTGAGTTAAAGAAATAGATATCTCCAAAATCATTACTGGTCTGGATTCTTCATTTTAAAATCTTTAAATAATATCAAATAATTTTCTAGTTTTCTCAGTAGAGATGAAGCTTAAAAAATGTTTAAATAATATAGAAAAATCTATCATAATCTCTCAAACATTAAGCAATTTTGGGATGCAGTCATGTATAATCATTTTCAACCTAAGCAGCCATAAAGGATGAGCCACAGTGGTCTCTGAAGTCACTTGCAGCCTGAAAAAAAAATGGTATGTTCCTGTAAAATGTCAAGGAAGAGAACTCAGATATGTCAGCATAATTGTTTTTCTGTAGAGTTTCTTCATAATATGAGTACATACTGCATAAAGATTACATGATGTATTCATTGGGGGAGAAAAGGGCTCAGGGCTATGCATAGCTTATCAAACCATCTCTGTAAACATCTCTAAATACAAGCACTGTTTCAAAAAAAAAAAAAAAACTAGCAAAAATATATTTACTATGACATGAGTTTAGATTATAGTAGAACAGCAGGTGCAAAATGAAAAACTTTTGCATAACTCCCCACCGAGTGCATTCCTGAGATGCCCCATGGTGATACAAAAGCTTATCAAAATTCAGAAGACAGGAAACCCTCACTTGATCAGCTTTCACCATACCACCAGATGTTGCTGCACATTGGCAAAAATAACAGGACCACAAAGTGTACGATAATTTAGCTATCAATAAAAAGTTCAAACATCCATTTATGTTACTGGAAAATCAACTGTCCAAGAAAGAAAACCTAGAAAGGAAATTTATTATTGAAAAAAATAACAGGCTAAACTACTTTTGCTACTTCACAGTACATCATTTGTAGTTAAAAAGAAATGAAAAACAATAAAATATTTAGAATTATTGATAAATCACATAGCAATTACCGTATATCAAACTCATAGCAACTACGTGTCCTAACTTTTGCTCCTAGATAGCAGTATCACTTTATTTGGTTTGATAAAAACACATGCACAATGGCAAGGAGTGATGAATCACCCATATCTTCCATACTTCATTGAACTGACCAGGGATGTGAAATTATGGTCACACATCTTTACTTCATGCGTCAATAACAATTATATTCTAATGTGTTTCTTGAGGCCTCCACCATAATATATGTTTTGGAAGAACGGAGGGTGTTGCTACTTTGTGTTTTTTGTGTGTTGGTTTTTTTTGTTGTTGTTTATTTTGTTTTGTTTTGTTTGTTTGGTGGTGGTGGTTTGGCTTGGCTTGGTTTGGTTTGGTTTGATTTGGTTTTCTTTTGACAAGTCTTCCTTCACACAGATGAGTCAAGACATCCAGGAAATTGACAGTGTAGGCCATGATACAACATAAATCTACAGGAGTACAGGAGGAGCTGTAAGAAACTCATGGACAGAATAAGCATTAACATTAGCCTCACCCAGTCTTTAGTACCTCACAAAAAGGATGAGTCACAAAAGGATGAGCAAACAGTTTAGTTATTTATATGTTGTTATTGAAGAAAATGTGCTGCAAGGAATATATTTTTGCAGTCTACAAAATGAAATCAATATAGAATGAAACGCCTATGTGGAACTCAAAAAAGTGTTTATCCAGAATATCAATGACTAGGAGATCTTGACATCTAACTGTCTAAAACTAAGCCCAGTCCCAAAGGAAATGCCAAGGAAATAGATGTGTCTGTATAATCTTCTTTCTTGTGCTTCCTTTACCTCTTGCAATTAGATATGCTTGGGAAGGCTGGATTTGATAAAGTCTTGCCTTCTTACAGATAGCAAGCTCTGCTAGAGTTGCATAATACTGAGCTTGGTTATGAATTGGTTAGCCAGCATACTTAAAATTACTCCCCTCAGAAAATGCCTATCTCTCTGTGTTGACAATACAGTGAACTTGGGAATGTGATGCTCCTAACCTAGGAACATCTGTATTGAAGACATAAGTATTCGGTTTTTACAGTTTTTCAAATTAAAGCAGATTTTGGATTAGTACATCATTTCACTTCTCAAATGCAACTGATAAAAGGAAACTTGTGTAAGAAATGTCTCTGATGAATCTTTTTTTTTCTTTTTCCTTTTTTTTTTTTTTCTATTTTATTTTGTAAGGAGTTAAAACTCGTGATCTGTTTATAGTTTAGGTGCAGTGATGCATCAAGTTTGTATGTTCTTTCCCAGCCTTCTCAAACTGGAACATGACTTAATGCAAATTAGTACACTTCTCATTATTTTATCGTACACCTATTGAGATACAACCTCCCACAAAAAGTAGATTTCAGATAGGTAGTATCATTTAGAAACTGTACTTTTGGTTCAATTTTGGGAAGAAAAAAATCTGGAGAACAGCTGCTCTGTTGTACAGACTATTTGTAACTAATAACTGAATATTATAATTCTCAGTGCTTGGAGACCCTTGTTGAGTACCCTATTGTAAATAGAAACTGCAAAAAATAGAGTAAATGCTAGTGGAAGAACACAGAAGAACTGAGGATATGAGATACACCATTTGAAATAGTTCTAGATAAAAGAATAGTTATTACTAAGTTAAAAGTATGTCAAGAAGGTCCAGTTTTTGACAGGTCACTAAATCAAAACAATAAGGAAAGAGAATCAAATTATCTCACTCTTCATTTGCAATCAATGTCAATCATCCATGTCAAAGAAGATCATCAGAAAATAACACTATTACTGACAACAGCAGATTTTAATGCATTTCATATGCTCAGTAATTTTCAGCTGGCTCAGATAAAAGAGGGTAACAATGAAACTACATAGCAAAAATGCAAGTACTGTCTTCTTTTCTGAGGAAGATAGACTAAATCTAAGGATACCTAAAGAAAATGTAAAGAGTTTGTTTTCCAAACAAACTTGTTTGTTATTCAAATGTTGCCAATCTTGACTAATCATGCTACTGACAAAGATTAGATTGTTATTAAAAATCTAGAAAGGAAAAGACAGGAGGAAAAATGAATTCAAAGGCTATTTTTAGGCCAGGAATTACAGCTGACCAGGGGTCATTTCCAGCCCCATAGTCAACTTGCACCATGTGACTTGCATCCATACAGCTTCTCTACGTTATCTCCAAAACCAGACTGGCCACACGCATACAGACTGCCAATTAAGAACAGACCTTGACTCAGTGCTACAGTGAACCTAAGGTCTCTCTCAACAAGAGACCTTGACTCTTCTGCAGATGGAACAAAACTTTTGACAGGGACCATGCTCACAATTTAATAGTAAGAATAATCATAGGAGCTTTCTGGCCCAAAACCCAGCCCAGTTTAGTTTACAAGGATATACGTAGCAATATATACAACTGGGAGACCAGAATTAACACAATATTGTAAGCATAATTGCCAAGCAGCAGCAATCATCTCCTTAAGAATAACCCTTTTGGATATGGTCAATGTTATAAATAAGAATAAAAATTTAGACTACAGAAAAGATACTTAAATCATAATGGCACAAAACCAAAGCCACTTCAGAAGAGACCACAGAGTAAAACAGACTATGAAAAATAGTACAATATCTCCCAGAAGAAAGATGAAAGACATGCAGTGGTTCATATCAGTGCACAAAAGTTTGCAGGTCCCAACCAAGTATGCACAGCACAGGCAAAGAGGGTACATATAGCATGACTTCCCTGGATTAATTTTTCACAGCAGTATTGTCCATCATTTCACCAGAAGATAAATAGACTGTCAACCTGAAAGTAAATGGGACATTTATTAAGTTTAAGCTAGACATTGGAGCATTGAGCCAGTGGGATGTCAAATACAGTGTTACTTGCACTTAAAAGAAAAGAAAAAGGTAGCAAAATTCAATTAAAGATGTATGCAAAACAGAGGTGTAGGTAGATAGCAAACTGCTAAAGAAAAATTTGCAGCAGTAATATGCAGGTGCAAAGCCTTGTCTACATCAAAAGTGTGATATTATTAAAGGATCAGGGAATCAAAACAAACACAGAAAGGTCTGAAGACTTCTTGGGTATTGAGAAGTTCTCAAGAACAGATATAAGCTAAAACCCAACAGCTCCACAATTCAGACAAAAAAGTTCCACTTGGCAGAAAGAACCAGATCGGCTAAAAGGACAAGCAATCTTCAGAAAAACAGAAGATGGTGCATTTTCTTTAAATTTAACATATGCAATAGCTAAATGTCTATCACAAGAGATCAAATTAAATGAATGCCTTGCCAGGAAATTCATTACTGGCCATGTTTTTAACCAAAATTTAAACTCACCAAAGTGGAAAAATGGACATCTGAGGAAATATACTATCAAATGCAAAGTAAGTTATTTACAAATAATCCAAAGGAATGACCTGGCAAAATTCTTATAAAGCAGTATGATCAACATTGTAGATCAGTGCTTTATGCATTACAGCCATTGCCAAAAGAGAAATTGCTTTAGTCCATGGCACAAAAAGATTTATGTCTTTATTTATAGAAGACCCGTATCAACTGTAAACAACCTAGCATAGACCCAAAATCAGCTAAGCAAGCACCACCTTGAAAATACAGCAATTACTATGACTTTTAAACATTGTCCCATTACACAAAAAGGTGTGTTTTTTTGTTGTTGTTGTTGCTGTTTGTTTGTTTGTTTCTCGGATTGCGGCAGTTCTGAATGACAACTCCAAAAGATAATCATTAGTAGTGCAGACTAGCTGGACAGCACATTTCAATCCCTAAAAGAAAATCAAAGCATGAATTTGAATTCATACAAGGGATTTAAAATTATCAGAATGGCAAGTTGACAATGTTACTAAAAAAGTATTTTAAAAAGGATAACTAAAATGAAAGTCAAAGAACTGAAAAATCTAGACAGGCTAGAGATGTTTGATATTGCTCTTGGATGGGACCATTGGAGAATTCATTTAGGCTTTTTCACATGTGCAAAAATGCAGGCTATGTCAGACAAAAGAGACCTATATGGTGGAACAGAATAAATTGTCCCCTGGAGTAAAGTAGTAGTACTCAATTTACTTAAACTGACTAGGAATATGTATATATTAATTCTAGACTATTATTTAAATTTTCCTGAGACAGCATTATTAGAATGTACTGCAGTTAAACATGCGATTATGAAAATGCATTTTTGCTAGACATAGAGTATCTGACACAGTGCTTAGCACTGGACCACACTTTACCAGGGAGGACTTGAAACAATTTGCAGTGAACTATGTGTTTACCAATGTGATCATCTTTAAAAATTTATTGCAGAACAATCTGGATCCAAAGAACATAAGCATATTTAATTTAAGCCTCATTATGTCTGCCTATTCCCTTCAGTATCTGTCATCTCCACAAAACAGTATTTCACAAAAGAGTTAAGCATGCCTAGCCAAAATCTACCTCCTTGTTGGAAAAGTAAGCAAGTCAGCACAGTTCTCTCCTTTGCTGTTTCTCTATGAGCCAAAGAAATACAGCTGTGCCCTGACCACAGAAAATGACCATACAATGCCTCATATGCAGACCAGTAGATAAGAGGCTGCTGTTACCCATCAATAATGCTGTGGATCAAACAGAATGATAGGATTGATATAGGGAATAAGCAGATTTATTAACAAAATTGTCCTGTGTCACAGTTATCAAGTCTGCTACCTGCTGATTTCTTTCTAGCTCACTTGATTTTGCTCCTTTTTGCATCTACCTGTCTCAAGGCTAGCTCCATAACTGTCCCAGTTTTAAGCTACATGTTGGTCTACAGAACCCAGGTAAAATTTGTTTTAAGATGGTAGGTGAGGCTGAATTCTGGACAGCTGCTCCTCACTGGAAATTCAACCATCACTTGCACTTTCACTTAGAAAAGGCACAGTTTCCTTCTAATGCAACACATGCAAGTCAAATATTTTCTGTTATCTACCAAAGTTGTCCATGTCTACTTGGTTTCCTCAAGCAACTTTCTCTTTAATGGGATGCCATTTTTTTTTTAGATCCTCCATATTTCTTCTCACTTCGAACACCTACCTAAACAACAAACTAGGGTGTCAGATAAAGATAGGTGGGCTGAGAAAACATTTACGTTAAGCTTTTGGTTTACTTAGTTGCTTAACAAGACCAAATGGGTCAGGCAGTAGATAACCTTGGTCCAGAAGCCCCATGACCATGTTAGTGCACTATTGTGCCGAAAATTAAAATGCTGTATAAGAGTGAAGAGTGATGTCGACCGACCTACCAAGGAGCCTGTTAAATAGGACAATCTCCTTTGAGGTAAAATGTTTCAGTTTGGAATCCATCAGCAGAGAAGGGCAAAAAAACAAGCTTTCTAGTTCACATGCACAAGTTCAAGTCACTAGGCTGTTATGAAAAAAGTGGATAGCAACACTACTACTACAATCCTTTTAAGTGAAAGCAGTCAGTGGTTGTTTCCTCTTCATATTTATGCTTTGAACATACTTATGAGATCTAATTTAGCAGAGAACCTAAAGCTGTAGTACTGAATTTTCATGACATTTAGATTAGAGATATCTGCTTTTTTTTTTTTTTTTTTTTTTTTTTTTTTTTTTTTTTCTTAAAGAGGACTGTGAATACACTCATGGGAACACAGAGGTTCTAGAAATATGTCATACATCTGACCGCCAAGTTTATCATAAAAAGAAGTTAAACCTTGAGGAAGCATAATCACTGACCAGCTCAATTTGGCACATTTAGAATCAATCTCTGCTGAAAAGAAACCTCTCTCAACCACTCAGGCTGGACTTGAAAGAGTGCGGTCTTCAGCACAGAAATGCCTCAACTTTTTGGTGATCTAGAAATAGAAGTTCAGTCTCATACCATTTTATTTCTCACTACAAATATTTGAACACAAAGTTGATTCTTTCTATCTACTGGATTCCACTGGGGCTTGTAGCAAGTAGTGAATTATGAATGCTATGGAAAGCACCTACCCTACATGCCTCAGAGACAGCTGAGTTGCAGAATGATCCAAGCACGAGTATTGAAAAGAAGCCAAATACAAACAAAAGGTCATGCAGCTTAATTGTTCTCTCTAGATCATAAAAATAATGCTATAAGCCAAAGCATTGTGTATGAAGCTAATTACTTTCATATATTTGTATATATGAATTTCTTTGTGAAATAAATTTTCTCCGATAATCAAGGATATTGTTATGTATTCTTCATTATCTGATTATACTGGGTATGCTCAGTACACTGAGTGAAGCTAAAGAATAAACTGGACATGTATGAAATTATATATAAACCTATAAAAAACATCCAGTATTCAAAATAACTTGGAACAGGAATGAAGGGTGAAAGCAAAAAAACAGTATTTTATTTGCACACTTGAGAATTATAGAGGCATAGCTATAATGTTAAAGGCTTCATTACATGTAGTCATTGAAAAAATATATATTTTTTTTATTTTTTAGAATTGATGGATAAACAAATAATGATGGAAAAGCTCATCTTATTCTGACCAATCAATCTTTCTTTTTTTTTCTTTTTTTTTTCCCAGTACAACAGAAAACTTGAAATATTCACACTTTGTTCAGACCAGAAAAAAACATATTTTGCTTTGTGTTATTTAGCTCCTTTGTTTAAGCATCATTTTGAATGAAGAATGTATACTTGAAACAGAACATACAAATGCTTTATTTTTTAATATTAAAAGTGGTATTATTGCTATTGCATTCTTGACAACTTTTTTGTTTTAAAATTTTCAAAAATAAGTATCTGATTTTTTTACCTGCTCAAAGATTTTTTTCAGCTGAAGCTATCAGGCATATTCTGCCTTTCAAAAAAATAATTTCACTCACAAATAAATAAATAAATAAATAAATAAAAATCTACATCTCAAGCAAATTACTAATTATCAACAGACTTTTACTTCGATCTGCCGAAGAAACAGAGTAAGTATCATTCCACTGGTACCATAAGATTGTTTTTGTGGTACTGTAGCTGTTAACAATAAAATGACTTTTTGTACTGAAAGTCTTAAGGGAGCTATTGCAATGAAGAACCAAAACAGCAGATGTTACCCAATATAAGTACTGGTAAGTATCAACTGAAAAATAACACACAAAAGATAATACAAGCACTTAAGCATTAGGAGATACAAATAAGCACAAAAGTATATGCTGTTTTCAAGAAAATATGGTACCCAAAGGCACTGATTGACTCTATGGACTAAATAATGTAGTTAGCAGTGTAAAAACAAAGCCTTTATCAACTTAGAGGAGTGCAAAACAGCATCAAAACCCACTAGCTCTTTTTTTCCAACTAAATAATAGCAAAACAGATTCAAAAACAGGCTTAAAAAGAAAATTCTAGACTAAGGCCATTCATGCTACTATTAAAAAATATGTGAAGACAAGGATAGTAAGGAGAAATTTTAAATTAGACAGATTTAATATTCCCCTTGTGTTACTGGAAAAGTTTTATCCAAGTAACAGTCATATAATAGTCATTTTTAATGGCTCTAAATGCAGGCCGACATGACACTCTGAAAACTGCAAGACACAAGTTAAGACTGGTTTTGTGTGTTTTTTTTTTTTTGTTGTTGTTGTTTTGTTTTGTTTTGTTTTAAAAGTACAATTTCAATGGAAATATGACTAGAAGAATACATATTCTTCTATGATATTCATTATATCATAAGTAGGCTTTCTTGCTACACTACTTACACTGGCGTGGAAGGAGGAAGATGAATCTTAGGGCTGAGGTTTCCAGATTTGTTGCTTTTGGCAAAAACTAGGTATGACAAAAATAAAAAAAATAGAAGCTGGACATTCTGCTGGCAAGAAAAATGATGCAGTTCCATATACTTCAAGCTGAATATTTTCTTACTAGATGGTCTTTGTCAAGGAGAATAAACATAAGTAGTATAATTAAAGTATAGTAAGAGCATTGCAAAGCAAACGTCTTCATGTCAGGGATGATGTGAACATTTGAAAGGAGCTTGTCGGAACAAGCTATTTTGTGTCCTTGCCACAAAGTTTACTTTATGACTCAAACTTTTCTACAGTAAAATATTTTCAATTCTAGGTTATTTACACTAAAATTAACCCATTATGCAAAGAGCTTCCAAAGATTATGCTGAGAAGTAAGTCCACTTCGTTTTCATAATCCTTTACCAATGAGAAATTCTACTCTGTGTGAATGAGTGCTGGTGGGTTGGCAGTGTAGGAGTGGAGAGAGCACCTACAGCTGTGAAAAAGAAAACATTTTAAAAGAAAACACAGGACATGGGTGATTTGGGAGCAGAACTAGAGAATTTACATTTGCATGGTTCTGTCTTCTCCCAAAAGACAGCTACTCATTATGGCTTTGGAGGGTAGACTCGGAGCTATGAACTAGCGGTGGGTAGTGGGGTGATAATCCGAGCAGGCTGGTACTTGGGTTGAGTACTGATTAAGAAGATCTGAACCTAATAGCTTAAGTGGTTCAAAGGGTTTAATCGAGGTTTTTCTCAGTGGACTGAATTTAATTCTTATCAAATGTTATGAGTATTAGAATAGAATACAAAGTCAAATGGAGGCACTGGAAGCATTTTCTTGTGAACTGTACTCAAACTTAGAGAAATGAACAGGATGGAAAAAAAAGGGGGGGGGGGGGGGCTTGTTGGCTTGTTTCCTTTCACAGTATCTTTTAATTCATTCCCCCTCCCGTACCTTACACACAATAGTAAGAAGTGCACTACAGGCCTGCATACACTTTCTAAATAAGAGCTATGGTCTATGACAAAAAGTGAATGACAAATTAGGAACATGGGAAATCAGATAAATGAAGATTGGTCTTTTTTCCATTTGCCTTTTCAGTAATTTCCTATTTTAAATACACAATATTGAGTAACTCACATAGGCTTCAGAGTACATATGAGAATGACTTTCCAGCAGTGACAGACAAGATTCAGAATGAAAAATTTCACTGCCAGGCAAGAAAAATTTGCAATAATTTTCTGTAATACAAGCAGACTTTTTTAGTACTTTTATTGCAGAAGCAATTCTAAATAACAGAGCTTGTCTTATAATAGCATTTCTATAATAATGGTGTTTTATAACAGAAGTGCTATTATTACAGAAATGGTATTATAATAGTAGCATTATTATTGTAGAGTCTTTTCCATAACAGGAGTGCTAAATAAGCCCGTTTGTATTATAGAAAATGATTGCAAACTTCTTCCATGGTGCTGAAAATGCCTAAGCCTTTATGTCTAATGTGATCCAGACTTCAAGAAGCATCATAAAAGTCTAAAAAAATCTTTCAGAAGGAATCTATACTGCAGACCACCTGAAGAAGCTGGCAAAGCTCAGCAAAGGGTACACCTGTCACCAAATTTTAAGATCTAACTCAAATCCCATACCAAAAACGGTTCAGTGGAGAAGATAACAGAACATATCTTTGGGAAGAGTAAAATATTTCCAGTGCTAGATTAAAGCACTAAAATGTTCGAATAGCATCTGAAGTGATAAAAAGATGTAATATTCAGTAACAGTTATACAGCAAAAATACTCTGAAAGAAATCTTATGGCTATATCAACTATATTAATATAAATTTCACTCATTATTCAATAAAGTATATATTGCTTTGCCATATACTTAGGAAGCATTCATCTAAAGAATTTAACTGTATATATAGGAAATGAATAAGTAAATTGTAGTTTATAAAATTCAGCTTCTTTTTATTAAAGCTATCTGGTAATACTTCACTGTTGAGATTCTAGTGCAGTATAGAAGACAGAAAGAATTTAAGTTCCAAAGCTACTGACCTTTTTAACATTAAAATAAAATCCTATATACTTCTCGGTTGATACAATCAGATTATACCATCTGGTTAGGATGGAGTCTATGAAACAGAAAAGTAAAAAAATTCAATAAACTCATATCCTCTGCAGGCAATTTTACATTTTTTAGACTGTCATGAAAGCTTTAGATGCATGTTTGTATGAAATGAACTTATTTTATTATTGATTTCAGGCAAAAAGTATTTTTGTTGGACTTTTTTTTTTTTTTCAGCCTGCATTGCTATACTGAGCAGTTTTCTTTACAGCAACATTACTAGCTCTTATTCACAAACAACAATTTTCATGAGCTATCTTTTTTAAGATTGAAAGCTAATGTATGACACAGACAGACAGTTTAAATGTATATATAATAAATCCTCCTAATATAATAAAATAAAAGTTAATGATTAGCTGTTTAAATTGAGTTGCCAACATACACATTCCAATATTTGGTGGGCATACAACCCATGCAGTCAACAGAGATTATTCATTCCAAAAATAATGGCACAAGATTTGCAAAAATGGTTTTGCAAAAAAAAAAAAAAAAAAAAAATCCACAAAGTTAACCTTAACTCTGCTGCTTCCTCTGTGTTTACAATGATAATATTTAATCACAAGAGCAAATATTCTTATTGTCAAGTCCCTTTCCTCTGTCAGTGTTTAATTCTGCACACACTGAAGCTGAGGATCACTCAGCCAATCTGAAAGGTACATTGCAAATATTGCTCTTTCTCCAGAGCTCTGCAGAGTGTTGTCTCTCCTGACAGTCAGGTTTATTTCTCTCTCTCTGAGACTTTTAATTCTTCCCACTCACTAGTTAGTTAGTTTACCAGTGAAGTTCATCACACCCTGCTATTTCTTCTGTTGCTCCTACATGCGTTTTATTTCCTGGTCTGCCTCATATTGTTGTACCAGTATCAATGTTAATGCATCAGCTATTTAACTTATTCAAATCACGGCAAAGTCCTGCCAGTTTCTTTATGTCAAAATACTATCAATGGTGAGGCATCAATGGTGTCATTTTCAAAGAGAAAAGTTTTAATTGATACCAGGAATGGCCTTCCAGTGCATCTTTTTATTATTTTTTTAATTTTATTATTATACTTTATTTTTTACATTGAACACACTTTTCAGGGCATTTTTCATAGGAATGAATATATATTGATTTGGTAAGAGGTGGCAAAAAAACAAATCAGAGCGAATACTAGAATACTAGACTGCTGCATTCTTCCTAAACAGCCTATTGGCAGCACCTTACACAGGGAAGTGTCTGAAGTACCCACTCATGCCATGCCAACTCTTGCCAATTCTATTTTGTTTTCCATAGCACCAAAATCATTTGTATTCTTTGCAGGCATCTACAATTATCCTGTAAAATAATGTTTTCAAATGTTTCATTTTGTCCAGGCAACTCTGTACATACCTGCTACACTTGGCTGTTGCACATCCGCTCCATGCCTAGTTTAAGCTTTATTATCTCCTCATAATTTTTATATTCTTGACACACAAATTTATAAATTAGGAAGTGAAAGTAAATGCCTATGTATTTTCACAGTCTGTTGATGTAATACTAACTAGCAAAACAATATGCTCTCCCTACCAGGCTTCCTATGCCCCATCAGCAAATCTGATTCAAAATGAGATCACGGTACAGTGACCTCATTCTGAATGTTACCTTATGCTTTTGGCAGCCCAGAAGAAAACACCCCTAGCTCTTATGCTGTGTTTCGATCTCTTTGAATTTCTCCAGGGGTTTGAATATCTTCTGAAAAGCTCTCTGCAGCTCTGAATACACTAGAAGAGGAAAGTGAAGCAAATGCGGGAGGGCGAGGGGGTGGGGGGAGAGTGTGAAAAGTGGGGATTAGTTGATGAAAAAATGTCAAGCTGCCTGCAGTGGAGGCAAGAAGGGGTCGAGGGTAATAAAGCCAATTAGTGGAGCAGAGGATAAGAAGCCATATTTGAAATAAAGGAGTGATAATTTTAAGCAGCAAGGGAGAGATTAGAATACAGAAGTGCTAATGGTATGCAGTTTGGGAAGGAGATGGTAAAGTACTGGATTGAGAAAGACAAGATGAAACCACATACAAACCCTAGTATTTCTCCTAGATGTTTCAAATCAATGCTCTTATATTTCTGTACTAGCCTCCATGCTGACTGATGTACAGATTATACAGATCTGATTCCTTTGCTTCCTTTGCTTGCAGTATGATTCTTGCACATAAGAATGTTTCTTGCTCATTTCCAAACAATCTCTTTCCTTTGTCTTTTATAATAAACCGATCTATTAGAATTCCTCTTGTTGGTTAATCTCTTATTTTACATGGTCTTACAAATACTCAATGTAAAATATTACTTTAAAATAACCCTGTTTTCTATTTTGAAGTACAACCTGTAATTACTCATTTTATTTTGTAGGCTATTTGCTGGTACATTATCAACTTGTTTCTGTATTTTACACAGCTTGCTATTTGATAAAAACTGCAGAAAGGGCACAATGCAAAATTTAGGCTTAATGTAGATTCTGCTTATAATATTCTTTCTTTATATATATACACTTCAGTCACCAAATGTCCTTGCTTTGTTTTTTTAACTGTTTAAGTGCTCTTAAAGAATGGAATATATGCAAAACATCCCAGTCCTGAGTGGATACTAATGTAACTTCCACTTTCCACACTCTCACAAAGTCCAGCATTTTATAGCTATTGGCCTTTACTCACACATCAGGAACAATATATTTGGAACTTAATATGATTTGCTTTCAGTTTTGTTGTACTGTTACTCAGATATAACTAGCTTGAATGCAAACAGTCAAGCTTTCAAAGCACACAGTATTTATCAACAGATATATACCAAAAGTGAATGTTGCATTCCTAAAATTAAAACTCAGATTGACTTCAGCAGGATCAACATTCACCCCATGAATCCAACGCCCCGTGCTCACAACAGAAGCAAACACAAGATTTGTCATTCTTTGCTGGAGAAGTCTAAAAATTATCTCAAATTGAAGTAACATAAGAGGTGTTTTGAACAAATTGATCAGTTGGATAGTAATGAATCACCATGAGTCTGAAGTAACAACCTATAGTTTTAAAAGAGCTCACACATAAAATTGCTGGTCTATTAACTGTGGAATGTAAATGACCATTTAAATCTGCTTTGGTACAAAGAAAGGGAAGATGGCATATATAATAGCAATTCATTAAAATGTCTCTAGAGGTGACCTGGGAACTAAAGACTAGAAAGTCTGACTTTTTTTTCATACAAACTGGGAGAAATTAAAATGATGAATATGTTAGTAAACACATGGAACACCAGAAAGCAGAGCTTTTGTAAAGAGAATGAATGCTTCACAGATCTATTAGAGATCTTTGAGACGTATGATACAGGTGATCTCTTGGACATACATTCCTTACCGAAGGATTTTAAAAAAACAAACAGCAAAAAACGGGGGATAAAATAGAAGATAATTTTAAGAATGAATTATTTATTTAAAGTCAGCAAACAATATTCAAAACGAATAGAGGACATCTAATCTTAAATTAAACCTAATCTTAAACATGGGCCAAATATTGAGGTAAAAAAACAATGGGATGACTCAACATTATTTCACATACCAAATCTTCTGCTGACTACAAATAGCTACTAAAAGAGCACAGATTCACAATTCAGATTGGAAGATCATCTGTTCCTACTTAAAGCAGTACCATTTTGAAGTCAGATCAAGTTTGTCACAGATGATTTTTTAATATAACCAAGGATGACAGAGTCACAGAGTGGTTGAGGTTGGAAGGGACCTCTGGAGATCATCTAGTCCAACCCTACTACTCAGACAGGGTCACCTAGGCCATGTTGCACAGGATGGCATCCAGGCAGGTTTTGAATATCTCCAGAGAAGAAGACTCCACAACCTCTCTGGTCAAGCTGTTCCTGTGTTCTGTCATGCCCACAGTAAAGAAGCTTCTCCTAATATTCAGATGAAACATCCTGTGTTTCAGTTTGTGCCCGCTGCCTGCTATCCTGTCACTGAGCACCACTGAAAAGAGTCTGGCCCCATCCTCTTGATACCCTCTCTTAAGATATTTACATACTTTGATATGATACCCACTAAGTCTTCTCCTCCCCAGGTTAAACCAGCCTAGGTCTCGTAGCCTTTCCTCATATGAGAGGAATGCTTCAATCCCCTACTCGTCTTTATAGCCCTCCTCTGGACTCACTCCAGTAGTTCCATGTCCCTCTTGCACTGGTGAGCCCAGAACTGGACACAGTACTCCAGGTGTGGCCTTACCAGGGCTGAGTAGATGGGGAGGATCCCCTCCCTGTTGGCCAGCTGGAAACGTTCTTACAAATGCAGCCCAGGATACCGTTGGCCTTGTTGGCCACAAGGGCACATTGCTGACTTGTGGTCAGCCTGCTGTCCACCACGACCCCCAGGTCCCTCTCTGCAGAGCTGCTCTCCAGCAGGTCAGTCCCCAGCCTGCAGTGGTGCTTGGGGTTATTCCTCCCTAGGTGCAGAACGCTGCACTTGCCTTTGTTGACCTTCATGAGGCTCCTCTCCTCCAGCTGCCTAGGTCCCTCTGAATGGCAGTACAGCCCGCTGAGGTATCAGCCACTCCTCCCTGTTTTGTGACATCAGCAAACTTCCCTTCAGCCAGGTCGTTGATGATGAGGTTGGACAGGATTGGACACAGTACAGACCCCAACTAGCTACAGGCCTCTAACTAGACTGCACCTCTGAGCATAGTCCTCTGAGCTCTGCCATCCAGCCAGGTCTCAGTCCACCTCACTGACCACTCATTTTACCCACACCTCCTGAGCTTACCTATAAGGATGTTATGGGAGACAGTGTCAAAAGCCTTGCTGAAGTCAACGACAACATCCACTGCTCTCCCCTCATCTACCCAAGACAGTCATTCCACCACAGGAGGCTATCATATTGGTTAAACATGATTTCCCCTTGGTGAACCCATGCTGACTACTGATCACCTTCTTTTCTGCCACATGCTTACAGATGACCACTAGTATGAGCTGTTCCATCATCTTTCCAGAAATGGAGGTGAGTCTGACAGGCCTGTACATTCCTGGGTCCCCCTTGCCCTTCTTGAAGACTGGAGTGACACTGGCTTTTTTTCCAGTCCTCAGGCACATCTCCTCATGACCTTTCAATGATGATGGAGAGTGGCCTAGAAATAACATCCACCAGTTCCCTCTGCACTTGTGGGTGCACCCTGTTGGGGCCCATGGATTTGTGGGTGTCAAGTTTGCATAAATGATCTCTAACCTGATCCTCCTCAACCAAGTGAAAATCTGTCTTTATTCAGACTTTCTATCTTGTCTCCATGGTCTGGGCTTCCGGGGGTCTGGCCTTATCATAAAAGACAGAGGCAAAAAAGGCCATCAGTAACTCTGCTTTCTCTGCACCCTTTGTCACCAGGGCATCTAACCCATTCACCATCAGGCCCATATTTTCCCTAGTCTTCCTTTTGCTACTGACGTATTTGAAGAAGAAATTCCAAACTTTCTCCTTTGCAATCTGTTCCAGTATTTGATCACCCTTGACAGTTTAAATAAAAACAAATAAACAAAAACTTTTCACAGTTTAATTGTAATTTCCATTTTTGCAGCTCAATGCTTTTTGATCTTTTCATTGTGTACCTCTGAGAGTCTGCCTCTGACTACCATGTAATGTCCCACTGTTCAAGTCATCTGTAAGGTCCTACCTGGTCCTACTTTCCTTGAGGCCAAATAAACTCGCTTTTCACAGATTCTCTTCTATATAGTGAGGCCCATAACAGAGTGTAAAGTTGGACATGGTACTCTAGGTGCAGCACCAGAAGTCCTGAACATTAAATAAATAAATAAATACTTTTTTTTTTTAAAAAAAAAAAAAAAAAAAACCTTTCTTCCACCTTTTTACTCTATGGTTGACCTTCATTATTTCAAAGTTATCATGCTGACTCATATTCAACTTGTCCTCTCAGTCTGTATTATTTATTATGTTCTTATATATTCTTATTCTATTATATATTTGTTATTCTGTCCGCACAGAATCACACTTACTGAGGGTACACTCTGCCTCATCATCTGGGTCATTTATGAAGGTTTTCAACAGTGTTGGTTCCACTATCAACCCCTGATGAACATTGCTAGGTATGCCACTAGTGACTTGCCTCCAGCTGGACTTTGTGCCACAGATCATAACTCTCTGGGCCTGGTAGTCCAGCCAGTTTTTAACTTGCCTTACTGTGCACTTATCTAACTTGTACTTTGACAGTTTGTCTCTGAGGAGACAGTGTCAAAAGCCTTACAAAAGACGGACATCAATTGCTTATGCCTTATCCACCAAGTTAGGCAGTTCAATTCCATGAACTGACAGCTGATAGCAGTGGTCATGAAGAAAGTAGAAAAATTAAAGGAAGGAATTTACAGTAAAAAAAAAAAAAAAAAAAAAAAAAAGGCCAAAGAATTACATCTACTATTCAATACAGCATGTAATTCTGATTTGCTTCTTTAAAAATAAAATAAAATAAAATAAAATAAAATAAAATAAAATAAAATAAATAACAGAATAGCAATAGAAAAGTATAAAAAGACAAGAAGAACATTCAAAGGAATGGCACCACTTTTAAAGGACAAGAAATTAGCAAACTAGGACTCAACATAGAATGCATATTATATTGCTTGGCAGTATAATAGAAATCCAAAGTCATAAAAGGAGGGAGAAAAAGGAGGTTGGAATAACATATTAATTCTCACAAAAGTAAAACTAAAACCACTCAGTGACATCAAACAGTAGAGAGTCTTTTTTGTGTTGCTGTTTGGGGGTTTATTTTTATTTTTTAAAGTACTGCTTTATACAATGCACAACTATGCTGTGGAGCTGCAGTTTTCTTTTCTGAATTTCTAGAGGCCAAAAGTGTAAGTGGTTTCTGCAAAAGACTATATCAGTTGATGGAGCATAGGTACATTGCCAGTTATTAAACACAGCAGTCCAACTACAACCTCTCATTCATGCAACCCATAAAGCACTGTTTGCTGGAAATACTAGCATCAAAGCAATCTTGAACGTTCATGTTGTCTCTCTTAAGCATCCACTACCTATCAGTGTGAACACGCTAGTCTAGGTGTGCTTTTATATGACCTATTTCAACTATTCTTATGATGATTCCATGCTAACTAGACCTATGAACTACAGAAAAAATAAAAACAGAGTTCCAGTAATGCATCTTTGGTTTAATGACTATAAATGTCTGGGAGGGTTGTTTTCAGGGCTGCTATTCAGAATAAAATTGCCTGCCTTCACACAGTGAACCTAAAAGTATAGCCTGAGGTCCATCCAGAATAGCTGAACTATTATCACGCATACCAAGCTTACAGGTGCTCTGGCAGTAGGTCCTTCAGAGACTAGATAGAGAGTATCAGTAGGTAACAGAAAACGATAAAGAATGGGCAAAGGAGTAGACGTTTTGCAGTTGTGGATCTGCACCAAACAGAATCAGGTATTTCTTCTGCTCTGAAATCCTGAACTACGACATTTCATAGAATCATAGAATCATAGAATATCCTGAGTTGGAAGGGACCCTTAAGGATCATCAAGTCCAACTCTTGACACCGCACAGGTCTACCCAGAAGTTCAGACCATGTGACTAAGTGCACAGTCCAATCGCTTCTTAAACTCAGTCAGGCTCGGTGCAGTGACCACTTCCCTGGGGAGTCTGTTCCAGTGTGCAACCACTCTCTCAGTGAAGAACCCCCTCCTGATGTCAAGCCTAAACTTCCCCTGCCTCAGCTTAACCCCATTCCCGCGGGTCCTGTCGCTGGTGTTAATGGAGAAAAGGTCTCCTGCCTCTCGACACCCTCTTACGAGGAAGTTGTAGACTGCGATGAGGTCTCCCCTCAGCCTCCTCTTCTCCAGGCTGAACAGGCCCAGTGCCCTCAGCCGTTCCTCGTACGTCTTCCCCTCCAGGCCTTTCACCATCTTCGTAACTTGTCAATCAAGTGTTTTTCTAAGTATCATCTTGATGTCACATATAGCTAATTTTATATTTGTGGCTGAAGCTTCCTAATGCATATATAAATAGCAGAAGCTTTCAATGATTGTTGCTTTTTATATTTTTTCTCATTTAATCACCCAGCATTTTGTTTTCCTCTTTTAGTAATTGTTAGCATAAGCCACTAGTAAGTAAGAAATGCTTCTCAGACATGTTTGCATTGTGTTTCTGTGTATAATTTGTTTTCTGTAATTTTATTTAATTTATTATTATTATATTTTTAATATTGATTGGTATTCAGAAAAATTCATCTGCAGAGTGTCTTCAGTCAGGTCAGGACAAATTTACTAATCCTGTCAGCTTAACAAAAAATAGTAAATTCTGAAAATCTCCACATCAGTACTAGAAAAAAAATTGGTTTGAAAAGTAGTAACGTGAAAGTCAAGGAATTAACAGAGGAAAGGAGTATCTCTAAACCATTTTTATCAAAAGCACAGTGGAGTCAGTTTCTTACTGAAAACTACTCTGTCTGTAGGGGGGGTTAACCTCTATTTTTTCTTTTCCTAAAGTAATGCTCTTACGATCCAGGGCATTCTAGGTAAAGTAATCTTGATTGCTAGTTCTGGAAATATTTTATTCTTCACAGATTGTACAGAGTGAGCTGCACTATCAATGTCATTTTTTTTTCCCTACTTCTCTCTGCAGTCCCACTTTTTCTGTACACCCCCTAGACTTCAGTTTACAGTAAACATGGACTGACTACATTGTCCTAAGCTGTCTGTGCCTGACTGGAGAATTTCTTCCTGTGTTTATTCTTAAAGATGGTGACAAAAGGACTGCTCAGTCCACCCTGACGGTTTGCCAACTTAAATGGTTCAATGAACTAGACAAAAAGATTGACGTACTTCTAGACTGTATTAGAATTTTTATTAGAAGACCTTGGTTGATATACATCCTGAATAATGTTTAGAATAGACTGAACTCTAATGTAATTTTCTTTTTTTGACCCTTCACCATGTAAGTAAATAGTCCATACAAAGTAGAACTCCATAAGCAGAAGAAACAGCAAGACAACAAATATTCAACCTCATGCATTGTCCTGGATGATACTTGGTGAAATTTTCATCGCCTTACTTGCAGAAGCTGAAACTTAGTCTTCCATGTTTTCCCTTCCATTGATTATTGAGCATCATTTTATAGGGCTGTAATCTGATTGAGACAAAAGAAATTGCAGTTCCCACTACCTCAATCCTCAGTGTTCCAAAAAATACCAGTAGGCAGACAAGTGGTGTCCCTACTATATATGTAGCTAAGATTGAAGAGGAACTTTAGAAATCTAGGCTACATATGTCTGGATTAAAAATCCCTGAACTCTGTGAGGCTCTGTCTATGCTTCAGGTAGAAATCTGAATCCAGAAATGCTCAAACATCATTCCATATGATATGCTTCACTAAGCTTTTTCAAAAGTGTCTAGCTGGTAGGATCTCAGTCAAGGTCTGATTTATATCTTTAACTGCAGATATGTTAACTGTATTTTTCTTCGGTCTGGCAGTGTTTATTAAAGATCATAGGTTTATATTATGGACTGTAAGATATGAGATAAACTTTTTTCTGTTGCACTTTAATTTGCACCTAATATTAAAAAAAGCTACAAGTGTCTGTGTGTGTGTGTGTGTTGGGGGGAATTCAGTCACTGGCTGCTTTGTGTTAATTCTGGATTTCCAAGAAAGATGCAATTGTAAGATATGGCTTAGTAAAGACAGATGTATATCTTCAAAGATTGGATTGATACAATGGGTTATTTCTACATATTTGTATGGTCCTCCTGATAATTTCGAACTGCTATTTTAAAAGACTATTTGAATAATAATTACTGCAAACATTGCAAGCATGTAAATGAACATGACCACCTATAACATGCAAAATTGTATTATCTCATCCATTTTAATGTTAATACTTTAATTCTGGTAGCGTGCAGATCTTAACACATACATAAAAGAGTGGGAATATAGTCACAAAAGTTAGCTGGAGTTCTACCACCATTTTCAACTAATAGCACATCTACTTAAATGTTACCCTTGTTTCATTGCAGTTGAAACATCAGGATGTCACTTAGGATGATATTTTTTTACTTGCTACTGTCATATTTTTAAAGCGAGGATCTAGTGCCTAAATGTTAGCATGTACGGAGTAAATTTTCAGCCAGGTATGAATATTGCTTAATTAAGATACCTGCAGTACTTCTTAAATGTATAATCTTGACCTTGCCATCTTTCTATCATTCATTAGGCAATATATGATTAGATCATAAGATTATCTTTTAAACTGATATCTAATAGGTTATATTACTGATATATAATAAAAAAGGAAATATTAAGAACAGATACAAATATTTAGATTGTTTAGGTTGTTATTAAAACTACTCAAGTGGTAATCTTCCATTTTGATATCAAATACTGAATTTTTTAAAAGAATGCCATTTGACCTTCAGGTCTAGTGAACAGCTTCAGATTAACAAATCTCTAATGAATAAAACTAGTGAAACTTAGATAATAAAACCAGAGTGGAAAAAGGAGATAATTATATAGCTAAAAGGGCATAATAGGGTACATTTTCGTTTCTGAATTTGTGTGTGAATTTGTGAATAAAATCATATCACATAATATTACTTTGCTTTTAGATGCTGTCAAACAGCATAATACTCTTAGCTTCCAAAAATAATACATTTCTTTTTGCTTTCGTCTTTTTTATTTTAATATTGCTACTAAATAAAACATTTTAGGATTTTATTTTTTAACCAAAGAAGGGGAAAATAAAATACAGCCACCTCTGGGTAAATTCTTATGGTGAACAGCAACAACAAAAGAAGATGCTTACACTTTTATCCCTTGTGGATTTCTTTTTAATATTTCAGAGCAATGAACATATGGCTGTTACTATCAGCACTGGTGTATTTGCAGCGATGCCTATCAACATCCACCAGAGAGCAGGGCAGCTCCAAAACCCACATCTTTCATGCTGTGGAAATTGATGGAGACAGCAACACAGCCAGCTTCTTGGCCAAACAACATGGAATGCAGTTCATTTCAAAGGTCAGCGCATATTTAAACTTGCTTCATTACTCCCACCTTTATGCTTAAGATTTTCATTTTTTTAAAATCAGTTTACCTAGAGGTTCCTTTAGAGACAGAAAAATGAAAGTGCTGAATCCTATTTTCATTTGGGGATATCAAGCTTTTTATCAAATTATAGAGGTGGCGTTTCAGAATATTTCATATCTGATCAGAAGGAAAATCCAAAAATAATTTTCTCTTTATTCAGGAGTCTTTCAGGCACTGGGACTGTTTTATTTATTACTTAATATTGTGCTCCAGTCAATCATTTTGAATTCAGACAGGAAAATGGAATTTCTATTTTTAAAAGGAAAAAAAAATGAGGAAAAATGCCATTGGAATAAAGCAGATTTTATTATTTTTAAAAATACAAATATGTATTTGCTTTCTATGCTACCTATTTTATTTTGTTTTAACCACAATACATTAACATGAAGACACGTTTTAAACAAAGGATCTTACATAAAATCTCATATTAGTTAATTACAAGCATTTATTTTCAGAGCGTTTCTACATTTATCTTAGAGCTTGAGGAATTTTGTCCTTGTTAACACAATCAAGGAAATGCTTTTCCTTCTTACAACTAGTACCTCCATGCACATATTTTCTGTATGTAATGTGTGTGTATAAGTGTTTATATTGCATTTAGCTTCATTTGCTTCATTTTAACTCTCCATCTGAAGAAGGTTATTCCTGAAGTGTATGTTAGTACTTGGGTATACAGCCCAAATAGAGGAAACCTGTTCATAACTTTCAGTTACTGGTCTATAAAATTAGACATCTATACCAATGACATAGTGTTAAATTTTTCTGTTGTTTCTATTTTGGAAGCATCTTACATCAATTAAAATAGGTCACAAATAAAATATAAAACTTTTAATATGTTAATCTACAGTATCCACCATTCATTGGTGGTTCAAAGACCTGTAAGTTCTTTGCCAATTTTAATGAAGTAAGTCTTGAAGTGCTCCTGTTGCTTTTATCTCTGCATTTCAGATGTGAAAGGCAGAAGTAGACTAAGTAAAACAATTTGTTCAAGATCCACATATGAAGTCTGTGGCCCAGTGAGAAATGGAAGATACATTTCTGAATTTTTAGTTCTTGCTCTAGCTGTAACAAATTATCCTAAGAGAGAAAATGTAAAGAGCTTATGAAGAAGAGGCAACACATTGTATGTTCCTCAACAGCCATTATGGTCTACCCTATTCATGAGAATCACTGAAGGGCCCTGAGAAAAACTGCACCCAATAACGATGACAGCCTTCCTCGTGTGACACCCTTAGTGTATAAATATTAAAACCACTACAAGCTGCTATAATAATCATGTTAATTGAAAAACAACCAACCACCCAACACAGCGACAAATAAACACTGAGACATTGGACAGTATTTCTATAAAGGGTGACTTCAGTGATTGGGTGCTTAGGAAGAATTTCCCCAGTTTTTGAGTAATATGGAGGTATTTATTACAAGGGGAATAGGTGATGGTTTCCCTTGCTGTGCAATCTGGGCACTGTTTATGGCTAGGTTGCTGGAAATGAAATTGGTAGCATAAGGGAGCCAATCAAACTGTATTCTTTGTCCTGTAGTATTTATCCAGGAAAACACCTTTTTTATTACAGTATATAAGAAAAAGCAAAGGATGGAAAGAGAAATGCATTAGACATAGGAAGAGTTTTTCCCCTGGCTTCTCTGTGAATTTCTGGCTTACAACCTGTTGTGTAAGCAGCAGATACCTTTCTTAGCATTCTCATTTTAAATATGAGGAAAAAAAAAGCTTCTGTGGTATTTAAAGCTTATGGTCTTTAAGCCATGAGGAGCACTGGTACAGTATTAAAGATTCAAATATGATTAAGCTTAATATTTTCTCAAACTTTTTGTTGGCTTGTAATAAGCTTATAGCATGTGCTACATGATAAGACAAGATATTACTAAAACTTTATTTGGAAAAACAAACCTGTAAAACTTGATAAAACTTATTGTTGCTGAAATTCCTTGGTAGGAGGGAGCCTGAGTAGGTAGGACTTATGCTCCTGTTTTAGATTTTAATATGACAAAGCATTTGAAACACATACTTAAGTTCAATACCTTTTCAGAAAAAAAAAAAAAAAAAAAAAAAAACATAATCATGTCTCTAATTACTTTTGAAATAAATGGGATCTAAGCATATGCTTAAGTGCTTTTTTGGGTAAGACTGGGCTGTTGAATGGGGTTCTTAGTGGAAAAAAAAAACAGTTTTGTATGAGAAAAGTGACATCAAAGACTGAAAATGGTATCTTTTAAATATGTTACTGTCACCACAAGAAACAGGCTCCTGTAGAAATGGTAATTATGTGTAACTGTGACATCCTTGCTTCAGCATGTTAGTTGCAATTTATAGTTGCAGTTTAAAGGCATAACTTCCCTTTGGCATAAGTGTACGTTTTTACTATGATACAGTGAATAAAGACAGTGAGTTAAGTGTGTTACTTTGGAGTGCTTCCTCTCATTAAATGCCGTTACTTATTAATATGCAGATGCTTGGCAGCACAGTAGGAAAATTGTAGCTATGGAAAAGGCTACCGAGGAGGTACCGCACTGGAATGCACTTCTTCAAAGTGTAACTCTTGAATGATAGATAGTGAATAAAATCCAACATATTAAACTCTTGACATTGATTGCCATACTATTTTATTTCACTTTCTACACTAGCTAACTTACAAATATAAACAGTGATGTGAAAAGATCTTTATAAGCTTAAAGTATTGTCAAAATTTCTCTAAAATTTAAAACCTCTGATAAAGTCCCTGTAATTAAAACACTCATTAGATACTCTGCAGATACCCTCCAGAATGGAGAGCCTCATCAGCTCTAACCTGATTAAAATATCTTGCAAAGAATTGCTTACTTTGGTTCTGTTTTGCACATCAAGGTGTTAGAATTGTATTCAACAAAGGGTAAAGAAGACAGAAGATATTAAATATATGTATATATCAGAGGTATACATTGGAGTCAAATGTATGTTAGGATTCTCTCACACAGTTGTACTTTAAGTCAGTTTAATTCCCTTATTTTTATCACATTTGTAATGTAGACTAGATGAGTCTTGTTTCTATGCAGCAAAAAAGATTTCTATGGTACTACTAGGTGGGAAAAATATAGACGATACAGTGCCAAGCACTTCAGTTTCATTCTTTTGTTTCCTTCTGCACTCTTTAAGACAGAGGTTGTGGAGAAGATACAGACTTCATAGCATTTCTATAGTCTCGGAAGGAGATGGTAAAAGAGTAAATCTTGAAAAGGGAGTATGTGCACACCAAATGTGAGTTACTAAGAACACTTTTGGCTGTATAATGCCTCATCCTTACCTCAGTGAAGTCAACCAAAAACCTCCCATTGACTTTCAATGGAGCTTAGAAGAATGATTCTGTGTAAATGTATCCAAGTAGCAAATATCAGTAGTATTTAAACTATGTGAGAAACTCAGAGAAAGCAGAGAGAAAAATCATATATTTGATCTCAGTTGTCCATTTTCCCAAAGTGGGGTTTCTGTATTCTGTTGCACATTTTGCCCCTTGTAGAAGATACAAAACCATGAGGAAACACCAGGGAAGCTACACCTAAAATCAGTTTACACTCTGTTCATTTAAAGAAGCAAGGCTTTTGTAAAAATAGTTTTAATCGACAACTCCCTTAGCTGAGACTTCAAAAAGAGCACCAAGTTTCAGTGATTTTATAGAAGTCAGAAAAAAAGGAAAACAAGTTTTTCTCTGTTTGTGTTTGATTAATCTGGATTTGTAAGAGATTTGGATTATTGTGTATCTGAATCTCAAAGTGAAGCTAGGAAAGCTGGATAGTGGAGGAACTGAAGTTTACCAACAATTATATTACTGGTGCATTAATTATTGAAAACAATCTGTTTAATTTCTGGATCAGTTTAGAAGAGCTTGGTAAATACTCTTCAAAATACATTATCTGTGTGTGTAAGTATAATGCATATAAAAGAGTGTGCTTGGTTACACATGCCCAATAGATATTTATCCAAGTGTATAAATACAGGTATGTTGCAAATTTAATTTACAACATTTCCTAGCTATATTGGGTATTTATTCTTCATCAGCAAAACTCCAAAAGGTACATGATATTTGCAAGTTATATCTAAGATTCTTTTTTTTTTTTTCCTTTTTTTTTTTTTTTTTCCAATGCAACCTGTTAGGAAACACACCTGCAGTGAAGTTCAAGGTCTTCATATTCTGAAATTTGTATAGAAATTCTAAACAAGTCTTGCTTAAAAAAAAGAAAAAAAAAAGAAAAAAAAAAAAAAGAAATGAGGATTTGAAATGAATTATTCTGATCAGGACTGAAAAATTGATTGTGTGTCTGTATATATATATATTTAGAAGGTGAAGTCAGGCTGGGCAGCAAACCCCACTTTTAATAAAAATGGGTTTAATATAGGTACTCTCTAAGAATGAAAACAAGATTGCTGAATGACATTTTGACTTTAAGGTTAGTTTCATATGCTTTCTCTTTCTCTTTTTCTCTTAATTTCTCTCTCTCCTCCCTTCTTTCTCTCACCCTTTTTCTTCCATTTTTTTTTTCTGTCATTTGATCTCTTCTTTTTGTCTTTCCTTTTTCAATACAAAGCACTTTTTAGTAATGTCATGATAATTTCTAATTCTGTTTTCTAAGGTCTGTATATTCTTTATTAAGCTGCTTTGGATATCAGTTTCTGATCTTATGATAAGTCCCTTCAATACTGTTGTAACTAATAGCAGAAGGACATACAATCTAAGGAAGCTAAGGAAACGCCTCTTGCTTGGCAGGACACTGTCTTAATAGATCCTATCCAAAGATAAGTATCATCTTACATCACCATACATCACCATCCTTCTGTGTGTAGTTTTGGCTGCCACTATCTAAGAAAGATATATAACTATTTGAGAGCAGACAAGGGAGGGCAATGAAGATGGTGAAGGATCTGGAGGGCAAGACATATGAAGAGCAGCTGAAGTCCCTTGGTTTGTTCAGCCCAGAGCAGGGCAGGCTGAGGGGAGGCCTCATAGCGGCCTGCAGCCTCCTCAGGAGGGGAGCAGAGGGGCAGGCGCTGAGCTCTGCTCTCTGGGGACAGCAACAGGACCCGAGGGAACGAACGGCATGGAGCTGGGACAGGGGAGGGCCAGGCTGGGGTTTAGGGAAAGGTTCTGCACCCAGAGGGTGGTCGGGCACTGGGACAGGCTCCCCAGGGCAGTGGTCATGGCACTGAGCCTGCTGGAATTCAAGGAGTGTTTGGACAATGGTCTCAGACACTTGGTCTTGTTTTTGGGTGTGGAGCCAGGGGTTGGACTCGATGGTGCTTGCGGGTTCCTTCCAGTTCTGGATGGTTCCATGATTCTATGACCTTGCTGTATGGGCAAGTGTTTTGAATCAATGATTTCTCTCAAGTTTCACAACACATCTTTGTTGTATTATATTTGCTGAAGAGTAAGGTCTGTGTTAATCATTTGTCCCGATGTGACTTTTTTTTTTTTTCTAGTCTACTGCTTGTATTTATCTGGAAAATTAATCTTACATTTAAATTATGATTTTAAAATTAATTTTCTCCCAGTGTAGTATTTGTTACAGAAGACAAAGTAATACACTGAGCCTTTTCAATGGAAAAAAATGTATGCCTGTTATGGATTTTGATTATTAAGGGACTTAATTCCTTTGCCTTGGATTGGTGTGCAAGAAAATCTGGTTTTTAGAAGGCAGGGGTTTCTGGAATTGAGACAGATGCTTTTGTTACTGTGCCTTCTCTCTGCCATCCTGTGAAGGTACAGAATTGTCCAGGAAGTTCCCCATGTGACAAAGAGGAAATATCTCTGATTCACACTCAAGTCTAAAAGTAGGAATGACTGCATTTTGCTAAATCTGTGAGGAGAAGCACACCCTAGTTGGTACTAGGTTTGTTAACGCTCCAGGTGATTGTTTGAGGATTTGAAATCAGGATGTTTAACAAGACACACTACAGCAGAAGCGTTCTCTGTTTTTTATTTGTCCAAATGTGACATTATAACTGATTTTTCTTTACTATGACAGTTACCACTTCATCCTCTTTTTAATAAAAACTGTTATTTTTTCTGCTTACGGAGTCAAGTTTTCTTTCAACAAAAGGCGTATTAGTCTTTTTGTAGCATAAAATTAATACCCTTTTAGGCCATTTATTGAAGATTGCAGTGTTATTATTTTGTACTACTGTAAAATAGTAGCTTCAGTTCTTTTAATCTCAGCTATTTTTTTTTTTTTTTCATTTCTTGAGTGAGTTGTAGATTTAGAAGGACTGTACATCATTTCCGTGGTTTTGGCTTTGCTGTGTATCACTATTCAGATGCACATGTGACAATGGCTTATGCATTCACCCTTCTACCAGGTGAATGCTCCTATGCTTGAAAAGGGCTTTACAAAAAGGCAGAGAATTATGAGCAGTCATTAGTTATTACCAATTTATGCTAATATACTAGGAACCTAATCATTTAATCATTCTGATTGAAATGATAGGCATGATTCACAGGAGATGTAAATTCGTATAGCCCTATTTAAATCAGTGAAACTATACTGATATATGCCAGATGAGAATCAGGTCCCTCATCCTGATTTGAATAATTTGATGGTAGGCTGACCAGACCATTAGAGAATACAGTTAATAGAACAATCCTATATTAAAACTGGAATGGAATATGGAAGGTAGTAATCTTTTAAATCTTTTTTAAAATCTTTTTTTTTTCCCCTCTATTTACCTGTGAATAGACAAGTCTTAGGTAGATCAAGTTTAAGCTTTGAGGTTGGTAGTGTAATGGTGTATTTAGCAAACAACCACAATGTAGAAAAATATTGGAAAATATTTTCACATGATACTTTAAAAACAGTCAAGTTTTTGATGATTCTTGAAAACAAAATATTTTACCTCTGCAGCTGCTGATATTATACAGCACTCTCTTTGTCCTTACACTTACCTAGTGTTTTGTTAAAATAGTAACTAGAGTGTAAAAGAAAGGTGGTTAAAAATAGAAAAACACTGCAATTAATCCAGTTCTTGTTAATGAAGGATTATATTCCATACTAAATATATACAGTGTCGTTTCAAATTCTAGATGCCTGTCATTGTAAGAAAGTAGTGTAAACACGGTTGCAAGTCTTTTATTTTTTATTTTTATTTTTTTTTTACATGAAAGTATCTTAAATAAGAGTTATGAAATTGCGAACTCTCCATGGAACTACAACAAATGTTTCTTCTCATTTCATGCACCTCTGGGATTGTAGCACTGGAAAATGGATGCAAGAACCCATAAATTTGCCAGATGCTTGGTACTGGGTTCCTGGCATACATTTAATTCTTCACTATGTTTGTCCCTGAAAGGAGATACAGTGGAATTTGGTTTCATTTTAAATATATTACTGAGTTAATATATGCATGTCTATTTTTGCAGTGATCGCCAGCGGTGTTTAGCAAACCGATGTCAATACCTCGTATGTACATACATTACATATGTGGAATGGTATGGAATGCGTGGCGGGATAATTCATTTATTTCTATCAGTTTACTATGAAAGGTCCTCTGTATCGAAGGTGATGCATCAAGAGGCATTGTTCATTGCTTATTAGGATCAATTTAATTTTAAGAACTTTGATGTCAACCATATGGACTCACAAAGTTTCCTACATCTTTTAAGTTGCTTTGCAAGAAGTATTTTGCACCACTGAGATTATTTTTGAGGCTGCATTAACAGGATGTTCTATCTTATATAATGATATAGTTAGAGATTGTAATGTAAACAAGTTTAAGGTCTGGAATCTGTATTTTGAGAGGAAAGTGAGACTGGAAGGGGAAGAAAGGATTGCTCATTGAAGGACTGTCACTGCAATGTTTTATAGTACTTCACTTAATTGTTTAACAATTATAATACATTATATTTGTGTAGCACACTTCATTCAAGACTGCAGAGACATTCAAGACTGGACCTCGATCAATATCACTAGATCTGTGAGATCTTATTTCAACAAATTTTAGCTAGGTTGATGTTTGCAATAATTAAACTCTTTACAACTTTGAATTATATTCAAAGAATAGTTTGAACCAAAATGAAGTTGGGAGAAGTGTAGGAACTTTACAGGGTCCTGTCTTCAAAATGAATCAACCCAGCAGAACAAAAATGAATATTTATGTTAATGTGCAAAGTTTTTATAATTTCATTTTAAAATGAAAATGAAACTTCATAAAATAAGAATAAAATATAAAAAATCAGGTACTAAAAATAGATTTAAATATATATATATTCTTTGTTTTATAGGAATCATGGAGTGTCTGAATTGGGAAGGGACCTCTGGAGGTCATCTGACCCAACACGTCTCCTCAGTCAGGGCCCCCTTGAGCCTAGGACCATGTCCTGATGGCTTTTGAAGATCTCAAATGAGATAGACTTCACAACCTCTCTGAGCAACCTGTGCCAGTGCCTAGTCACCCACACAGTAAAGAATTGCTTCCTGGTTTTCAGATGGAACCTCCTGTCCTCCAGTTTGTGCGAACTGCTTCTTGTCTGGTCATTTGGCTGCACTGAAAAGAGCATGTCTGTGCTCTTTGCACCTTCCTTTAGGGTATTTGTACGGATTGATGAGATCCCACCCTACGCCTCCTCTTCTCCAGGCTGAACAGTTCCAGCTCTCTCAGCCTCTCTGCAGAGGAGAGAGGTGCTCCAGTCCCTTCATGCTGTTCGTGACCCTATGTTGAAGTCTTTTCATTATGTGTGTATCTCTTGTACTGGTGATCCCAGAACTGGACACGGTGCTCTTGGTGTGGATTCACCAGTGTCCTTACCCTTTTTGTTCCTAATTTTTGGACAGATGACCAAAGTAAAACTTGTTTGTTTGTTTGTTTTCTCCCTCCATCTCTGGATATCTGGATTATAGATTGATAGTGATGAATTGTTTCAAAACCACATTAATGGCTTAATAACGGATTCTGGAATAGAGTTCATATATCCTATTTGCTATGCTTCTACTTTTAACTGTTTACAGTGAGATGATGCTGGTGTAAATAGAAATAAAACAGTATGTTTGAAAGAGGAAGTTCTCATTAAGTCCTCAACTGACTACCTTAAAAGTAATAGCACAAACATAGGGAAGGATTTCAGTGGTCTGAGTGGATGGTAACTCAGAAATATTAAGTTAATGGCTTCTTTGGAAATGCTAGTTGAAGTAACTAGTAGCTTCATCAGTGTGATGAAATTAAACATTTAATAATTTAAGGTACTTTGTGCTAAGTGGAATTTATAATAATCAGACTGTGCATTTTTTTTACTGCTTTGACTGGGATACTCAGTGTTTTCTAGATATGGATATCTCTTCCTTCCCATCAAAAAAGTTTTCATACTGTCAGAGTCTGTGTATAGAACTTAAATCATCATCATCATAAATTGTTGTTTCAAGAAATTTATTCCTCTTGCAAGCTAACAAGTGGGATTATCCAACATCCCCAAGCTGGGGAAAAGATGGTTATGACACGTACCTGAAAAGTGAGGGTACATGGAGTATGCTTTTTTCTCATGGACTATCATAAAAGCAAGAACTTTGCATCTGATGACTTAGTGCCAACATGAATGGAGAATCTGGCCCCAGGGTTCTGTCTGTAGTAATTTAGAAAGTAATTCCTGAGCCAAGAAGTCTAAACTGCTTTCCTTGACATCGGTTTTCGTATACTGTAATCTTACTGGAGAGTATCAAAGTGGTTTCAGCATCACCTGAGAAAGCTATTTCACAGTCAGGATCAAAACCAGATATGTCTTTATTGATATATGTTAACATCTTCAAAGACTTGCATGTGTCCCCATCTGAGACAAGTGTTTCTAATGAGCTTGTGTGAGTGTGTGTATTATAGCAACCATATAGACGCAGGCAAACAAGCACCTGTGTACACTTTCACTTGCACTTCTTTCGGGGACTAGCACAGCTCTTTGTGCCCACTCTACATGTGATTAAATATTAATTAGGCTTCTAATATAAGCAAGTGAGTTCACAGGCCTGAGTACCACATAAATAATGCATGAGGTACCCGAAGGCTCAGCTTTAGAAGCTGATTGGCCACCTTGGATTTGTATAATTATGAAGTTTCATTATTAACAGTGGAAGCAGTGGAGAGATTTGCCTAGCTTGAGGGACTTTGAAAGCATAAGCTGTCTCATTAGGGAAAAAGGGAATAAGGCATAATATGCAAACTTGTTAGAAAAAAGAAAGGAATAAAAATTAAGCATAGCTCTTTAATGGGAGTATTTTCTATGTATATATAAACATTTCCAAGTGTATAAAAGGGCAGAAATTCAAATAGGTGAGGTCTACACTACAGCTATTTAACAGTTTTGTTTGTAAGAGGTCTCACTTAAAAGCATTAGTTCTCAGTATAAAACAATCTTTAATATTTTACAGAAAAATCCACAGGTAGCTTAATGGGTTCTGCAAAGTGAGAGGTGCAGAGGTGCAAGAGAATGAACACAGTCCAGGGTTCTTGCTAGAATGTGTGTTGTGCATGCAATTAAATCTCAAGGTCAAACAATTTACAGACAATTACTTTTCTAACATCTCCAGAAATGCCTGCTTACACGTCTTTAATTTTAAATGATACTGATATTCCAATTCTCCCCAAAGGTTAATGCTGACTAAATCCAGCTGTGACCTGACACGATGCGACAGCACAGTGCCTAATTATCCTCTGGATAGTCATTTACTTTAAACCATTAAAGAAATAGGCTGAGAGGAAGATTTAGGACCCAGAAAAAATGTTAGCCTGACTTCTTTATTCTTGAGGATGGGATGGGCTGAAAAATAAAAATAAAATCTTGCTAAATGTTAGCCATTTGCTTTGATGGCAGAAAATTGTTCATCCCACTCTGTTTTTTTTACAGGTTAAATTGCTAACTAGTTCATTTTATCCATTGCCTACGGCTGGCGCTAAATGTCAGTGACAAATTTTGTACTTGTCTTGAAGAATGAATTAAGTTATGCACAAAAGCTATAGTGCTCTTTTTAAGATGAGTGAATTGCAGAGGGAAAAAAAAGTTGCTCGTTTGAAAAAGGATTATTTCGATTAAAGGCCTTTTCTATTGTAGTGGAAGACAGGTAGTGGTTTAAGATAATTCCGACAGTTACCTCCCACAGAGGCTGCAGTCCTTTACTAGAAATTTCTTTAAGAGCACTTGTGTCAGATTATATACTATGATTATTATCATAAGACCATTTGTGACAGTAAAGGGGGGAAGAATTACAGAAAATGGCAACTATTATTCATTAACTAAGGTAAAACTGGTCTTTCTTGAGTGAGGTCAGCATTCCATCACCGTCACACAAACCTTTCTATGGCTTGTAGCAATGGCAATTAAAAAAAAAACAAAACAAAAAAAAACAAAAAAAAAACACAAATATATTCTATGCCAAATGTTGGTAAGAAAGAACAGTTCGTTCAGCAATTTATATTGAGAAGACTTGGCACGGACTTTACAATCCATCTGGTTTTTAGTTATCTGGCTCTGGTACCACCCCATCATCTATCAGTGAATAAAAAGTATCTAAGAATGATTGCTATCATCATAGTGTTTGAATAAACTGTTTTACTATCCATAGGCTAAGCCTAAGGGAGCTCTACATGTTCATATTTTACTTAGTTTTATTTTCATATGCACTATATCTATGTACCAAAAGTCTAAGGCGAGCTTAAAGTTAAGACTAGACTTTATGGCCACATCTGATTACAGGGGGCTTTGTTAGAAACTCAACATCTCTTACCTCAGTCATGTGGTATAACTGATGCTCTCTTGGGCTTATAGCACGCAATTTTCTCTAGATATAATTATTACAACAGGGAAATAATTATTTTTAATTTATTATGTGGATTATGGTAGTGCCTGGTGTTTCTAACTGTAAGCAGGGTACCATTGTGCTGCGCATTGTACAAAAACACAGATTCGAAAGAAATGTTGTTTTTAGTGGCACCCACAGGTTTTGGCAGATACTTTTCTCCTCTCACTGTGTGCATAAATATTTTCACTGATACCAGCTGTAGAGAGTGATATGGTAAATGCTAATCTCAGTACAGTCATAGCAGTCACAAATGGATGTTAGATCTGTAATTTCAAGTTGAAAGCTGGAATGAAAAATTTCGTGATTATGCACTAGTGCCCTAAGCTACTCTTCTTTTCTCTCTACACTGTCACACTCAGGCAAGTGGATAAGGTTTCCTCCCCAAGAAAAAGAAAAATACAGATTATTGTTTTTCTGGTGATAACAGTACAGCTCCTGAAAGACAATCTGACTCTAGAAAGTAATACAGGCTGGGTTGCATCTCACATATCTGTAGACATATAAAGCATAGACATCTCAGTCTGACCTAGTCATCTTTGCACCTCTCACTAGAATGTGAGAGAAAAAGGTGTAGAATCCTAGAATCATCTGGATTGGAAAAGACCTTCAAGATCATCAAGTCCAACCACCAAGCGGACCTAATGAGCCCCATCAATAACCCATGTCCCTTAGTGCAACATTAACATCTCTTAAATACTTCCAGTCATGGTTCTACCACTTCCCCTGGCAGTCTGTTCCAATGCCTGACCACTGTGAAGAAATTCTTTCCTGACATCCAACCTAAACCTTCCCTGGCACAACTTGAGGCCATTTTCTTATGTCCTGTCACTTGTCACCTGAGAAAAGAGATTGACACCCTCCTAGCTGTAGCCTCCTTTCTTTTATAGAGGACAAGGTCTCCCTTCAGCTTCCTCTTCTCCAGACTAAACAGTCAAAATTCTCTCAGCTGCTCTTCATAACTCTTGTTTTCTAGTCCCTTCACCAGCCTTACTGCTCTTCTCTGCACGCACTCAAGCAGCTCAATAGCCTTGTAGTGAGGGACCAAAAACTGAACACAATATTTGAGGTATGGTCTTACCATTGCCATGTACAAGGGGACAATCTCTTCCTTGGTCCTGCTGGCCATGCTATTTCTGAGGCAGACCAGGTTGCTATTGGCCTTCTTGGCCACCTGGGCACACTGATGGCTCACGTTCAGCTGGCTGTAGACCAACAGCCCCAAGTCCTTTTCTGCTGGGCAACTTTCCAGCCACTCTTCCCCTAAGCTGTATTGCTGCAGGGGTTGTTATGACCCAAGAGCAGGACCCCAGCACCTACTCTTATTGAATGTTGTTCAATTGGACTTGGCCTACTCAGATCCCTCTACAAAGCCTTCCTGCAGATGGACTCTACCACCTGACCTGGCATCGTCTATGAACTTACTGAGTGTGCGCTCAATCTCCTCATCAAGATTGTTGATAAAAACATTAACCAAAACTGGCCCCAGTACTGAACCCTGGGGAATGCCACTGGTGACGGGACATCAACTGCATTGAACTCTATTCACTATGACTCAGAGCCCGGCCGTCCAGCTGGTTCTTCAGCCAGCAAACTGTACACCTGTCCAAGCCACATGCAGCCAGTTTCTCCAGGAGAATGCTGTGGTAAACAGTGTCAAACACTTTACTGAAATCCAGGTAAAACAATGTTCACAGCCTTTCCCTTGTTTAGTAAGGTGGTCATATTGAAGGAGATCACATTAGTCAGGCAGGTTCCACCTTTCATAAACACATGCTGGCTGGTTCTGATCACCTGATTGTCATATATTTGCTCTATTATATTCTAGATGACCTGATCCATACCCTTCCCTGGTACTGAAGTAGACTGACAGGTCTGTAATTCCTTGGATCTTCCTTCCTGCCCTTCTGATAGATTGCAGTCACATTTGCTAACCTATGGCCAGGTGCATTCCACATAATTTTAGGCATCTGTTTATGATGAGGCAAATTATTCTGTAAAGGTATTTGTTTCTGTTCATTAACTCTAAAGAGAGTCTAAACTTGATCTAAGTTTTACATTCCCATGGGAGTGAACATGTACCACTTATAATCTTCATTTCCCTAAAATTTTCACCTTTGCCCTGCCTGATCACATATGAAAAATTCATTTCCACTCCCATGCATGAAAAAGGGTCTGTCAGTTTTTTATGAAGTATATTTTAAGCTGTCTCAGTATTTTTTTTTTCCATTTGTAAATACCTACACTTTTGACCTTCCTTAGATATGGTAGTTGGAGCTTCTTCAGTCCCATATATATATAAATCTTGGATCACTTATATAGCTCTCTTCTGAGTTTTCTCTTCACACATTCTTTGTGGTGTGAATAAGTGTTATAAGAGTGGTCTCACCAAAATGTTACATGACTATTCCTTGCTTCTGTTCCTTGTTATATGGCAATTTCCTTAATGCCACAACACTGCATGAAGAAATTGTACAGAGACAGACATTTATAATTTCCTGTAATACTATTTTTTTGAAGAAAAATATTCATTCTTTGCTCCCAGTTACCTGTATACTTGCATTAGACTGTATAAATAACTGTAACTGTACATTTTGCAGTGACCAACTAGGTGGTCATTTGCAACTGTTGCACTCTACTCGTTTATCATCATTTGATGATATTAAATACTTGAATTAAAGAAGCTACTGCATTTTGAAACCTGTCAATGAGTTAGATTTACTGCATTTTATTTACACGGAGTAACTAAAGGTGACTTATACAAATGTAAGCATTTTATCTAAGCCATGCAGGCAGGCAATGAAGAGAAAGAGAGGCATCTTCAGAGGGCAATCCATCTCAATGACTCCAGTGAAAAAGCAGATGAAAATTTAAATAAAGCAAACAAATAACAAAGGAAAAAAAAGACAACCCAACCCAAATCCAAATTACCTTCGCACATATAACTCCTCCAGAAAATGAGAGAGAAAGAGAAAACAACTCGTTTGTAACAGATCATGGTCATATTACACAGACAACATAAAAACTCTAGAAGCAATTCTTCAGATATTGGTGTATTTCTCTCCAGTGACTGTTCTGGGTCTTAGAAATAGCTTAGACTCAATATTTAACTTTGGGATGGATACAGTCACATGGGATGAATATCAACCCATGACGCTTGCTATTTGAAAATGTGTTTTTTACACTTCCTGTTTTATTTATGTGAGAACTAGGGGAACATTATTTAAGAAAATATAATGTTAATATGTTAAATTTTGTGTTCAGCTCTTCAGGATAAGAGAAAGATTTCATTTCCATGTTTATTCCCGGAATAGAATCCTAGAAACTTTTTTTTTTTTTTTTTTTTTTTTTTTCATTATGGCCTTTTTTTCACATCTTAATTATTGTATAGTCCCTTGGTAAATTCAATCTTTTACTAAAAGTTGTAATTACGTTCAGCTGAAACCTCCAGACAGGGCTACAGAACTTTCTGTTGAACCTTATTATAATTCCCAGGGCAAATATATACTGATGCATAGTTTCTTATCCAGAGATCTTGCCTCTTTGAGAGCACTTGAAGTGGAAAAAGATATACTCATCAAGAAAATATTTCATTGCTGTTAAAGCTATGGCTTTGAGAACTGTTTTACCAGTAATATTACTTCATATAATAAAGAACTTACAAATGGCTGATGGGTGTGAATATGCTTTGCTATATTATATACATAGCAAAGAAGTGACTCAAAATATTTGGAATATTTCCAATGGATAAACTTCAACTACTTTTTTAAATTAGGAAGGCATTTTATAATAAAGAAGGCATATATATGTTTAGAACCAAGAAGTTGAGAGCTTACCTCTTTTATTATTATTATTATTATTTTTAAAATATTTGAAGCTAAATTACTAAATTTCTCCATTTACTAATTCTGTTTAGCAATTTACTCTGTAAACTTCTGGACTAAAATCAGTGGGACAATACCAAGATGCATACAAGATGTAAAGCTGTATATTTAGGAAAAAGCTGATTAAGTGTGCACAACAGAAACAATGTTGAGGACAAAACAACATTAACAAAAGGAATAGAATTCAAAATAATCCAAATTGTCAAATAAGCAAAGTAAAACCAAAGAAGCTGGGATATTAGATATAACACACATGTTCCTGCCACAGGTTTTGTTGTGTTTAGACCGTATCAGTGACTTCTAATTTCCATTGTTTAAATTGAACTAATTTTCTCATCCACTGAATAGTCTAAATCCATCTCTCTCCAATTTAGAGACTCTGGTGAATAGTCTGGTGAATATTGCTGAGGAGGACATTGTCTAGACCATACACAAGCAACAGTCAACACTATTGTGGATCTCTTGTGAAGAGTCCGTTGGTATTTTAGGACCACCATGGATAAGGCACTGATTTCTTTGTATTAGTTGGCTATGTGAGTACATTACACAAACATTCTATTTTTTTATTGTCCAATGCTATACCTGAGGAAAGGAGCGTGGCTCCATACTTACTTTGGTCTTTTCTAAAGTGGTGGTTTCTGTCACTTTCAACCTTTTTTTTGGTCTTTGTCTTTTTTTTTTTTTTTTTTTTTTTTAATGGCTAATAATTGTTAGATTTACACTATCAGAACACTTTTTGTGAGTTTTTTATTTCCTGAGTTCTTTTCCTGAGGTTTCTTTGTCAGCCCACTTTCTCCTCAGAGTCCACTTGGATAAGGTACATCTTCCCTTGCCGTGGCCCTCTAAGGAAACTTAACGCATGCTTAGTGTCTCCTTAATGCACGACCAGTTCAAAAAAAAAGTCCCCCAGTCCCAAAATAACATGTCCAAGCCTATAGTCATCTTTTAGGCTAAGTCCTTATTGTTGTTTCAGTGACACAAGAATCTACGATTTTGAATAGGTTCTTTCACAATGAGAGAAAAATATTTTTTATTTGTAATCAAAATTTAAATTTCATATTAGTTTTCTGTTTTTTAATTGTTACACAGATTTGCATAGCCCAGATGTATGCCTGGGGTTGGGAGGGAGTGTATAACAAAGTTATTTTGAGCTTGTTGGTTAACTCCAACTTGAAGGATGATGAAAAGGGAGCCATCGTTACCTTGATAGTTTTTTTTTTCCATTATTTCAAACTCACTACAGCCAGGAAAGGACACATTTGGATGTGTTTGGCAGATTCCTAAGGGTAACAGAAGTATACATGCAAGAAAGAAGTCAGATTAGTTTAAATTTGCTTTTTTAAATACTGTGTTGGAATGTTCAATATTCTGAAGCTAAGGGCATTGCATAAATAGAAACTGTATTATACTGTGGTATTTATCAAATACTCCTCATCTGCTGCACCACCCCCATAAATCCACCAAAGCTTTTATTATTCAGGGGTGGGAAGGTAGGCATAATGCAGCGAAAGCTACAGAATGATTTAACACTGTGGGAACTTAATCAATAAGACTGTTGCAGAGAACTCCCAGGAAAGAGTGTTGTTTTCCATCCAGATGATAATGAGGCAGACAAGCAGCAACCTCTGGAGGAGGAATGTTGGAGCAGTGACTCTGTGGTACAGCTTTGCTAGTTGCTAATTAATAGTCTGAGGCCAAGGGGATACCTTTTTGTCCCTCTGCAACTTGTAGTTTCCCAGTGGCTCGTCCCACATGCCGCTTTCACTACAGGGGTCATTGTCTGCTGAGTGAGATTCTGGAATTTTATCTAGATTTAAAAACAGTGCTGGAAATGCAGGTTTACCTTTGTTCTTGACATTATTAGTATATTTATACTTTTATAGCACTTAAATATTAGCACCTTCCAGCCTATGTTAAAGGAGTAGGTAGTGAGATGCAGTAATTGCACAGTACTATAAAAAATACAGGGAAGATTATTTGGTGTATTACAAAATATTATCTATGTGTAATCTCTTATTCGCTGTGCCTTACATCCCAGTTTCAGATAGCTGAACTTATTTTGGTGTTTTGACATCTGTGGTCTCACCCCCCCCAAAAATAAAAATCATCAAAAGCCAAGCTGGATAACAGCATAAATACGACTATTATTTGTGATGTGCAAATTTAAATAATTATAGCTTGAAGAGATTGAGTATACTTGTTTCATGGTAGCTAGGTTCAATATTGATTTTTTTTCTCAACTTTATCTATAGTCCAAAAGAGAACAGGGATCCTCTTTAACAAGGTTAAAGCTCTGACTGAACTATGCCATTATATCTGTATCTTTGTGAGACACACTCTCATAGTCCTTTGGTTCTTCCAGCCTTCAAGGTAATGACGTACAGAAGTATATGTACAAGGAAGTATTATCTCCATTACCAGAGAAGAATTTAGGCAAAAGAAAATTAAATAGTGAGGTCAGTGTTGGCCATAAAGCAAACTAGCAATGAATTGAATCCAGGTTTGCAAAGCCCATTCTATGGGCGCATCCAAAACCATATCATAAGTAGGAATGAATTTGTGCATTGTTATACTAGAGCACAGGTAAAAACTGCTACATTCAGGTTACATTTCTCTTAACAGTTAAAATGAGCTGTAGTTAGCAGCTCTTCCAGGTTTTCCAGTCAACATCATCTAACTTCCATGGAAAAATTTACTTAAAAGATTCTTGAGAGATCATTTCTTAAAATGCTTTCCTAAACCACACTTGCCATAATTTATCAATGCAAAGAGCAGAGCTTGATGACAGATAGTTGTTTCTCTTGCATTTATTTTTATTTTTTTTATTTTATTTTTTTTTCCTAATTATTCTATTTTCCTGAATCTCAATTGTCTCATCTTTGTGTTAAGCTTGTCACTACTTATATAATCGTCCAAAGCACAAGTATGATAGCAGAGAAAGCCAAGGAGTAAGTGTACCTGTGTGCCAATGTGTTTTTCCCAGTTTCACAACAAAAGGCCCTTGAGACTGCAAATGCTCATTTGATTTTTGCTGATCTGAAATGTCTGTGCCATCTTTGATAATTCAGCGCAGCAGATCAAGCTTTACATAAAAAAATCGCATTAACTAAAACTCTAAAGTACTAAACATTTTAAAAAGACATATTTAAGCTTTTCAGAGGTAATGTTTTTGGAATGAATTAAAAAAAAAGTTACAATCACTTCATCTACTAATGGGTGAAGTGAATTGCAGATTGTGCATTTATATGGGTACAAAAATATTTCTGCTTTAGCTAGAAATTCAACTGATTTATTTAAAGGTGCCTAGAAAAGTTGATGTGGATAGAGTTCCTATGGAAATTAGGCATCCATTCCTCCAAGCAACTTTAAGAATTTGAGCCTAAACATTGCACATTTATAGTATAATTTGTAGTTAATAACTCTGGCATGATAAATATACAGCTGGTATTTAGAGAGTACAGACTGTTTGTATTGGGCAATGACTTGGTAGCATTGGGGTTGCAAGGGTGGCCTCTGTAATCAGAGTCCAGCAGCTGCCCCAGGTCAGATCTGAGCCAGCTCCAGACAGCTCCCAAGGGACCTGCCACTGTCTAGAGCCAAGCCAAGGAGAGGTGCTGGGAGAGCAGATTTAAGAAAGGGAAAAAAATGCTGTGCCAGAACAATTGGGAGAGAGGAGTGAGAACCAGCCCTGCAGCCCCCAAGCTCAGTGCAGCAGGAGGGCAGGAGATGCTCCAGACACAGAGCAGCAGTTCCCCTGCAGGCTGTGGAGAGGCCCCTGGTGGAGCAGGCTGTCCCCCTGCAGCCCATGGGTCCCCACATGGAGCAGATCTCCATGCTGCAGCTCCTGGAGGAGCCCTTGGTGGACCACGTGGATGTGGCCTGGAGGAGGCTATGGCCCATGGAGAGCCCCCGCATGAGCAGGCCCCGGGCCGGAGCTGCAGCCCGTGGAGAGGAGCCCACGCAGGAGCAGGGGTCTTGGGGAAGCTGCCGCCCGTGGGGGACTCGTGCTGGAGCAGTTTGCTCCTGGGGGATGAACCCCATGGTACAGAGCCATGTGGGAGCAGTTCTGGAAGAGCTGCTGCCTGTGGGAAGCCCCTGCAGGCTCAGTTCAGGAAGGACGGCATCCCGTGGGAGGGACCCCACGTGGAGCAGGGGCAGAGAGTGACTGCGAAGGAACAGTGGAGACAAAGTGTTAGGGACTGACTGCAGCCCCCATTCCCTGTTCCCCTGAACAGCTAGGGGGGAGGATGTAGGAGAGGGTGGATGTGAGAGGGTGTTTTTAGTTCGCTTTTAGTTCTCACTGCTCTACTCTGTTAGTAGTTGGCAATAAATTACACTAATCTCCCTTATGCTGAGTCTGTTTTGTCAATGACAGTAATTGGTAAGTGATCTCCCTGGTCTTATCTCAACCCACAAGCTTCTTTAATTGTATTTTCTCTCCTTGTCCTATTCAGGATGGCAAATGGAAGAGTTGTGTGGTGGAGCTTAGCTACCTACTGGCGTGAAACCACCACACTATAGCATTGATAACATTGTTTCCTTGGCTTTCTGTTCGTACTTAAATTATGTGTTGGTCTCGTACTTTCATAGTAAACTGTTTGGGGCAGAGATCTTTAGGTTAATGTCTAGGATAGCACCTAGTGCTTTGTTTTTAGAGCAGTCATTGTTAAGAGACTAGATTTAGTACTTTAAGTGTCTGTCATCCAGACACTCAATTCTCATTCTCATCAGTGTCTCATGCTACAAGCAGGTTCCGTATCATGGTCTTACGAGAAGGTTTGTTAGTACTTTTTACAAAATAGGAGGTATCTTCATAACTGACAGAAAACATCAATACATTTTTATTCATCCGTATGCTGAAAATTGTAGTGGAAATGCAGATTTAACTTGGATTTCAGCACAGTGTTCTCACAATTAGAAGAAACAGCAGACACCAACTCAGGAGTTAGTTCTGGTAGGCACCACAACAATATATGCATGAGCGCACATATGCACGTACATACAGACGCTCTTTAATTACAGTCTCCGTCCTAAACAGATATATCCATATGTGGCTCTTGATTTACAATTATTTTTGTTTGTGAACCATTTGTATTTTCATTTTATTTGGTGTTTTGACAGGATATAATTATTTCTGAAACACATAATAGGATGAAAGCATATTTCATTATTAAAAAATTATTGCATTCTATTAGTGCCATGACTGCGTGAAATGTTAATCCAGTTTTATTTTTTTTCAAGAGGTTTTTTCTCTTGAAAATTTTGTGAAATTAATTGTTTGCTTTCTCCCAACCTCTGAGGGGTCTATAGCTTCAGAAGATATCAGATAAAGGATGATGACATGTAATGAGAGCAAGATTTAGCTATTAAACTTCCTTGACTCACTTTAAATATTGATTAGAGAAACACTTCTGGGCAAATATTTATATTGAACAATAATATAATTCAATGATCTTCTTTTTTTTAAAAAAAAAAAATATCTTTCTGAATATCATTATGCCTTCAGTAATTTAACCTAGCAAAATACGTTGTTAGCAATGGATTATATGAAAATGGCCTAGATAGTTGACACAAAAAGTGATTTTTTTTTTTTTTTTCTAACAAACATCATCATTCATAATACACAAAGGTGCTCTGTGTTGCAGAGTACGTATCTGGCCTTTCCCAGGGTTTGGTACTGTTGTACCTGTGATATTGGCTTCAAGTCATTTCTAATATAGTACTTATAGTGTGACAGATACTAATGAAACCACACTGTTTCTAGATAAAGCTGATATTTAATATGTATATAGGATGAAGACGTAATTTCCTTCACTTTTTTAATGAGCTCAAGGAGGACAGAACAACCTTCCTGTATCTGTGAATAACTCCTAGATTTTATTATTTATTTATTTTTTATTTATTTATTTATTTAAAAAAAAAAAAAAAAACACTGTTATGTTTATTATGTATATAACTGTAATTGCTGAACCTATGTGAGTAACTGAATGACGTTTCCTTGTAGGGCAAGAATATATGTCAAAAATTCTCAAAAAAACTCTGTAGAGTCTAAGCAACATTGGCATATTTGCCTTTTAAAATTCCACCCTAGCTTTCACTCAATCAAATAGTGAAGAGTCCAACTTCTGTGTCAACCACAGAGGGACCAAATATGTGCATTATAAATAGTGTTTGGATATCATTTGAGTGTATGGGCTGTTTAATGACTGTTTTTCACTACTTTAATTACATTGAGCCTTTGGTTACTGAACACTCAAAGTGGAGTTTAAGGTATCCAGGTCAGAGAGCAGTGTGGACCCGCTCTACCTCAATGCAGCATGCTCTTCTCAGTTGTCACACCCTGAATGTCTTTTATGGCTTCCTCTGTGTTTCTGGTCCAAACTGAGGACAGAATCCTGCAGAGGTACTAGAGAAGTATGTGCTTGCTATGGGCATACACAGGATAAGGGAAACCAGCTGATGTGATCTTTTTGGACTTCAGCAAGGCTTTTGACACGGTTTCGCATAGGATCCTTCTGGACAAAATGTCCAGCATACAACTAGACAAAAACATCATACGATGGGTGAGCAATTGGATGGACAGGGCTCAAAGTTGTGTGATAAATGGGGCCACATCAGGCTGGCGGATGGTCACTAGTGGGGTCCCTCAAGGCTCCATTTTAGGGCCAGTCCTCTTCAATGTTTTTATAAATGACTTGGATGTAGGACTAGAAGGTGTTTGGAGCAAATTTGCCCATGACACCAAACTTGGAGGAGATGTGGACTCAGTTGAGGGTGGAAAGGCCTTGCAGAGAGATCTGGACAGGTTGGAGAGCTGGGTGATCACCAACCGCAGAAAGTTTAACAAGAGCAAGTGCCGGGTCCTGCACTTGGGACGGGGCAACCCTGGCCGTACATACAGACTGGGCAACGAGACGCTAGAGAGCAGCCCCACAGAGAGGGATCTGGGGGTCGTGGTTGACAGCAAGTTGAATATGAGCCAGCAGTGTGCCCTGGCAGCCAGGAGGGCTGACTGTATCCTGGGATGCATCAAGCATAGCATTGCTAGTCGATCGAGGGAAGTGATTGTCCTGCTCTACTCTGCACTGGTGCGGCCTCACCTTGAGTACTGCGTGCAGTTCTGTGCACCCCAGTACAAAAAGGACATTGAACTGTTGGAGAGTGTTCAGAGGAGGGTGACAAAGATGGTGAAGGGCCTGCAGAGGAAAACATATGAGGAGTGGTTGAGGTCACTGGGCCTGTTCAGCCTGGAGAAGAGGCTGAGGGGAGACCTCATTGTGCTCTACAACTTCCTCACTAGGGGGAGTGGAGAGGCAGGTGACCTATTTATTCTCCATAAACACCAGTGATAGGACCTGTGGGAATGGGGTTAAGCCGAGGCAGGGAAAGCTTAGACTAGACATCAGGAGGAGGTTCTTCACCATGAGGATGGTTGCACACTGGAAGAGGCTCCCCAGTGAAGTAGTCAAGCCTGTGTGAATTTAAGAGGAGATTGGACTGTGCACTGAGTCACATAGTCTAAACTTTTGGGTAGACCTGTGCAGTGCAAGGAGTTGGACTTGGTCCTTATGGGTCCCTTCCAACTCAGGATATTCTATGATTCTATGATATAAATTTTGACAACAGAAGTAGCTGAGAAGGGAAAAGACAGTTTGATGCCAGTTATCTGGACATAGCTGGCATATCTGTTGATCCTTGTACCAAAATCAAATACCTACTGTCAGATTTTTATTTTTTTTGCTTTCAGTGGTAAAATAAATATAGATTTATATTTTAAAAGACATTGTCAAATATTTCCTATTAATCAAAAAGAGTTAAAAGGGTATTTTTTTACTTAGAAAAAAAATTCTTTGGCCAGTTTCTCAGGTGGAGGCTATGCAGAGTACCAATATTGCTTCATTGATTTCAAGACAGCTGCTAATTTAGGAGAATTAAACAGTCTGGTCTGTTGGCTGTAAACACTTTTTGAAATAGTCAAATCAGCTTAACCTTATTTGAGGTTGTAATACATATTTCACATGACAGTATTATCAATGCATGCCATGACAAAGACTTGAGTTTATTTTGAAATGTTATCTATATGTCTGTTATTTCAGTACATTTAGATGTTGTAAATTTAATTTGAAATTTAAACTGAAGTTTAATGGTTCATTCTAGATTTAAGGTAATAATTTTAAGTCATTTTTGATTGCTGATGCATAATATTGAGATTCCTTCATCTTAAGTCTTACTCGCTTTTAAACTCTTGCTGCAGCAGTTTCTTATTGCTCTAATTCATATTACTTTCTGTAAGGTAAGAAGTAAAGTAACTTACTCTAAAAGATCCAATTACTGAAAATAAGAGGAGTGTATATTCCTCTACTTAAGAGTTAGGATCTAAACCCGTATGGTGATTTAAAACATAGAGGAAAGAGAGAGTCTAAATATTCTATAATGAAAAACTCCCCAAATGAACCTAAATATCAAAATATTTAATTGTTAAACTAGGTGAATAGGTGGTTTTTGTTATCTCAAAGGCTGCAGAAACAGATTTTTAGTATTATTTTCTCTCTGCTAAAATATCTCAATTAGACTGAAATAATGTTCTAGGACAGTACAACCTGTTTTTGTCAAAAAATGATCTAGCCTTAGGAATTAGTCCACAGTCTGGCTAAAGCATTTTTTTTTTTCTTAAACCAGTGAAGGCATAAACAGCCAGGGGATTGTGTGTGCGCAATAGCTGCTTTACTGCTCAGTTATTATTGCAACTTAAAATCAAAAACTTATACAGATGTTTGCAGAAAAAGACCAACCTCTGTATGAAATTAAAAGAAAGGCATAGTTTTTATTTTTCTCAGGAATTACATTGATTCAATTATAATTGATTCAAGGAAGGTATTTGATAACAAAGCAGGTGCATATTACTTACCATTTTTCTTACTAAATATGAAAGTTCATTCTACTGCTAGTACAGATTAACCATTTTTTTTCTGGTCATTGTTTACAATCTACTCTAAACTACATTAAGACTTTTCTTCACTATACTATTGATTTCTAATTTTTCTGTTTTGACCCTTTTTTCTGATCATAAAAATCTTCCCAAGTTTTTATGACTGCAGTACACTGAACATGATCGTGACTAATTCTAACAGATATCTCACTTTTTTTTCCTTCTCTTCTTTCTGTACTTGCTTCTGATTTGTAACATTCCTACAATTCTATTCCTACAGCAAACTATTTTCATGGATATCTAAGCTGGCATCTCTTCATCATTTAAGACTGGATTTTTCTTGTATCCAAACTGATTTCAAAACTTTGGGATTGGTCTCAAGTGGTCCTGGAGACATTCTCTCCACAGTTTCCTTTTTCATCTATGTAATTACGCAGTCCAGACTATTTATTGTGAAAGTAAGATGCCATTTATTTGATTCTTATCTTAAGTTCATGTTCAAAATATCTTCCTCTTTAAATGTGCGATGTTCTCATCGAGGTGTTAGTATCATACTTTAGTAAGGTTTCTCCTTCTGGCATAGAAGCTGGGGAGCCTTCTTTCTTGGTGCTATTAATTTTCTACTAAGTAGACCTTTAAGTTCAGTTCTGTGCACCTTTACTTACATTGTTTCCTACCTGGATGGTATGCTTTCGGTCAATGACTGTGTAAGGTCTTTTATTGGTTATCTTGTCTCTTCTACCATCTACAAGGTTTTGGTCCCATCTGTAGGAAGTTATGGCTGTGAAAGGCCATTACCCAAGCGCAGTTGTACTTTGTAAGAACCTAATTGTACATAGTGAAGAGCAAATGCAACTTGGATACTAAGAATACATGTTTCTTTGTTCAATTCCATAGATCAGAATGATTCTTTGAGAAAATGTAAGACCACATATAAAATGAGATAAAACATCAAAAGTAAGTGAGAAAAATGGAAAAAGAGAGTTGTTAAATCACCACCCATTATAAATTCTCTGAGATGTGTAGGAAACAGAATAATGTTTAAGCAGCACTTCCACTGAGTAACTGCAAGAAATGGATAACTCAGAAGAAAGATATTTAGACATAGTTTTATTTCTTTCGATAGGCTTAGAATCATTTGATGTTTTTCAGTTCAATCAGGTAAGAAAACTAGTTGTATTTGATAAAATTGAAGAGTATTCCGTTCCATATATATTTAAAACAAATACATTTCTAAGTATAGAAACAGTGACTAAACTCAAAGTGTTTGGAACTTATTTAAAGGCAGACTTAAATATTGCAGCTTGGAGATCTAATTGAGTCCTTCACCTGAAATAGGTCTGGGACCTGGGACAAAAAAACTTTGGAAAGGTGGTGCTGACCAATCCAAATTCTAAAATAATTTACTTCGCTATGTAAGTGTAAAGTAAGATCAGTAAGAAGTTCAGAGAGACTAGGCAGTTCCCCCATATTATGGATAGGATAGAGGATCTGTAGTGCTGCAAAAAAAGACAGGCAGTAAGAAGGCCCAAAGAAGCACACAAATGTAGCCTCAATAAACATCAAAAGTCCAGAAAAAGCCTACCATTTGAGGAAAAAATATTTGAACTCCATCAATTTTCAACTGCATTGAAAGTGTTTTCAGGTTCTCACAGGGCATCACTATGTGAGTGCTACTACCTCAGAGACTGTCCTTCACAAGAACAGTAGTGGACATAGCAGTGAACGACAACTCGACCTTTCAGCTTGGGAGAAACAGGACATTGAGTAATTTACAACTGAACAACGAAATAATGAGAGTCTGCCATATTAACACTATGGGAAAAATGAAATAGAAAATGAAAGGCCTTTTATGTCATTCATACACTTTTTCATTCGAAGTGTACATTAACAGTATATATTGTTCATTAGATAGAAAGTATGACCTATAATGGTACCAGGAATGAAATCCCATAATAAAAGAGTTGACAATCCTTTCATCTCATTTCTGAGTGCAAGTTTGGCCTTTGTGGAGGCAGGGAACTGATCAAGGAGGACTTTGCAGGCACCTTCTAGTCTATTCTAAGCCTAGAGAATAAGCTCCCAAAAAATTCAAAGTATACTAACCTGGCTTTTTCAGTACTCTGGTCTAAGGTGAAATATGGACTGAAATTGTTAGTCATGCACACATTCTACAGAGACTAATTAGAATCATTAGTAAAGAGCAGGTGGGACATCGTTTTCGTAGTCTCTGATACTGTTGAAGGTACACACTTGCATGGAACTATATCTAGAGGCATTGGGATAGTGATACTTAAATTATTAAGAAAAAATATGGTGATGAGGACACAGGGGTTAGAAACAGAAAGTCCAAGAGAAAAACAAACAAACAACAACAACAAACACAAACAACCAAAACCACTTGGATATCAAGTTAAAAATAATGTTAGAGGCAACCTTTTCAGCCTATTGCATATGTAAAAGAGGTGATCAAGGTGAAAGAAATATTATTGTTGATACAATGTGAAAAAGATATTGCCATGGAACTAAAGTTGGAATATATGTGATGCTACTAGCTAGTTCTAGGCTAAGACTCTCACATTTCCAGATTGCGCTTTTGGAAGATAGTGTCATTAAATAAATACTCATATGTATCAAGTTTATTTTCTCTAACACAATAAATATAACATCTGATAATGACCCAAAGCATAGCAGACATAAATTCAAACATGGTATGAAACATTCAGATTATCACATTGAGAACCATACACTGGTCTGGGGTGCTGGTTTAAAAAAGGTAATGGAATCAGACTCTGACTATAGAGGGCACAAACCACAGAGGAGCAAGTCAATCACCTTTAGTTGACACTGGAAGGTTTTTTGAACTAGGTATATGTAGTAGGATGTGGCAAGGCTTTGGGAGAAGGGAGGATGCAGGAGTTGCCTCTGTGAGCAGAGCCCAGCAGCTGCCCCATGTTGCTCAGGGAAGTGATGGAGTCACCATCCCTGGGGGTGTTTAAGGAAGGGTTGGTTTTGGTGCTTAAGGACATAGTTTAGTGGGTGACATTGGTGGTAGGGTGATGGTTGGACCAGATGATCTTGGAGGTCCTTTCCAACCCTAATGATTTTATGAATCTATGGCAGATCAGAGCCAGCTCTAGCTGACTCCAAAAGGGACCTGCTGCTGCCAGGGAGCGGGGAGTGACGCTAGTTGGGCCTCTGAGAGAGCAGATTTAAGAAAATGAAACAAACAAACAAATAAACAAACAAAAACTGCTGTGTGACAGCAGCTGGGAGAGAGGAGTGAGAACCAGCCCTGCAGCCCCCAAGCTCAGTGCAGAAGGAGGGCAGGAGGTGCTCCAGACACAGAACAGCAGTTCCCCTGCGGCCAGTGGAGGGGCCCCTGGTGGAGCAGGCTGTCCCCCTGCAGCCCATGGGTCCCACATGGAGCAGATCTCCACGCTGCAGCCCGTGGAGGAGCCCCCCGTGGAGCAGGTGGATGTGGCTTGGAGGAGGCTGTGGCCCATGGAGAGCCCCTGCAGGAGCAGGCCCCGGGCTGGAGCTGCAGCCCGTGGAGAGGAGCCCACGCAGGAGCAGGGGTCTGGGGGGAGCTGCCGCCCGTGGGGGACCCGTGCTGGAACAGTTTGCTCCTGGGGGATAGTCCCCGTGGTACAGAGCCGTGTGGGAGCAGGTCTTGGAGAGCTGCTGCCTGTGGGAAGCCCCTGCAGGCTCAGTTCGGGAAGGACGGCATCGCGTGGGAGGGATCCCACGTGGAGCAGGGGCAGAGAGGGACCGTGAGGGAGCAGCGGAGGTGAAGCGTTAGGGACTGACCATAGCCCACATTCCCCGTTCCCTTGTGCGACATGGGAGGACGAGATAGAAGTGTGTGTACTTGGCGGAAGGTGTTTTTAGTTTTCATCGAGTTCCTTGCTGCTCTGGTCTGCTAGTGATAGGCAATAAATTGTAGTAATCTCCCTATGCTGAGCTTGTTTTGTCCATGATGATAATTGCTGAGTGATCTCCCTGTCCTTTTCTCAGCCCTTGAACCCTTTTCATCTTATTTTCACTCCCCTTTCCCTTTGAGAAGAGGGAGTGTGAGAGCAGTTGCGGTGGAGCTCAGCTGCACAGCTGAGTAAAACCACCACAGTGCAGCCTGTGTATACATTTGATGGGTTTCATGCTGAGGTCTGTGAGCATTCATATTCTCAATTAATGGTAGTTTCAAAAAAAAAAAAAAAAAAAAAAAGCCCTTTAAATGTGACAGTCAATTTTGGATTAGACATCTTGAATTTCTCTCTCTCTTTTTTTTTTTTTTTTTTTTTTTTTGGCAGTAGACATTCAGTTAAATTTACATTTACACTTTTGATGAAGAAATTGTTAGAATCTATATCCTAGGCTTAGTTGGGCAAAAAAGACCTATTCTGTAATTTTAAAATTTCTCAACTCTATGTGGGGCCGCCTAAAGCAACAATTTTTCCAATCTTAGATCATTCAGTAAAATAATGCACAGTGTCCTTTTAATTAAATATACAACACAAGCACTGAAATACTGAAGGGAGCAGAGGCTTCATTGCAGAGGTTTCACAAGTTTCACCTAAGTGCTGAGGCAAGGACTTGGAGGCATGGCTGTGTACAGGCAGTATTGTGAGTATAGTGACAACTGTACATGCCCATTGTTTTGCATCATTAGTACAGTGCTGAATCTTTAAAAAAAAAATAAAAAAAAAAAAAAAAGGCCACTAGGAATGTAGCCTCCAGAGTCGTCTTTTTTATTACTTTTTTTTTTCTTTTTTTTTCTTTTTTTTTTTTTTTTACTTTATACAGCACCTAATTTAGGCCACAGACAAAAAGAAAATGTATCTTGAATATGCATCACGGGTTCCAAAAATGAAAAGAAATTGGATTTGGATAGCACTTACTCAATAGACAGATATGATACATGGTAAGAAGGTGCACTGTCTGCCCTGTGATAGATTAAACTACTTTGTAGGAAAATTACTGTGAGCCAGTCACCACCACCACCGTGGCTAAATCTTTAATAAAATTCTCTTCCATATTCAAGAGCGAGGTATGAAGTACACAATAAGCAGAGTGGAGTAGAGTGCCATTTATCAAACCACAGCTAGGTCTGTAATCTCCTGCTTTATCCTTTTTTAGTACTTTATTTGTCTTTATTGTTGCAAGGAAGCACATTTACCCAGGGCAGTGGGCTTTCGGTCCTGATAAACCTTTTGTTTTAAATTCTAGCTTTTTTCTTTCTTTCTTTCTTTCTTTCTTTTTTTTTCTTTCTTTTTCTTTTTCTCTTTCCTTCCTTCCTTCCTTCCTTCCTTCCTTCCTTCCTTCCTTCCTTCCTTCCTTCCTTCCTTCCTTCCTTCCTTCCTTCCTTCCTTCTTTCCTTCTTTCCTTCTTTCCTTCTTTCTTTCTTTTTCCTTTCCCTTCTTTTCTTTTCTTTTCTTTTCTTTTCTTTTCTTTTCTTTTCTTTTCTTTTCTTTTCTTTTCTTTTCTTCTTTTCTTTTCTTTTCTTTTCTTTTCTTTTCTTTTCTTTATTTATTTTTTCATTTTCCTTATTTTTGGAACAGATAGCCATTCTGTCACTCTATGGCAGTAATTTGTTTGTTTTGTTTTGGTGGTTCCTTGCTTGTTACATGTTCTTTCACCCTTTCCTGCCTGACCTGACCTTACCTCTCTTGTCTTTACAAAAAAGAAAGCCAAGGCTCTAAGACATTTTAAAAAGAATACTCAAGCCTGTGGAGAAGACAGTCTGGGAAGTATTGCATAATGCTTTTTTGAGACTATTTGGCAAGATGGCAGTGTTGAACCATGTTGCAGTTGGCCCCTGGGTGGCACTACATGGTTAGAACTGGGACCAACAAAAGCAGTTTTCAGATAAAAGAAGAAAACATAATTGAAGCAGTTTTCTATTTTAAAGTTGAAGACAAATCCTTAAGCTGAATTTGTTGATATTTACTGAATTAAATACAAATATCTGCATATAACTCTTTTCCTCTTGTTAAGTCAGACTGCAAAATGTTCTGTGTATCTTCTCTACCTGATAATATCTGGATCACTTTGGGCAACATGTTGATATTAAGTACAGATGCAGTGGAAAAGTCCTATGGGTAGAAGTATGTGACTAGAACTGCTTTGTGCTGCCTGAATATGCATACTACCAGTCTGTGCTGCAGCCCTGGGGGTGATTTTTTTAGTACTATTATAACCCTTTTTATTGTTTGAATAGCAGTTTTATGACAAAACATTTATATTCAGCCTGCCTTTGTACTTGACTGAAAGAGAGCAATCACTGGGAATGATAAGGCAACAATGGTAATGATAACTGCATTTATGGAGGCTTACAGAATTTAAACGGGCATGCAAAAATAGACTCACAATAGTGCTCTACCTGAGCCTGAGCTGTTTTGGATATGTTTCTTGTGCCAGGCCCATATTTGCTTATTGATGGAGATGTTTCCTTTTTTCCTGTTTTTCTCCCTTATGGCATTTCTTCTGTATGAATCTTACATGTGTGTACATCAAGTTTATCTTACCACAGAAAGATGCCATAGTGAGCTGGAGGAACATAACCATTTTTCAAAATCCACATATCTGAAAGTGTGCTCAAACTAAATATCAAGTTCTCAGATTTTGTGGTTATATGATCTTGCAGCAGAATGACCATTACTTGTCTTTCAAGGTCCTAACCATCATGAAGAATAGGCAAGTCCTTCAATCTCCTTTGAGGAGTGAGAGGTAATACTGAACACGGGAAAGTAATCCAACAGTGTAAGAGCAGCCGGTCTCTTGCCTGAATATTTTTAAATCTGAGCAATTCTACTTTTTCCTCCCATTCCTGTAGTGTTTTCTCCTCTTTGAAGTTCACATACACATACACACATGCACAAACACTTGCGTATTTCCTTAAATTCCTTGCTTTTAGAAGTCAAGAAAACAACGAGAAGTTTCAGGGTTTTTTTTTTCTTTTCTTTTTTTTTTTTTTTTTTTTGAGTGTGTGTGGGGGGTTGGTGGGGGTGGCTTCTGGTTCTCTGAATTTTGTGTGAGTGGAGCAGAATTATGCCTAAGTCTGGTTATACAGTAGCAGTTAGTGTATATTATAATGAAAGATGTCCACTTCTCTTTGTTCTAAAAATATTATAAGGCGACTGTCTACAACACTTTACACAGTGGCTGCTAAGTAGACTTACCAATGTTGGAGGCTTTCTCACAAGGAAAGAGACTGTCCTTATGGAGTTAGAATGACAGATCCAACCTATATTGTATATACATATTTACAATATTTTAAAATAACTTTTTCAGCAAGCTACTTTATATAAAAATGTCTCTGAACTGTCTGTTTTTATAAGACAAAACAATGGCTATTTTAAAAATCAAAATGACCATCTGGAAGGCTTTTAAAATTATGAAGCATACTTTAAAATTTCATTGATCTCAAGAACTGATAATCTCAACATACCTCAATTTCTTTCATGCTGTTTTTTTCCTATTATATACTTTCAATTCTTTCTCCAATTATATTTTAATTTTCTGTACTTATCACCTTTAGAAGTTGACAGTATACAAAATATGGGTAGAAGAACCTTGTGAAAACCAAGTGACTCTAGAACTGTAGGAAGAGAAAAATAATTTTAGTTGTTAAATGTGTTTTAATATATTCATGCTTTATTTTATTCATGTTTTATTGTATGTTTCATTTTATTCATGTATGCTATTTTGCTAATTCAAGAGCTCTCTTACTAGGCTGCAATTTTTATATACATGTATATGGTCATTACATGTTAGCCAGTTTATGCGTTCTGTCTGTTCCATTTAGGTTTTAAATATGTTTAAATTCGTAATTCAAATTCTTTTTTTTTCCGCAAGTGAAATACAAGTAATGCAAACATTAACTTGCTTTGCCTAAATTCTTGGAGTGTTTTACTGGAACGCTGGATTCAAAGATATGTCATTTTCTACTAAATGTCTTTCTAATTCTTTTGTGCAAATGATACCTTTTCCCCAGGCCCAGCTACTTAGTGGATATTATTGAACAAGTGTCTTTTATAGGATCTAAAAAAGTGCAGCATTATGTGAAAGAAATTTTTTTAAATGTGCATGGGCTATTTAGGAATATGCTTAGTGAATATTAAGCAAACACCTGAAGTTCCTGTGCTGCTGCCTAGAACCAGCACTTCATTACCTATTACGTGCAGTGACTTTGAATTTTTTATTAGGTATTGGTCTCTTAGCCTGTAAGGCTTGTGCATGATGTATATGAGAGCGATTTCCAGCAGAGAGAAGCTTATCACAGATCCACCTAAAAGGTAAGGCTATTTTTTTAATTTTTAGTTCATATGCAGAACAGCTGCCTGAAGAACACCTGCACACAGAACAGAAAAGAAATTTGGTTTAGGGGTTGATTATACACATCTTACCCATACCAAAAAGCACGATGAGTTTCAGATAAACCCAGAATATATAAATGGTAAGAACAAGAATACCAGAATATTTACCCCCTATTTTTTGTTACTCTGTATTATAGTGCTTTTTTTATATAATCTATTCTCACCAACTTGGTGAGGATAAAGGAGAAAAGCTTTAATATATTTCAGATTTGTTTAGCTTTCCAAATCTGTAGCATTCACATCCAAGATTTAGCAAAGTTGAACTATAAACCTGGCAGAAAACATACAGAAGATTCATTGCCATCAGCATTCCTTATATTTGCTAAGGAAAACAAATGAGCATAAAGAAAATAAAACAGAAAAGTAGGAGGAAAGTGTGAAGAATTAGAAAAGCCACCTAATAAGAAGGAAACAAGCATAGCAATAAACAGTAAAGAAATACATTGGATACTATTTCACTAAAAATAGCTTACATGGGCTTTTGACGGTGAAGGACCTTATCACTTAGCTCATGAGTGATAAATCCTAAGACTGTAGGTTGGTAATTCAAACCAGGTAGTTCAGAAGATAATTGTGTATTAAGAATACCTGGTATACATAGAAAATGTGGATGATGTATTAATGAGGAGGGACAGTTAAGAAACAAATTAGGTAAAAGTATATGAAGGATAAGAAAGTTTGAAACCTAGGACTAGCTGGGAATTTGTAGGTCAACAAGTCTCTTGTATTAGTGTTACAAACTTGGCACATTCCATCTGAGAAGTTTTTTCTTTTTCTCATAGAAGATTTTTTACATTTCCATCCTATTTTTTCATTGCCAATTTATGAATACATTAGTGCCAAAATTTGCCTTTCAGAGATTAACTTCCTTTCAGCCAGATGTAACTTTCAAAACAACTTACTGTTATTTCTTCTGAGTCATTCCTTATCCACCTTTCAATTTCACTGCTAGCCTACAGATTTTCAACTTTAGTTAGCTTTTTAATGTGTGGCATTGTTTTAAAAACCGTGCTGAAAGCCAGAGAGATATTTTATCAAGCAGATCAGTTATCTTATTGAAATTAAGTTATTGGTTTAGTCTGGCATGATCTTCATGCACTTAGTTTATGTTGCATTTTAAAGATGTAAATGTCTCATTTTCTTGTTCGTACCAAACCACATCTGTTCATAATAATGTAATGAAATCATTGCTCTTGCAAAGGAGAAGCTCTGTCAGCTATGCTTTCTGAACAGTGAATTCGGGTCGTGGCATTTAAAAAAAAAATCTTTGAAAGTAGTCTGTTTTTTGATAAGGGGGGCTTGATCCATTTCCCAATCAGACTGAGCATGCATATAATGACAAATCTATCTTTCATTAAAATAACTTGCCTAAATGAGTTATCTGAATCCTAATCCTGCTTCTCTGAGGTGACAGGAGCAACTGCTTGAGCATCAGGTAGGTGTCTCTGATGTAGGCCATGAGGCCACCACTGGTGTTATATAAGAGCGAGTATGGAACAGGGGAGGAATATTACTTGTGAGTGCTGAGACAAAACCAAAACTAAGATCTGACAAAGCTGTGTGGTACTGAGAATGTATAATAATAGCAATAAAACAAGCCCTATAAAAGCAAGTTGAAAATGAAGACAGCCATCATTTCTTATGAGTTGTGCTCCTGCTCCTCTAACTACTTCAACTTCTTGGACATCTATGTAGAGACTTAGGGACAAATAATTTATTTGATTAATTATTTTCAAGAAAGTTTCTTTGAAATTCTTATCTGACTTCTTACAGACTTGCTGTATAGGTCTCCATACATGCAGCACTTAAGGTATTTAATAATGAGAATATTTCCCAGTTTCAATTGTTTTCTTCAAAACAATAACAATGTTTCAGAGAACAGAAAAAACATGGACAAAAAGTCAGTTATGAGTTAATTGAGCTGGTTGCTTTCAAAAGGTCTACCACACACAAATTAATGAATGCAATTTCTACAGAGGTGGTAAACGCTGATTTTTCAAGATTTTTTTTTTTTTCACTTGAAATAAAAAGGAGAAATGATAGCATAGCACACTTATTTTTTAAATTGAAAAGTATTACTGATAGTTCTATATGTCTTAGTATTTTTCTTTTTCTATGAAAATTAGTAACTTTTTGAAGAAAGAAGATATTAACACCTTGAGCTATACAATTAAAATTTACTTAAAACTTAGAAGTGCTGATGGTAGAACTTGATTTGGAATTCTCCATCAAAATGATCTTTCAATATAAATAATTCATGCTATTAAATTAGAAGTGGCAGTAGTATGGGATAATTTAATTTGAAAAAACAAGTTTTGACCTTGTTGAAAGTAGACCAGTGAAATTCACAGAAATGAAGTTTTTTTGGAGCTTATAAAAACCCCAAACCTCTGGTAATAATTACTAGTTATTTTGTACTAAAAATTGCAAAATCAATATAAAAAGCATTTGGAGTAGTCTGAAAGTACTGCATATAGGTATCTGAATTTTTCATAGTTTATTCAGTAAGTTGACAGATTTTTTGATTATTTTGATAGGATAATATTTTGAAATCCACTTTTTGAAATACTTTTTACTGTATCTGCCCAGAAAATGTTTCCTAGTGATGTTTGGTTTATACACACTATCAGCTGATCTTTCAACACATCACCTTAACCAGAGTGTTTATTAGTGTCTACATCAAACTTTAATTAAGCAGAAAGAGCTGAAGTTAATTCTGTTTTTGTTTGTTAGTTTGTTTTTCTCTGTGGCAGTGGTACATAGCTTGTAGCCAAGTTGCAGATTTGTATTTTATGAAATGACTGAAGCTTGTTATGAAAATCCTAGTTTTGGACTTCTGACAAATGCATTCATGAGCAAATAATATAATTTTCAGTATATTATGCTGTGGCTCCTTCTTTTTGCATTTTTTTCAATATCAAATTGGCGGTGCAATTAAATATCAAGGATATAATGCTTTCACTGATAGGAATTGGTGTTGTGGAGACCATATTTTAGCGTTGTATTTTAATAACAATTGAGTCTTTTCCTAAAATCTCTTTCTTTGTTCAGCATAACTTTAACATGTTGGGCATGTCTCCTTTCATCACAGCAGGGGACACTGTGTATTTGTGGGATAAACTAGTTCCGTATTAGCTATGTGAAATCTGTTTGAACTTGTTTGCATATGTATGCCAGTTGATAGTGCCTTTTGAGGAAGTGTTGGAGAATTGTGTCAGTAATAGGTTGCTGTTTTTTTCTCCCTTAATAGTTAATTCATTTCTTGCAGATACGCTCGCTATTCCTGTTACACCTAAATACTATTTTTATTGTCTATGTATATAGGATATCTGATAACAGCACATCAATAAATAAATGTAGAAATTAACAGCTGGTATTAATGACTAAAATGCAAGTGCATTCATAGTTGGCTACTTAAAATAAAATTTTGCAGGATTGCTGTGCTGAAAACTTGTAGTGTTGTTTTAATGTGCTTGCATAAGAGTGTATTCTAGACATTTTCAAATGAGTTGGAGCCATTAAACCTTAGATTATGCGAGTCTCCATGTTGCATACTTAAAGTTTAAAATGTGGAGAACTTGGGTGTGAATCTGCATCTAGTGAGCCAGGTGCTAAAGCTTCCTATGCAATGTGCAGTGAGTGAGCTTATATGCTTCAGTGAACATACGTTAGGGAACTGCTTGGTCTGAGAATCTCAGCTACGTTTAGGTATTGAGCCCCTCAGTCCTAATTATCTGGTGTAGTTCTGGACATGTGTAGAAGCAGAATGCTGGGCAACTTTGGGATATTAGTGATAAAAAAAATGTGTGTTTATGTAGGTCTTTTTATGTCTCTGATTTACATACCAGTATTTGATCCAAGTCCCACTTAAGATGTCTCACTCGGTTTGTAAATCTTACTCTTTCCTTTTTATTTTATCTAAATATGCTTGCTGATATAACTTTTCACTTTAAATTACTATTTTATTTAACGTAAGAGCGATCTTGACTACTTTACTTATGAATGGTCCACTGTGCCCGTGGGAAGTGACAGAGATGAGAGTGGATGTCTACTTTGTTATTTAGGTAGAAAAATATATTTTTCTATTTGATTTGTAATCCCATCTAAAGAAATCTGCACTGTATTTGGTTTCCGCTACAAATACCTCTTGGTTTCATGGCATTTTTAAGGTTTATCTTATTCTGAACTATTTAGAAATAAAAAATGCAGACTCATTTTTGTCTGAGAAGGACAGGAGAGATTGTTCAGGGAGTCTGTTCAGAATTTGCACTATTGTGTGCTGAAGACTAGCAAAGAAATAATCCACCTAGGACTGTATGTATACATACATATACATATATACATACATATATATATATATATATATATATTTATGTAACAAACCTGACATCAAACTTTTGCATTACTATAGGGCACAGCTTTAAACTATTTTTAATGTTGGCTTTTGACAAACAATGTATCCGTCTCCTTCTGTGATGAAGAGACACAGCTCAGTAATAAAGAATACTAATTTCTGTGTCTTTCTGATTCATGCTTGGGAAGAGATATAATTTGTAGAAGAGTACAAATCAGATTATGAACTACTTAAGAATTTCAGGAAAGGAAACAACTTCTGAAAGAAGATATGAAAAACACAATATAGTGACTAACCCTTTTTCAGTATCTTAGAGGTGAAATTCCTTTTCTTGAAATGGGCATATAAAAAAATGTGCAAACATCTCTGATATCTCATAGAAATGGTTTTAAAATGAACTGACTACTTCTGTCATAAAACCTGAAGGAAGTTGTTTGTGAGGGTCAAAAGATGACATGAGCGTTTCTCATCTAGCTTATATGAAGGGAAGTCTTCCCTCTTGAAATTGAGATGGCACCCATGCTGTTATTAACCTTAATACAAATTCACTTACACATTTGCATTGTAAAACATGTGGTTTAATCACATTAATAAAGTATATTGGTGTGGAATTCTGAGAAGACTGATATGAACTGGTCTTTCTTATGACATGACTATATTGGCATCACTGCACTTTGAAGTGGTTGTGCATGAGCTTTCTGAGGTATAGTTGGGATATGCTCCTTTGAAGCACAAGGTTCATACCATGGGAAAAATATTCAAGAGATCAATTATTACTCCTGATTCACAATGTGTTCAAGCTGTCTTTATTACTTGTCATTGAGACAATAATTTGATTTGACAGGCAGATTGGATGTTATTAAAATTAAAGGATTTCTGTTGCCTTCCTGCACATGTGAGGCATTGTTTCTAAGATCTGCTTTGTGAAGAAAACCAGGAAGACTGTGTCACTGGTTTGGTCTGCAGGTAGGGGAGTTGGAAATTTGCCCAGTTTTATAATTGGTTGGTGAATTAATTGTGTATAGTTGTTCATGGTGAGCCTTTACTGAAGGAATGTGTCTTTCACATTATTAATGCTGATACAGGGCACCTTTTTCAGGGAAAACAGAAATTAGCAGCTTAGAGGGAGGGTTCTGTTGTGTTATTTGTGTTACTGCTCTTTTTATTTTCTCATATGAGCTTTGCACTACCAGTTAGACCCTTTTTTACTAGATACTATATGTTCTTATAGCCAACAACAAGCCTATATATAATTATGAAAACAAAATTAGAGGAAAAGATTACAGTAGAGGAGAGTAGAAAGGCAAATCATGTATAATTGCACTATGCCTTCAGGTAGAGTTTATAAGCTTTTTATAAATGAATAAAGCAGAAGAAAATCTTATTTGGACTGGAAATGTTGTTGGGAAAAGATGACTTTATTATTGTTTCTACTTGGTAAAAAATATAGACAGGCAGTGATCTGTTCATGAGCACATATCCAGTTTAGTGATCTTTAGGTGTACTTTGTAACTTCTCTTTCATTAAGTAGTTGTATTGGTACAAATATATTATGTCTTTTTATTGGAAACATTGCTATTTAGGTTTATTTTATGATTTTAGGCATACTTAATTTCTTTTTCTGGTCTTTTGGTGAATGATATTAAATTTCTGGCAAAGTAAATTGATGAGGGGCAATATGAGCCGATATCCTGGGCATTTTGCACAAGTTCACGGTGAGCCTTTACTGAAGGAATGTACCTTTCACATTATTAAAGCTGATACAAGTCCAATTGGATTTACAAGTTCAATTTTAACATACCTGTTTTCAGATATTTAATAGCAAGAGTTTAGAGAACAGCTGATCCTTGAAAGTCCTTCCATAAACATCCACCACTAATTTGTAAATTAGTGGTCTTAAGCTGCTCCTTTGAATTTTAAGAAGTATATATGTAGTATTTTAAGAAGTATATATGTAGTAATAAGAATCGCATATTACTAGGATTATGTAATATTTTTTTCCTACCAAACAACACATTTCTATTGTGCTTTAATGCTAACATTTAACGTGAGTTTTTTTTGTTTGCTTGTTTGTTTTGCTCTTTAAAGGTGAACAAATGTTAGTAAACATACAGGTAAAGCTACCAATTAATTAAGTCTACATGCAATTAAGTAAATGTAAATTGCCATATGCTCAATACATTTTGTAACCCTGAAGACAATAATTACCATATCCAGCTCATAATGTGCTTACTTTCAAAAAAAATAAAAATAAATAAATAAACAAACAACTGTTGGGATATTCTCCATCTTTTTTATATATATTTATTATTAGTAGTTGTTATTTGATGAATACAGAATGCAAGACAAGTGCAAAATATACCTGAGAGCAGAACTACTTATTCAAATTTACAAATATGTACTTAAAAGTTTTTAAGGTCCTGTACTTGCAGATCAGGATAAACAAAGAACTGACTTTCAATCCATCACATAGAGTCTACAAAATTGAAGGTGAGGTGATTAAAAAGAGTTTCCTCACCTTTTGAATTGCACTCAAATGAAATTTTGCAAATGGAAGAAGGAAAAATAATGAATAACTCGACACTGAACCTTCACTTTCTGGAGATGCCATTTCTTTCTTATTCTATCAGGCAATCCTGCAATGTCTGAAGGGCAAATATATAAAAATGTGAATGTGCTTGAAAAAAATAAAATTTAAAAAGAAGAGAGTGAAAGGAAATGTCTTAGAATCTAGCCAGTCATAAAAGATGACTCATCACATTGTGTAGCTCAAAACATTTTCATCTTTGTCTTTGAAATGCCCTTTTCATGTCATTTAATGATTTTACTTCCAAGTCTCTACATACTTAGTCTCTATAAAATACTGAAATACTGTAAATATTTAAATATCTATGTGTAAACTATGTATGTATATTGATATTATTTTGTAATCAATTTTATGAACTCTGCAAATTTAATTGTAGTTCTTGCTAATTTTTTGTATTACTTTGCATGTAATGAGTTTTACTCATTATTTTTAATAACTCATTCATGCATGTGTTGTCCACCATTCATTATGATTCTGATGGATGGAAATAAATGATTCACGTGGTCATCTATGCTTTGGCTCTACTTTCTCAATGGCTTCCTTTAGGTGGTGTGTATCAGTGTTAAGCAGCAACTTAAGTCTAACACAGGTAAAGGTTTTTCCATGTGTAGTCATGTACTATACAGCATTCCATCAATAGTTACCCTTTCTGAGAAGTAAAAATACAAGTGCATGAAGAAAGAAAAGCTTTCCTAATTACATGCCACTAAAGATACAGAAGTCATTTCAACACAGTATGAAGCATTTCACAGACCTGCTTCTGCCAATCAGGATTGCTATGGTTCTCATCAATACAAACGATGGTAACAAGGAGTTATATTTTCTGAAAACTGGACTGAAGAAGAGTTATGTATGTCTCTAAATTGGAGAGACATGGATTTGATGGATGGACTACTCGGTGGATAAGGAGTTGGCTGAATGGCTGCACTCAAAGAGTTACGGTCAATGGCTTCATGTCTGAGTAGAGATCAGTGACAAGTGGTGTTCCTCTGGGATTGGTACTGGGGCTGGTGCTGTTTAACATGTTTGTTGGTGACATGGACAGTGAGGTTGAGTGTACCCTCAGCAAGTTTGCCAATGATACAGTTGCCAATGGTGCAGTTGACACACTGGAGGGAAGGGATACCATCCAGAGGGACCTTGTCAGGCTTGAGAGGTGAGCCTGTGTGAACCTCATGATGTTTAACAAGGCCAAGTGCAAGGTTCTGGACCTGGTTCAGGGTAATCCCAAGCACAAATACAGGCTGGATGGAGAACATATTGAGAGCACCTCTGAGGAGGACTGGGGGGTGTTAGTTGATGAGAAGCTCAACATGAGCTGGCAATGTGGACTTGCAGTGCAGAAAACCAACTGTGTCCTGGTCTGTATCAAAAGCGGCATGGCCATCAGGTCAAGGGAGGTGATCTTCCCCCTTTGCTCTGCTCTTGTGAGATCCCACCTGAAGCAGTGTTCAACTTTGGGGCCCCCAGCACAAGAAGGACATGGACCTGACCTATTAGAGTGAGTCCAAAGGAAGGCCATGAGGATGATCAAAGGGTTGGAGTACTACTCCTATGAAGACAGGCTGAGGGAGTTGGGATTGTTAATCCTGGAGAAGGCTCTGGGGAGACCTTACATCATTCTTGCAGTAGCTAAAGAGGGCCTACAAGGAAGACAAGGAGAGATACTCTTTGTCAGTGAGTCTAGTGATAAAACAAGGAGTAATGGTATTTAACTAAAAAACAGTAGATTTAGATTAGATGTAAGGAAGAAATTCTTTACTGTATGGGTGGTGAGGCACTGGCATAGATTGCCCAGAAAAGCTGTGGATGCCCTGGTGTTCAAGGCCAGGTTGGATGGGGCTTTGAGCAGCCTAGTCTAGTGTGAGGTGTCCCTGCCCATGGCAGGGGGGTTGAATTAGATAGAATTTAAGGTCCCTCCCAACCCCAACCATTCCATGATTCTCTGATATACTATATATTTAGGGCTATAAATATTCCTTTCAACCAGAGGAACTATGTTCATTTGAATTAGGAGAAGATAGGAGGGAAACAGAGCTGGTGATCTGATTGTTTTGTAGTTTAGCTTCTGGGGAGAAAATAAATAAAAAATAGTAGTTTAAAGGAAACTGCTAGGACAACTATTAATATTTTAGTATAAACTCATTCCAACTAAAAGCATTTTTTATAGTAATTTCTTTTAAAAATCTGCTTAGAAGAAACCTACTCCACAGGCATTTGAAAAGAAGATGGGTTATCCATGTGTAAGATTCATAAACAGCTTTAATTCTTAATCTTTACCTTTACCATTTCCGATTCTTTAGACCTACTGTTTGCCCAAGTTTTAGATGAGATCTTCTACCAGTGCTGACAATGGAAAAAAAAAAAAAAAGCACAACAAAAACCTGAATATCAACAAGAACATTCACATTCACAGAGGAATGCAATCAAAAATGATGCTGCAAATCAAGCCTAGAATCAGACCATCAAAAATTCAAAAACTTTTAGCTATTTGCAATTATGGTGGTAATTGCTATTTGAAAATGTTTTGCTTCTTCCATGGAATCTCCATGTTGTTAGCTAAAATTCTAGGTATTTTAAGTCACAGAAAATCTTCTTGCAACTGATGAAGACTAAATATTATAGGCAATCAAAACAACGTATTATCTACATATTTTAGCTGATTAAAAAAAAAGTGGCTTTTGGAACTTCTTTTAAAAATCATTTTACTACATAGTAAGTAGCTAATTATAACATACTTTTTCATAGACCCAAATGTTAGTGATATTTCTATTAAAGCAAAAGGTGTTGAATTTTTAAATTTTCTTTAAGAAAATGTTATCTTAGATTCTTTGCTATGGTATTTTAGTCTGTGTAGTTATTCATTTTCTTTCTGTTGTGAATATTTATTGTCAGTGTTTTTTGTCAAGTTTTGATTAATATATGTAAACAACTTGTACATATTTTTAAAAATACTATAATTTAAAAATTGACATATTAATATTACTTAATATGAGGCCATTAAAAAAAAGTAAATGACTGAAAGTTATATAGAGAGTGTAGGAAAATAACTACTGAAAAATAATGTACAAGTAATTTTGGTCCAGATTAATTATTATAATGGGCAACTGAATTATAAGATCTTGCATCATACTCTTTCTTGTAGTATATTATATCTTGAATATAGTGAGCTTTTATTTTTATTCTCTGATAATAATAATAATAATCCATGTTTTTACTTCTTTTGCTAAAAGTCTTGTTTAATTCACAGTTTTTGAATGATAGGTTCTGTAAAGAGAGGGAAAATTCAGTCTCATTTATTCAAAAAACAAAAATTAGGACTTTTCTACTAAATCTGTTATAAGGCCATAATATGCCATGATTTTTAATGAAGTAAAAATTCATAGACACTCTGCAAGTTGTTTTCTTTTAGTAACATTTCATTTGCTATTAGCTTGATGTCTGAAGAACAGATGTTAACAAATGGTTTAAATTAAGAATCTCTTCTCAAGGTAAGGTTGTACAATGTGACCTTGGTCTTTGTGACTGATACCTGACCAACTTAAAGGATTTTGTCTTGAACAAGTACTTAAGAAAGAAAGCAAGTGAATACTTTTATAGAAGTTGTTTTATACACACTATTTCTGCATGAAGCAAACGCAGAGATTGGCAGGTGATGACACAGCATTGATACAACTGCAGTAGGATCAATGAAGTTGGCAGAGCCTTGGGTGGAATTTTTTGAAGTTAGAGACAAATTTTTAGCAGAATGCACTGGCTCAGAGACCTCATTTACAAAAGAGTCAGAATGTGCCACTATATTAAAGTACTCTGAAATTGTGTAAGAATATTTTGTTTTGACTGGGTTTGCAACAAGAGAGGAGCTGGAAAGTGTCGGAAAGTTTAGAAGAAAGGAAAATCTTTAAACATCAAAATAACTGCATCTAACTTGATATAAAATTGAGATTTTGATTAATCTGTTAAATGTCTAATTTTGTACTCACTAATTCATACCATTGAGGCCAAGGGCTTCATAAATATTTAGCATCTTTACTAAGCTTGTTTGACAATTTGAGGCAAAATGAAACCTCAAAAATGAATAAAAAAGGTTCACAGGTTGAAACCACTCTTGAGTTGTTTAATCTGCAGTACTCAATTATTGAATTCTTCAAGGAAGAGAAATATTATACTATTATACTATATAGTATTTGGAAAATGACTTTAACATTAGAGCAAATCTGCTGACTTTGAGCATGTGATTTTAATCAGGGCATGAATGTTGAGGAATTTGTACAAATAAAATACCCTTGTGAATCATGGCATAGGGTCACTTAATAATGCATTTATTTTTATAAGGTGAAGGATAGGTGTAGAAAAGTTAAAGACGAAGAAGTCTGTCATGGTATTTTGAGTTTTAACCATATGTTTTCTGAATACATAAGCAGCTTACTTTGATATAATTAAAATGCATGCTAGAAAAAAGTAAAAACATATTAGATCACCTTTGTAATATGGCTGTGTATTTAAGAACAGACCTGACATACATCATTTTATGAATTAAAATGAAGCCATTTGAGCAGGGGTCTTTGTTTTACAATAACTATAAACTTGAACTTTACTATGAAAGAGGTACTACTTAGACTTTTTCCCTGTACAATATGTCTCTAAATCTGATATGACATGATACTATAGGAATAAAAAAGCAGTCATGATTTCAGTTATAAAAAGCCTGAAAGTAAATCTGTGCTATTGCAGCCACACTCAGGAAAAGCACCAGTCATTTTATTCAGTAGCATTCCTGAGCCAGCTGATAGATGAATCACTTTTGACAGTAACTCACTTTTTGACCTATGTGGCAGAGAGAATGTCACAGCAGTAGGAGAGGTTTTGTGATAATTGGAAAGTGAAGGGGACTTGGTGGTGCAGTCAGTTAGTGCATTAGCCTTTCCCCTCTGGAGACCTTGGTTCATATTCTGCCTTAGGGTCAGTAGTGAAAATTCATGCTTTGGTGTCCTACTTCTGTTTGTACGTATGACAAAAAGACCCATGTTTAGAAACAAAAGTTGTCTTTCTTCACTACAACACACTGTATTGGAAAGAATCTTAGGGCTGATGTACATTGGCAGAGAGCTTAAACAGCCTTTATTCCTGTGATACATGTCTATCAAGCCCACTTTCTCCAAAAGCCATTCACTCAAGGTGTTACTAAAAGGGAGAAAAGGAAAAACTTCACAGATGATATGCATGAAAATAATGCAAATAATAAAGGAAACTCATCCGTAGTACAAAAGCTACACTGATAAATTGTCCATTGTTACTTGGTCAACTCCTGCTAATCTCTCATGTTTCTCTTAAGGTGCTTTACTTGAACCTCCCTCTGCCAGATATATTTAAGTGCCAGAGAACTGCTATTTCATATGCAGTGGAGTGCAGCAGTGATGACATTCAGTGATTAATTAGTTCAAAAAGTACACATTCCCTAAAGGTATTCTGGGAGCCACCTTCCAGACCTGTTTAAAAGAAACATATTGCTTGCATTTACAGCTGGTGGTAAGCTGAATATAGATTGGCTATCAACAGTGTACTGTCTTTATTACATGTGTAGTACTTACTTTTATTGCCTTGTAACAAGGGTGGTACAACTAATTGTGCCTAATGATGAGCCCAAATTTTGTCTTATTGACTCCTCCTATGTTTATTTTTTAATTTCCTTTAAAACATACAACTTCAAAGTTACTTTAGGGATTTGCAGCAATGTATGAACAACTTAACTTTCAAATCCCCACAAAAATGTTAGCTCTGTTTACAACTGTGAGAGAGTTTAAATATGAATTTAAATATGAATTAAATACTCAGAATGGGTCCTGCCTGAGACTCAGTGACAAAGTGCAGTCTATTTGAGTCTAAAGAAAGCATCAAGGAAGTGAGATCCACAATTTTATACACTTCTTCTAGGCAATAGGCAATCACAATTATGGCTCCATCTCTGGAGCAGATGACAAGAATTATCAGCTAATCACAATGATTTCCCTCTTGCTGGAGGGAAACATGGAGTAGAGATTAAAACTGATTTTTCTTTTTTCCCCTTCAATAGGAACAAAAAAGCTAGAGTGGGGTAAACAGAGAAGAAGCAAAGGATTGAAGGATAAAGACAGGACATAGGAAGCTTGAACAGTAGGCAGCAGACAAGAACAGAGCTGTCATTTGACTGATAAATCATTTTCTTAATCAACTGTGCCAGCCAAAGAAAGCCTGAGTAAGCAGCTACAAATGAAGAAGCTTTAACTGATTTTTGTTTTGTTTGTTTGTTTCCATTCCTCCATCACATACCTAATAATTACAATTTATAGTTTTATTTGCACTATTTTCTAATAGGGTGATAGAAGCCTTGGTTTACAACTTTACCCTTTCTTTGCATGAAAAAAAAGTCCCTAGAAGTCTGAAAAGTTTTAAGCAGCTTCTGTTCTACTAGACTTTAGATCTCCTTTTAAGTGTACTAGATTTCTTAAAGTAGTTAGATTTCTTCACTGGTTAGGCTTTGATGTTGCTGTTTTCTTCATGGAATGCCGTGGAATTGATCTGAAGAAGCAGAAGCAAGACAGGATTCCAGGATTCAACTGACTTTCTCATGCATTATGTTGTTCACTTAAGGGAATAACTTAAGATAGTCCTCAAGGTATACTTGCACCTTGCCAGATCAGCAAGATCACTCTCACACATCCTTCACCTCTAATTATAGACCAATATCAGGGATGCCTTTGGGACATTGGTTTCATATCCTCTAAAGGAAGATGATAACAGTTTCACAGCCTCAGAAGAGTATAGAAAAGTCCTTTTCCTTCCCTTTTTCCATCCAAAGGTAAGACTGAAGTAGAAATGAGAGTTGAGGCTAAAATTAAATGGAAGAAGGATGAGACCTATGTTGAGATGGAAGTGAAATCAAGTATTCTAAGTTGTAACATAGTTTTGGTAAATAAAAAAATGCTCAAACTTCAAACAAACTTTGAACTGGTCAAGTGAGTTGGTCCAAAATATTGTTTTTCATTTTTTTTCTTTTGTATACTTATTAATTATCAATACAGAAATGTATACTTATTAATTATCAATACAGAAATTAAATAACAAATAAATAAAACTGTTCTGCATTATATACAGAACCTTATCGTCATCTGCTTTTGCTGTGCCACATTTCAAGTAGGGTTCCAAAGGAAGTGAAAGGTGTCTAGTATGAACAAGATCTTCTGATGTTAAAGTTGCAGGTAGAGGAATAGTACCACATTCTTATTCTGGAAGCCTACGTGAATCGCCTGATGAGCTTTCTAGGACAATTAGTTTTGCTTAAGCTTGTTTTCTTAGAATCCAGACAGCAGTTTTGCTCATGTAAATCTTTAATGTTCAACAGTGTTTCTCACTAATAATTGGCTATGCATCCTGAGACAATTGAAATATGTCTATTTGTAACTATGTTGTTGTAACTATAATATTTAAACATTCATTGCAAGTCTCATTGTTAGAAGTTATTTTAACTATTATTTTAACTATGGAAAATGAAAGGTAAAGGTAGAGCAGGTGCAATAATTGGAATAGAGTGATCAGATTTCTAGATGCTGACATAAGTGTGTATACTTATAGACTTGATTTTGAGTTGAGAAAATAATCTGACAATTTATTTTTACACCACTTTAGTAGTGGTGTGGATTTATTTATTTTTTTAAAGTTTCAGTGTTGTTAGGTAAGATGCACAGAAGCAGGGTGAGAAAGTGATTTCATGCTCTATTTCTCCAGATGAAGTTTGGTGCTTTGCTGATGAATACTGACATGTAAACCCAAATTGCAACTTCCAGGTCTAACAATGGTAAATACAAAAGTTGTTCACAGTATTCATAGATATAATTTTATAGGCCATACAGAACTTTTGAAATCAGCTGATATCTTGCCATAGCATAGGTTAACTTTATATATATGTACATATATATATATATATATATACATATGTATATATCTGTTAGACTCCTAGGATGATGTCTGGTTTCTGTTCATTTTAAATAGATTGCTCACTCTCACAAATTTGAGTTATATTGAAATAAAACAATTAAAAAAAAAAAAAAAAGAAAGAAAAATTGGTGGTCATGTTGCATATTTATTTCTTTTGAAATTGAATTTTCTGGATTGTCTAAAATTAAATAGCAGCTATTTCTGTGTCCAAAAAAATGGTATGGGTTCTTCTTAATATCCAAGCCTTTTAACAATGGAGGTTCCCCCTCCAGATGTTTCATGAACATCGCTGTACTTTCTGCCCTGGGGACAGAACAGATAAGAATGGAAACCACTCCAGCCAGCTATCAGTTAATGGTAGGTCACCCTTACTCAATCATTGGTTTACGGAAATTGGCCTTCTTCACTATGCTGGTACTTTTTTTCTACATATATTTTAAGTCAAGGTGGTTGCACTTTTAAGTAAAACAAAGAAACAAATGCTGCATGTTTTTTATGGAAAAAGACGTATTTATAAAAAAAGTTTCATCCTGCTCCCCTCAAAGTCATTAATGACTGTGATTCCTTTTCCTTCTGTATAATCTCAAGAATGATTGTCACCTCATAATATAGTGAGCATTTTATTAAAAAGTTTGCATCTGGCCAGATTTGGGGCCCTCGCTACAAGAAGGACATGGAGGTGCTTGAGCGGGTCCAGAGAAGGGCGACGAAGCTGGTGAGGGGCCTGGAGAACAAGTCCTACGAGGAGCGGCTGAAGGAGCTGGGCTTGTTCAGCCTGGAGAAGAGGAGGCTCAGGGGCGACCTTATCGCTCTCTACAGATAACTTAAAGGAGGCTGTAGTGAGGTGGGGGTTTGTCTGTTCTCCCACGTGCCTGGTGACAGGACGAGGGGGAATGGGCTTAAGTTGCGCCAGGGGATTTTTAGGTTAGACGTTAGGAAGAACTTCTTTACTGAAAGGGTTGTTAGGCACTGGAACAGGCTGCCCAGGGAGGTGGTGGAGTCACCATCCCTGGAGGTCTTTAAAAGACGTTTAGACGTAGAGCTTAGGGATATGGTTTAGTGGGGACTGTTAGGGTTAGGTTAGAGGTTGGACTCGATGATCTTGAGGTCTCTTCCAACCTAGAAATTCTGTGATTCTGTGAGATATATAATTTTGAGCAATTTCTAGTGTTTTATATTTATCCTTAAGATTGTTCCTAAGGTAGTTCTACTGTGTCTCATATATTTAAAGCACAACTTTGGGGTATGAGAAAAAATGCTAGAGAATGGGAAGATGAACAAAGTTATCAATTTGATAATAGCAACACAAAATGTTTAATAATGTATCAGATAACATTTATCAAAAGGTTTATGTAGCTGCCTACATTCATAATGAGAAGCTGTGGAATAACAGCCATAATCACAGGTTTATGATAAAGTATCTGAGGCTTCAGATGCTCAGTCCAACAAGCACTAATATCAGAAAGTGAATAAATTGGTTTACTGAATAGTGATAAATGTAATTACGGTACTCTGACATATAAACTTGTTTCAGAGACAAACTTGTTTCAATTAAGAATAATGGAATACTGCTAGATGAAATGAGATCATGGCACTGTCTGTTCATTACATAAAACAACAGATTGCAAATAACAATATTAAAATTTAATGTGGAAATAATAGTTTTATATTCCTCTCTTTGGGCTGAATTCTTGGTTGCTGGGAATTTAGATATGGAATAATTCTGGGTGGGTAAGTAAGGGAGCAAGGCTTTGAGCTGACTTTTTCTTCCAACACTCTTGATAGACTTTGTGTCAAAATGTTCCCAGTCATAACTCTCCATGACATCAGGGTTGTAGTCAGGTTATGTGACTACAGTCAAGTGTTGTATACCTGGCAGGTTTCAAGAATGACAGAAAAGGTGTTAAAGATGTGTCTCACTTTTGAGAAGTTTGTACCAGGAAAAATGTTGGCTACTGTTGCAGGTATTTCTGTCTGTGTTTTACTTCAACCAGAGGTTGACACTTCAATTCTTCATGCATTTAGAACTTTTTGAAGAAATGATCCCTTCAAGATGACAACTCCTAAAAGGATAAAAGCTTAAGAAAATACATAACATACTGAAATATGCACACATATAGTACCTCATCTTGCCTAGTTCTCCATGAAATGTCAAAAGAACCTCCTACTGTGGTATGACTGTGAGCTCTGCAAGACTGATTAAATTTCTATATGGTATCAATCGTTGCATCCTGTGAACCATAAATTATAAATTTTCTGTTCTACTTTATCACTCCATAAAAAGGTTTAAAACTTTTTTTCTTAGCAGATACAAAGAACAAACTGTGACTCTCATTTTATTTGTGGCAATATTATGCACATGCTCCATGTTATGGACGTGAAAACTGAAATAGACTGTAAATGTGGGGTATATTCTTTATACATGTGTGTGAAAGAAATGGATTAAGAAAGCATGTGCTACAATAAAATAAATAATATTGGGATTTATTTCTCAGTTTTGTAATATCCCACAGGAAGGAAACAAACTTAGATGCCAAAGACTCTCTTTGAGAGCAGAACAGAAAATATTCAGGCTGTGAGAGGATACAGTTTTCTCCCTCACATTTTTAACTAGTGGAATGGCAAAATACAGTCAGAAGATTGGTGTTAGAGAAGTTTGTGCTTTGTGACAGAAGCTAGTGTTAAAAGGGCTTGTGGTCATTTCTCACACCACTTCAGGATGTGTGATTTGTGTATAGAATCTCAACTTACACATTTAAATCATATTCAATGTTTTTGACCTTTTGGCACCACACACCAGGAGGCTAATATGAGGAATCTGTTCTTCATGATTTGCCAACTGTAGTTTAAGTCTACTGTTCAGAGAATTTCAGGAATATGAATTTCAAACTAAGATGAACATAATAAAAATGACCTTATTCTCATTCTCATCTCTGTTTCACACTCTCTCACTCTCTCTCACAAGGTTTTGTACTGCTGCTCATCACCATTGCATCTGAGTGTCTTCCAAATAAAATAAATAACAGTAGCAAAGCCTCTAGTGAACGTCATGGGGAACATCAACATTGAGAGGAGGGCTTATAAACCTGTGTGCAACACTGTAGGAATGTGAGTAGATTGCTTCCAGACTGGAGCTGGCTTACATCCAGCTTCCTGAGAAAAGTGTATTTGAATCCAGGCCTATATTTACAGTATGGACTTGCTTTAGACCTGTTGCTTCTTTCACAGCAGGATTAGGGTTTGAGAAAGATGAGAGAGGAAGATACGTTTTTGTGTGACAACTCTTGGTCGCATGTGATAACTATGCACAAAGTTTTTAGTCAAGTTGTGACTATCATAGTTATGAATAAAACTGTGATTTGTTATGGAATTCCTTAATGTAAATAAGCATAATTTTAATAGCAACTTTTTTAAATGAAAAAGTGGGAGTAGAATTACTATTTTTCATATAAAACTATGTACCTTCTGTTTTTCTTCTGTTTATTTTAATGGTTTCTTGTATCTTTAGTATTGTAGATATCCTGAACAATATGCTGTTAAAACAAGAGCAAACATAAGTTGATCATAACAGTGGCTTTCGAAAATGCAATATTCATTTGAAAATGGATCATAAACAGAAGCCGTTAGTAGAATTTTGTAAGATATAAAGAGTCTGAAGTAAAATGTATGAATGAAAGTGGTAACTGCAAGAATTTTAAAAATATAAGTGGTGAATAGTGTAACAATGACACATAAATGTGTCAATGACACATCTTGGGTTTTTCGACCATGGAGCACTTTACTCAGCACCCGGCCTGATGGCCGTAGACGGGTCCCTATCCTTTAGGGGAAAAAGGATCCTGGGCCAGGAGCTGG
>CM021733.1:76707475-76935775 GCA_011075105.1 Heteronetta atricapilla
TGGGTAGACCTGTGCGGTGTCAAGAGTTGGACTTGATGATCCTTAAGGGTCCCTTCCAACTCAGGATATTCTATGATTCTATGATTCTATGACAATCTGGAGAAAAAAAAATCATCAACAACAACAACACACAATTAGTATAATTTTAGAAGTCAAAACATGGACTCTGTTTTTGAAAACAGATGGTAAACCTGCAAATGTATATTTTCACAGAAGAATTCTACTTTTAATAATTTTCCCTTCTGCAAAAATACCAATTGATAGGATTCTTGCTCCCAAGAAGTCACAAATACATCCTAGAAAGTAGAATCAGTAAACACACTCAAACACATCTTCAAAAGTAAAGTCAACAATTTAAAGAATATTTTATAGGTACAAGTACTAACTGGATACCTTCACACTAATGAGGTTGGAGGAAACCAAAGAAGGTGTAATACACCAATATTAAAAAAATTCAGACACACGGTGAGTAAAAGATATCTAATTTTAAGAATGAAACTAGGAATTGAAGAGGTGAGGTAATAGCTTTTAAAAACAGATTTTGCAGACAAGACAAACTGAGAATTTTTAATGAGGTTCTGTGAGCTAGACAGTAAAGCAACATCAGTAAAAATGTACCAAGTAATTTAGGCAAACACACTATTAGCATGTGTTCACATTTTAAATGATAGTTTAAAACCATTTTGTTGAACTGAAAACCCTGAGGAGGACTTCCATGGTGTCCTCTCCTGAAACATCACAGTTGATGCAGTCTTCCATATTTCAGATTTAAAGTGTTTGGAGCACTATTTCATTGATAACATGAAGAAAATACATCAATGGATGACCTTTAATATATTGAAATAGCAAAGCAGAAATAAAAGCATGGAGATGGGGTGCCTATGACTTACTGTTTTCATTCCTTTGTGATATACAGAATGGCAGCAAAGAAAAGGAATCAACTTGTTATGGAACCAAAGCATAATTTAAAACTTTTTTTTTTTTTTTTTTTATTTTAGAGCACAAGTTAAAAACATGCCTCATATTGGATAGTTTTACCCCAATTACCCTGAAAACAAAGTGTATGGGAAAACACTTTATATATTTTAGCTATACAAAAACTTCATGCACTACATGAAAACATTTGGATCTCACCCAATGGGGTATGGAAAAGGGACTGAAGTTTGGCATGAGATGAACATTTACCCAAACTTGTACAAGATAATAAGGCTCTGAATACTGCAGTCACAACAAGCTCAGGAGAAGAATTTATAAGTTGAAAGCTCAAAGATTCCACCTGTGTAGAGTAATTCCCAAGACCAATCATATATTTCACCTATAATGCAGTTTTCCTATATCCCAATCCATACAAAGAGACTATCTCACCTATACTGTCTAAGGGAAGTACAAACTGAGGGTAAATTGCACAGAGGAGGATCTGTGCGGCTGTCAGATGGGAGAATAGACTTCAAATGACTGCTCTTCATCATGAGTGAAACTGGACATGTATGTGGAAGGCCTTTGACTGACTGATTAGGACGACTCATTGGGTCCTGAGCTGACACAAAGTTGGTCAGTTCAAGTAACATGAAGTTCGACTAGAAGCATCAGGAAAGACAGTGAATCTCGAAAGGTTTAGCATTAGATGAAGAGAGACACCTGAGCGATGTAGGGAGGTAGACATCAGAGAAGTGGAGAACCAGAAAAAAAAAAAAATAGATTGTTGAAGAACAGCTGATTGCAGCAAAACAAATATGGCAAGGAATCTCATGCGCAACTGAGATTATCTGGGCAAAGAGACTCAGAACAAGGATATTAACTCTGAGAGAGGAAAGAAGGAGAAAGGGTAAGGGACAACAAGGTAAACTTGACCAGGCTGTAAAGATCAAAACTTCTGTATAACCTTCAGATTTGCTCTTCTCCACAGCCTGAAACCAAATCCTGACTTCCAAATCTTGCCATTCCACTGCAACTGGAAAATACAAAGCCAACAAAGTGTATTAACTCCAGCTACTGAGCAACAGGGATAGCTAAAACACTGGTACTTCAAAAAAACTGTGAGTGTATTACTTCAAATGGATTTAAGGTTTTCTTCTCACTGTGACAAATATAGTACTATTGTACAACTGAAGTTGCAGTTTTCCAAAATGAAAAACTAAGATTTTTCTATACTACACATTCTCAGTAACAGATTAGACTTCTTTAAGAATCTATAATATGGACCTATGTTATGGCAGCAGTGTTTCTGTTATTAAGTGCTTATCACAACAAAGAGGATTTTGAATAACACCGAATCCTTTCAAGGTCAGCAGCAGATGATCATTGTGTTTTACAATTACTGGTCTTGAGAGTGTTATGTGTTTTTTACATCAGAGATTTCAATTTCAATTCTAAATATGAATAATAAATCCTACAACAAATTAGTAGCTTCCTGAAATTATTACACAATACACAATTATGTTTCTGAACTGTAGTTTTGTTATGTAGGCACCAATAAAAAAAGATTATATTAATGTTTATAGTCATACAGATGTGACATATAGTCATACAGATGTGACCATATATCTCTGGTGATTGAAGCTAAGCATGTCTTTATCGTATTAGACAGTAAATAACAGTGATTACCACCAGAAATATTTGCAAAATTTTTGAAAAAATAATTAAATGAAGTAAGTTAATGAAATAGTAAGTTCTCTTCAGAAGTCTCTGCTGTTTTATAAAAGAACCAGAAAGAAAAGAGACGGAAAGCTGAGAGTTTTTCTTTTAAATAAAAGAAACTGGCTTTCTTCCACAGGGAAAAAATGATCACCATTAATTGTGTAGTGAGACATTATTTAGTTTTTGAGGAAACATAGCAAAGCAGCTGAATTACAAGCACCACTTTTTGAATTAAGAACAGTTCCCATACATTTTTTGTAGCATATGCTGACCAAGTCCAGTTTTGCACAAGTTTATGAAACATGACAAGATCACAATTATAGTTGATCTATGCTGTAGGCTACACATCTAATATGTCATAATGCTGAGTCCAGATACCATGCCTTCTTTTTTTCTTTCCTTTATTTTACTGAAGTTTTATAACACTAGAAACAGAGCCAAGATCTGAATTTATGGCATTGTTACTCCCAGATAAAAGTAAGCACCAAACCATGAGGGTGTATTCAGACGCATCTCTTGTGATGTCTCAGACCTGCAGAGACAGTGTATTTTCTTGATTTTACTTTTATTTTTTTTTACTGAAGAATCACTGAAGTGAACAGTACATAACAATACACACTTCATTGTAATTTTGGACACATTATTTTGAGTTTTTTTGTTTGTTTGTTTGTTTTTTGCTTTTAAGATGTATTAGTACTTACAAATGCTAAAAGGACTATCATAGAAACTAACACCACTTCAGCATTTTCAATTTTCCATCAAAACAGTAATAACTGTACTAAAAATCGAGTTCAGTTACAGATACAGCCCAGAGTTTTGCAGACATCAGACATTTTCAGCAGACATCACTGAGCACCAAGAAACTTCAGAAATTAGCAAATTCTGTAGATAGAGTTAAATCTTGAAAACAGGAACATTTATCAAGTGCATTGTATTTCTGTAGTTGTTCTGTTTTTTGTTGGAAAATAAGAAACAAGGACAGTTGCACACTGCTCTTCAGCTGGACTGATCTCAAAATGCTTCACTAACCACATACACAATAATGTGGGAATAATAAATACAAAATACTAAATTAAAAAAATGGAACTGAAAAGGAGGAAACAGTTGTATCTAATCAACACATTACTGTGAATTAAGTGGTATTATTCTAGCAGTATAAATGCAGGCAGTTTATAAGAAGAGTTACTTCTAGTTTACTAAATGAAATCTTCTAGTAGACTTAATTAAATACTTGAGGGAAAAATGACAAGCTTTCAAGCATGCAAGACTTTCCTCCAATCTAACGTGGAATTATCAGTCTTCCAAACTAAATAAAAGTTGAGATACATTGATCTGATTTTAGTTTAATCAAACTTGCCAATTAAAAATATAATTCATAAATGTGGGGTGGAGAAATAATAGAAAGGGAAATAATACATTTGTTTACTACAGAACAGAGAGAGAACAAGAGAGAGAGAAGTAATTTACTGCCTGTGCAGCACAGAAAGGTTATCCTGGGGTGGCAAAAAATATAATGTGCCATAAAACCAATGTCTCTGTTGAGTCCATGGTTTTTAGTGCCCAGTAGAGTTATGAATTTTAGTTCCAGACTTATCTTTTGAAGGTATTTTGTATGTTTCCCTTGAGCATAAGGGCTGAGAGGTCAGAGACAAAGTGGTTGTTCTGGATTAAAGCAAATGTGACATAGCTATGCAAACTGGAATTCACAATTCAGTAAGATCCTTATAGCTATCCCTACTTCAAGGTTCTGTTTAATTGCCAAGAATGGTCACTCCCAGGAATAAAACTAATGCAAAGCTCCTGCTTAAGCCTTTTTCAACAGTTAGAATAGTGTAAAATAACCTTAAACCAGTCTTTAATGATAGCTGAAAATGTCTGGACTCTATGGTCATTGGAGCATTATAGCAAATGGAAAACCTGTATCGGATATTAATGACTTGTTGTTCTCTACTCTGACAAAAGAGAAAAAGAAGCCAGAAAAAAAATCTTGGGAAAGAGTCTTTTAGCCAGCATAACGTCAATGAATTCCTTAGCTTGCTCTAAAGCACTTCCAGAATGCATATTAACCTCAAATTCAGGAAAGAAGACTTGAAATCTTGGTTTAGGAGTACGTTTTCCAGTGTATGAAGATGCATAACCACTTCATATATGTCGAAAAAATACCTTGAAGGCTCCAAGACTTCTTTACTTAAGTATCACACATACTGATTGCATTCAGGGAGAAGTCCAAGCTTAAGTCCTCAGAGAGATCTGGTATTTTTAGTGAGTAAATTGCTCCTGCCAAGCCATATCTCAGACATACTATTTTAGAAGTTTAACTACTTAATGGGTGGTTATCTTACATTTAAAATCACCTAAATTTATGCTATCACTCAATGGATGAGTAATAATAGATAAATTAAGTGTTCAAAATTATATAGGCTGTCATGTTCACTTCTGTGTGAGTTTCATAGTTAGTCTGTAACGCAGTAGCAAAAATTCTTACAAAAAGGATACAGATTTCTGAGGAGGGTACCAAAGGAGAAGAAGGACAGCTTCTCCCCTTACTATGCTCTTTCAAGAAATGAGAACAAGAAAAAGAATTTAAATTAAAAAAAAGGGGGGGGGCGGGGAGGTTCAAGACAAACATTACACTTTTTTATAGAAATATAGGTAAAATATATATGAAAGTTTGTGTATGTATGAAAAATGAAATAGAATAAACCTGCAACATAGTGGAACAGCACAAATCAGGATTGAATGACAATGAGAATACACTTAAATGGTTGTTTCAGGCTTTAACTGTTTTTAGAATGGGCTAGAATGAAACTTCACTTCAGGCTTAACCATCATATCCAAAACCATATTTTCATGAAGCTTAGCTCAATACCCAGTCTAAAATAAACAGTTTAAGCACTTGGAACAAAATCATTTTGCTATTAGACCAACTAAATTCTATCTAGCCCTCTAAATAGTGTGAGCTAATTTAAGCCTCTGTCAAGGTTTTGGCTTAAATGTCAACCAAGGAATGCTTGTATTTCTAGAATATCTTTCCCTTACTTTTGAGTCAATATATTTTTGGTCTTTTCTGTAGTAAAAGTCAACTAAGTCAGAGAAAGGTTAACTAGTTCCAAATGACTACTCTTTTTTTTTTCTTTTTTTTTTTTTGACTAACTCAGCAATACCTGTTTCATGATAATGATGATGGTAGTCTGATGCATAGCAGCCATCAAATGGTTTATACCTTTGATTTCCATATAGTTCTGTGCACAGTTTTCAGAAAACAGAGGCTGTGTGATATTGCAAAAATTGTCAATTTTTTTTAATCTGTTGAAAAACCTCTGCAACCTACAAAGAGAATCAATTATCAATTGCCACTTTCAAAACTCTTGAAATTATGTAAACCAGAAAGGAATAATTGGGGAGGGGGAGGGAAGGAGGAGGGATAGAAACAGAGAAAGAGAGAAAGAGAAGAAAAGAGGAAGAAAGTAAGTAAGCATCACCATCAGCATGAGGAATGTCATCTCATTGCATATTCCATGCGAGGGTTTTGTTTTGTTTTGTTTCGTTTTTGACGTCCAACTATCAAGGCAATAAATTCACATCCTAAGGCTAATAAAGAAGTAGTTGCTCAAAACCAAAGATATTTAAACATATCACACTAAAAGCATAATTTGCATCTGGTCTGATAAATAAACAAAGATTCCATGTATAGAACAGGTGAAAACACCACTAAGGGAAAGAACAAAAAAAAAAAATAGATGAGGATCATATAGAAGAGGATCATCCTGAAGCTTCTGCAGGATTAGGTGATTACAGTATCATTTGTCATCATTTAGGAAATTAACTATATTCTATAATAAAAATATAGAATGTGAATTTACATGGATGTAAAGTTTTTCTGTACAAAAGGTGAGGGGAAAAAAGTCTCTTAAAAAAGAAACTGCTTCTTTCTTTGGAAACAACTGTGCAACAGAATTAGTGCCTCAGAGTGTTAGGCTGTTAGATATCCTGTATCAAATGGTTTGCCAAGGTCTTCTTTCTCTAAAAGATTTAACATTATTATGAAGACGAGGTCCTGAAATTACCAAAAAGGAACACTGTGATATGCAGATATCATCTGTTTAATTTATTGGAGCAAAATAATCTTTTCTACAAACTATACTAGCATTAGTAAGAAAATTCCAACCAGAAAATTATCACTTGCTTGTAAAAATAAAAAAAAAGAAAAATAAAAAAAAATAAAAGTTTCATTTTCTTTAATTATTTATTACTACACTTCATCCCCCTGAGAAATATTCTATACAATCTCAAAGGATAACAAAATCTGAATCTTGCCTAAAAGTGAAGAAGAGCTGGCAGTGTTTCAAAATCACCTTTAGCTCAATACTGATTTCTACAGCCAATTAAACAGTGGAATTGATGGACTCTGAGAATGCCATATGCTGCCCTCTGCTGAAAAGATGATCATTATGACATGAGGTCTTAAGGCTGGAAGGTCTGACAGAAGGGAAAAATAAGTGGAGGATCCTCCGACCTCAGGGATGTGGATAATTCCTTCAGGGAGAAAGGAAGATTAAATGCTCACCTGGGCAAAGAAAAATTTCACAGAACATATGGTGTATATAAAAATTATCTTGACAAGAACATAAGTCAGCAAATTGGTTATTAGAAATGTAACTATTGGGAATTACATTGATTATATTCAGAAATGCCTGTAAAATAGATACCTGTCAAATAGTTTAGACCTAAACTGTGACTTACTTTAAAGATATTACAGTATAATGAGGAATGTCTTCCAGAGTAAATATATATATATATATTATCCTGTTCACTGATTGTTGAATATAAATGCAGAATATAAATTTTGAATCCACCGTATGAAAGTTAGCAATAGTGCTGTTGCTAAATAAATAATGAAATGTTTAACCCTAAATAAAACTGAGGAATACTTTTCATTTTCACAGAGTCTTATATCTTAAAAAAAAAAAAAAAAAAAAAAAAAGAGAGAGAGAAATACATTTTTCTAGTGCTTACTGTACAACAACAGATACACAAACAGCAGATATACAAGAAGTGAATAAGTATTAAAGAAATAGGCAGACTGTATGTTATGTCAAATAAAACTAGCTTTATGTTTCATGGAGCAACAAACAGAGGATGGTATAATCGAACTTCTCAACAGTGTAAGTCTGTGGTTTTAACTGAAAGAAAAGAATTGAGAAAGATGCTTAAATATGATTATTTTAGTAATGTTTTATTCAAAGAAGTAAGGGATTCACCCTTCCTTCTAAGGTAATGAATTATCCTTCCATATAGTACCATATAGTAACAATAATAACAACAACAAAAAATTTTATCTCAGAGACAGTACAATCACATTTCCACTTTTATCTTCAAAACAATATGGTTCCCAGAACCACCTGAATAATTTGTAAAATGAAGACTGAAGTACTGATATAGACCATGTTTCACAGGATTTTATAAAAACAGTTGTCCATTTAGCCTAGATTTCCCCTGCTAGACTACTTTGTTAGAATTAATGTATATATGAATATTATGCTAACTTTTCTTTGGAATATTGCCATCTTGCTAGCATCACACATTCTCCTTGATATGATACTGGAGGTATAATATACACCACAAATTCATGACATGCATGTTGCTGTTTTCCTGGGATGGTTGCCATAGAAGAATCAGCACAGTGCATTTTGAAGGAAAATAACAGAATATACAATGGTGAAAGTTCTGTTTAAATGATACACTTGATGCTTATTTCCCATAGATTACAGGCATTAATGGGTCTTCACTATCAGCATCATAGTATGTGATTTACCTTCACCCTATCTCAACCCTCATATATCTAACACTAGAAAGTTAAATTTCTATTAATGCTTTAAAAATATTTTTTAAAAGTGTCGTTTTCAGTTAGACTTTGATAATTCAGAAACATAGTTTAATTTTCATGTGCATTACTTTAATTTAAGATGATTCTGCTACATGACCTTCAAGGGAAAAATGTTGATACATTACCAGCAGCCCTGTTTGGAATACTGTCATCTTTGATCATCCTTATTTATACAGACTTGGTCAGACAAAATAGTAATATATGTAATTAGGAGCTTTTACTTACATTGTCTAAGTATGATACTTCTATATTAACGCAAAAAAACAAGCTATTATTGTTAAACAAGTTAATTGTAAAGAACAGTGCATATAAATGTGAGCTTGATGGGGATGAACATCATCATAAATCATGTAACAGCAGGAACTACATAAAATATTCTGGATATTACTGTGTTACCCATAACTATAAATATCTCGGTAGAGGCACGGAAATGAAAATAGGGGAAAGAAGATGTGTTTAAACCATTTTTTGTGCCCTATATCTGATGGCTCTTACACAACTTCCAGTATTTGTTAGAATAGCTGCATGACTGATTTCACTTATATACTGCTTCTCAGAAGCTAGGTGAACCAGAGAATAAACAGAGAGCCCCACTCTGCTTCAGGTCTGCAGAGGTATAGGAAATGGGACCAGTACGTGGTTATTCCAGGAAACTGCATACTAGGTTAGCTTTTTTTTAAAAAAAAAAAAAAAAAAAAAAAATCAAAGAGCTAGAATGGGATTACCTATACATGATTTTCTGTAGTTAAAATTATCACAGTTTGGGCATTTATTGAGAAGAACATTAGCTCAAAATGCATACAAAAATAAATTTTACCAAAGTTCAAGTAACATCAGTAATAGCACCTATTGTCATTCATCTTCCTTTTTGCATAGATACATGTTATATAGATAATTTACCCTTCCACAGTGAAAATATACAATCATAGAACTAGTGAGTAGTACAAATAAGGGTTGTAAGATAAAAGCAGGCTTCCAAATGGAAATCTGAAGCCAGATGATGATAATGATGATGATGATTTATTTTAATTGAAGGAAAGGTACAATACAGCCAGGTAAACCATTTTGCTATGAAAAGAGGAGGCAAGTTAGAGTAGTGGGCAGCCTGATGAGGCACAGCTAAGTCTGTGATACCCAGAAGTGCCAGGTGGTTGTCTGGCTTCCAGATGCAGGAGGGCAGCGACCAGCCAGACTCAGGGCCAGAAAAGAGCCAGCGCCGATGGACTAAGAGACTCTTGGTCACTCAGAGAAGAGCAGGCGAAAAGTGCCAAAAGTAAATGACTGCAGGTCTGTAGGAAATTAAATGCCTGAAGCCCCACAGTAGCATTCTCTGAGATATTTTCAGTACCAACTACTGGCACAAGCAAAGAGGAAGTCTCAATGCATGGCTGAATAAATGACATAAGGAAGAAGGATATATTAAGAACTAGAGGCAGAAAGAACCTGTACAACAGAACTTCTACTAAAGTCAAAACAGACCAAGGATACTTGCACTTCAGAAATTTCAAGGCTAAAGATCTGAAAAAGAAGAGCAAAATTCAAACAAAAAACATTGAAGAACATCACAATAAAGAGAGTACAGAAGAAAGTGAAACAACATACATGTTTCTACAAAAGTGTAGGAAGTCACATCAGAAGGAAGAAGACAAATGAGTGAACACTACCTCCAAAATACATATGAAAGACCAGCTGTGTTGGTGGAGTTTTATTGCTAAAAGCTAAAGAAGTTTTAGAGTCAAATCAGAAAAACAGGTTATGCAAATCAGCAATTGACACATGGGCTCAAAACGCAAAAGCAGGAAGTGTGACAAGATGGCACACTGCTGCATGATTATAACACTTAATTTTTAGCTCTTATAATTGCAACTAGTGGCAAAACCTGCAAAAGGAGGAACAATTCATGCCCTGACCATGAACAGTGGAAAAATGTGGTTCACAATATTACTTTCCAGGATCTGCTCTGCCATCATAGATTTAGATTCAACCACCTTGCAAAAATAAATAAATAAAATTAAATAGTTACTCCAATGCCTGACTTCAAAACAGAAAACTATATAAAAATTAGGTTTATGAAAAAGAAATGAAATGAGATGCCAAAAAGGATAGAATACATGTAGTAATTAAGGAGACTGTTAAAAGGCCTTGTGTTAGACCAAATGCATAGCACTACCAAAAAGACCAAAAAGATGAAGTTACCACAGCATAGTCAGGGAGATCATGTAGAAAGATATCTTTCAGGAAAATAAGTTATATTCAAATGAGTAAAATAAAAAGATCAAAAATTCTGATAATTTGTGCAAAAATGCAGTAAGGAAGGCCAAAAGTTCAAAGAGCAACTTGCAAAAGCCAGAAAATCTAATAACAAATGCCTTTTCAACTAGATGAAGTGCAGGGAGCCTGACAAAGGGTTTGTGGGGATTAAGTTATAAAAGGAACACCCAAAGAAGATAGGGAAAAAAAAAAATTTAAATCCATAACCACTTTGGAAGAGTTTGAAGAGTTTTGCTTACTAGAATTTTGTTTTGCATTGAACATTTTAAAGGGTCTATCTCAAACTCAAAGTTTCTGAAAATTTTTGAAGTTCTGGAAAAAAAGAAATATCAAAGCAGAAAGTGAGAAATTTCCTGCCTACTCATTGATATTTGCCAAAAGTTTTTTAATGATTCAAGAATAACACAACTAAATGTGTTATAAAACCACTAACTCAGAACTAACTTCAGTCCTCTGGCACTAGAGGACTGAAAAGTAGCTAACATGACATAACTTTTTGAAAGGGATTCCACAGTACCCCAGTGGAGAACCAGGCAATTAAGAACAATGTCTCTGCTAAATAAAGTGCTAGTATTATAAAAATGGAGCCAGTGGACAAATGAATAACTCTGATGTACTCTTTGTTACAGAAACTTGTGTCTTACAGATTTATTAACTTTATCTAAAGGAATGTGTGTATATACTAGACAGGTTTTTTTCTGAATTTCTAGCTTGCACTAACTAGTTCATTTATCAAAATTGGTTGAAAAAAAAAATAAATTGCCATGCAATTTAATATAGGGAAACACCTGTATGAATTAACAGAGAGTAACACTTAAAAGGCAAAGGTAGCACATTAGGTTAACCTTGGCTAACCCCTGAAATACCACCCAGCTGCCTACTCACTCTCCTTCTTCAGGATGATGGGGTGAAATCAGGTAGAAAACCTGTGAATGAGAAAGTTTATGGGTCAAGATAAAGACAGAGAGATTGCTTACAAATTAATGCTGCAGGCAAAAAAGACTTAATCTAAATCAAAAATGTAATAACTAATTCTGGTGTGGAAAACAAAACCAAACACTAAAACCTATTTCTTCCCCACTTTTCTAGGCTGAACTTCATGCCTGCACTCCAGACTCCTCTGTCTCCCTGAGTGGTGCAAGGGAGGTTATGGTCAGTTCACAGTGGTTTCTTTTTACCACTGCTTCCTACTCATACTTTTCCTCTGCTCAACCGTGGGCTCTCCACAGCTCCTGTCAGGAAAACCAGCTCTGGTGTGGGTCCTCCAAGGGTTTGTAGGAAATGTGCTCCAGTGCCTGGATCATCTCCTTCTGCTCCTCCTTCTCTGACCTTGTTTCCCTTTGTTAATTCTCACTCTTCTTGTTCACTCCTCCTCCCTCCATCTGGTATTCTCTGCCTTATCTTAAATATGTTCTCACAGAGGAACCATCAGCTAGGCTGATGGGTTCATCTTTGGCCGGCAGTGGGTCCATTCTGGAGCCACCTGGAACCAGCTGTGTAGGAATGCACTGTCAGTTTTCACTGTGAAAACTGCAGAGTCCCACTGGGATTGTACATTGTAACTTGTGCTGTTTTAGAGGTTTATAAATGATCTGAAAAAGGGGTGAAAGATGATAAAGTTTTCTCACTTAGATTGTAATGGTTGCTTCAAATGTCATGGTGACCACATAACAAAGAGGCAGATGAAGTTCAGCATAGACAAATAACAACTGATAGTCCAAAGGAAAAATGGCTTTACATATGCAGTGATAGACTTTGAAATATTCTAACTCAACAGTAAGACTTTGGAGATATAACAGATCACTCCCTGGAAATATCAGGAACATGGTTATTAAAAGTCTAAAAAAGCAATGAGAAAAATTGCAAATTACTAAGAGGAATACAAAAAAGATAATGCCACAGAATAAATCAATAGCACTGCTCCAGTCTGAATACTGTGTGTAATTCTGGTGGCCCTTCCTACCTCAGAAAGAATGCAGTGTAATTGGAAAACGTATGGAAAAGGACAAAAGAGGAATGAAAATCAACACAATTTCTGTACAAATTGTGTCCAGGGTTCTTTAGGCTGGAAAAGAGAAGGGGACATACATAAGTCTAGATATTAGAAGCAGCATTAGGAACATGAAAAAACATTAGGAACAGTATTTTTTTATTGTCTCTATCAATAAAAAAACAGTAGGAAACAATAAAGGAAAACAGCTAACAGGAGATTTGAATCAAACTAAAAGAAGATAATTTGTCAGAGATGTCATTCAATTATATCTTTGGCCACAGACTCATGGTTGCTAAAATTAACTTTAAAATGTTCAGAAAAATGTATAGGGAAACAAAAGTCTACCAAGGGTTATTAAAAATAAAAATCCCTAATAAAAAAATCATCCTAATTCAAGAGATCTCTGAGCTCCAAATCACTTAAGACTTGAAGAGTATGCTGGGGAAGTACCATTCCCAGATCAAAACACGTGCAAGATCAAATATTTACATCTTGAATATGGAGCTAAGATTTGGTTGCTTAAACATAGCTACAGAGTGACATTTTGGATGTCCAAGGTATCTGAGACCTGAGGCTGACAAACATGACACTGGAGGAAGTCTGAGCCCTTCTGGAGTAGCAGCTAGAGGCTACATTATATGTGGTAGGGCATTTCAAATAGCAGTTGACACCAAAAAGTCTTTTGGTAAATAGGTTAAGGATGTGGAGGATCCTAGGAGTAACTGGGAAAACCCTGGTAAAGGGAACAAGAAAATGATTAAGATAGACACTCATCCTCTTAGCACCTATACTAAGATCAAAAAGTTTCTGACATGTAGAAGGTAGGGAAGGAAATGTGCTAAGAGGTGAGAAAAAGATGATACCTGATATGACTGTGAACAAGACTGGAAACTGGGTTTTTAGAGTAAGAACTGGAGTAGCTACGCTGGAAGCCTGGAACTGTGCACAAAGCTGAAAGGAGATATGACTAAGATGGGGAGCTTGCTTGTATGAAGAGATTAGGACTGTGTGTCATGATGAGAAACAGGCCATAATGGGAAGATACAGGTTTGAGTGAGAGATAAAATGCTTGGATGACACATGCCAAGGTGAACTGGATGGAACAGGAGATGCCAGGAAAACCAAGACTGGAGCCAGATGGAAAAGTCCATGTCATATTGATATACTTTCCTTCAAAGCCTGAAATTGAAATCAAGTTTCTCAGTGATTTTAGTCCTCTGCTGTCTGTAATTATCTGTGAACTGCTACTGGAAAGTGTTCCTCTCTCACATTCATCTGTGCAGTGGATGCAGAAGCAAATGAAACTCTTACCCCTCTCATCTCTCAGTTCCAGTTTCTCAGCCTAAAACCAACTTCCAGATAAAGTCTTTTACCCAATTACTTTCAATTTCATTCTCCAATTTCCATAAAGTATTTTCTTTTTCCTCTCTCTAAGTCCCAGTCTCGGCAGACTGTTATCAGTCTCAGGCCTACTCAAGAACCAGCAGCTGGGCTGGAGCAAGCATTGGCCCAACTGAAGAACATTGCAACTCACAACTCCAGTGCCCCACTGCTGTTCTAGCCCAGAACAGCACTTAGAAGGAATTTCATTCTGAGTCTGGAACGTGTTCAGAAGCTCTGCAGGAATGGCACGGTGCCAGCAGCAATGAGACAACAGCATGTCTGGGAGTGATGCACAAGTTCTTAGATGTAGGAGATGCAAAGGGAAGAAGTATATTCACTTGCTGTCTGTTAACATTATGAACTACAAGAGGATCAAGCATGCTTAGTGATGACAGAGTATTAACAATTAAGTTATAGAAAGTCACTGCTCACTATATTTACACTGAGCACACAAACCAGTTTTTCAAAGTGTGAAAAATGTTGAAGGATGGGAATGAGGAACAAAGTCATGTTGCAGGTGTAGAAGATAGTCCCAGATCAAAGCACAAGGGCAATAAGGCATTTAAAGTGAAAATAGTAAAGTTTGGTTGGTTGGTTGGTTGGTTTTAGTTGTAATTGCAATAACAAGCTAACTGAGGCAGACATCATCAGGTAAAATTTTGCTTCAAATTCTCAAACTTATGAAAGTTGTAAAAAAATTAAATTAGGCCCTTAGCATTACTGGGTCTATATTCATACCAGTCACATCCTTCCTTGGGAAACATTGCTCCTTTGCAAAAACCTATTTGTTATTGGCACATGATACTGTCTTTTAGAAAGGTAATGTTTTTTTCATAATACCCAGTAACTATCTTAAGCATCATCCATTTTCTATCTTCACTTCACTTCACTGCCTGTCTGTACAATTGGCATAAGCTACAAGGAAAATTCTCAGAGATGGCACACTTGTACTTCAAAAGAAGTTTAAAAGCCATGAAATCATAGTTTAAAAATTTTAGCCCTATGTTTTTATGTTTAAAAAATGCTTAAATATCTACTGTTCACCAAGATAAAGAACACAAATGTTAAGAAATAAAAATCAAGATACAGGAAATTCTATATTTTTTAAAAGTAACTAGAACACTTAAAAAAAAAAAAAAAAAAAAGCCGTCAGTCCTGTCTCCATGGCTAAGACACTAGGTGAGACCACCTAGGTCAAAGCAATTCTTTGCTCTAGTTAAGACAAGGAATAAAAGCATAAAAATATGATACTTGCTGGTAAGTTTCTAACCCGGAGTTTCAAGATATTCAGTACACGGCTGAATTCAAGGATCTGCTTGGCTTTACATGAAAAACTCAGATATTAACACAGTCAGACAGAAAAATCACTCCCTGTCCACCTGGTAAAAGTATTCTCATACCTTTAGGCAGTAGGAAGTGTAAGTTTGTTTGTCCTAAGGCAAAGGAAGAAAGATAAGATCTCCCACAATCAAGCTGAATGCTTTAACCACTGACAGCTCACACAGAATAGATATGGCAACACAACCATCATTTACATTGTCAGATCAGTCCTTCCCCTTCTTCCTCATTTTGTTTATTTTCCCCTATGGTTGCTGTTTGGATAAACCAACCCCAAACTGTGATTTATGTAAGTAAACCAAAAGCTGAGGACCAAGACTGCATTTAACAAAATCAGAAATGTAGTCTTGATTCTCTGTTTTTTGACAAGAAAACCTCTCCCAGAACTAGTGGCCTAAAAAGGACTTTGGAGTAAGGAGCAATACAGCAATGCCCTCAGCAAGACTTTTTGTATATCTGGTTTAGTGTCATCAGAAGTGACAATAGAGCTGTAAACTGCAAACACCTAAAAGCTTACAATGCAAACTGTCAGGCAAAGAACTCCCTGCAGTTTTAAACCATCTGGGTAACTCCAAACTTATTAATTTCAGTCAAGAAATAACGTGAATGTGGATGCATAAGCAGTGGAATCTCAAGTAGGAACATAGACACTACTTAGCATCAGTTACTTCAGTATTAAAATAATGCAATAAATTTCTGCAACCACAAGTTAAAAAAAAAAAAAAAAAGCTAGTAAGTAGTAAGTAGGTAAGTATTCAAAATATGACCATAAAAGGATTCAATAAAGTGACCTAAAGTGAGGGAATCAAGATATTTCACCCCCTTCTTATAATGTACAACTAGATTATAGTTTATAAATTTGTACATAAGAAGATAAATCTCATTTCAGTTTCAGAGACAGAGGCATTAGAAGACCCAGGGGCCAGAAACTGAGGACAGAAAAACTTAGAATTAACAGCATAATTAACTATAAGGAGTACCTTATTGAAAGATACTCCCATCCTTGAAGTATGCTTTTTAAAATGCAAGGTAGAATTTTGTTTTATCTTTAGAAAGATATGACCTAGTTCAAATGAGAAGAAACTGAAGACAGCCATGAGGTCTCTGTTGTACAGTATGCTAGGCTAGATGATCACAGTACTCCCTTCTGGCTTCTAATCCATGAAACTGTGTATATTTCCATTTCAAATAAACTGCATCTTTCAATGAGCATTTTTTAATGAAACAGCTTTCCAGTGAGCTGTAGTTATGCCTTGAAGGCATAGCACTGTTTTGGGAGAGGCTTGTGAAAAACTTCTGGATAGCACGATGTGGTGTTATTCTTTGAATGGGGATAACATTCTGTTCTTTCTGAGCCAAAGCTGGGAACAAGTACAGTATATGGTAAGATCTGCTTTGCTTGACATTAATTTTAAAATGAACCTTTTGCACAAACACCCTCAATCAGTTTATGCATTCAGTTCCATTTCATGAATTTGACAATGACTTAGCACAAACTAATTTTAACTAGTTTACCAGATACTCTCCCTTAAATCCCTACAGAAAAGGCAGTTTAATTTTAGCACTGGACCATGCTTAAAACAGGACTTCTGAATTGGTTTCCTTGAAAAGGAATTTTCTTTTTGTGCATCAAGCTACTTGGAGACCTGAACCAGCATCAGACAAATGGATACCATTGGGCAATTTGCATAAAATATTTCTTATTGCACCAAGATAAATTGCTAGGGTAGACAAAGCCTTCAAAAAAAAAAAAAAAAAAAAAAGTGCTTATGACAATCTAACCAGTCCTTTATTATCCAACTGTGTTAAAGCATCAACACATAGTATTAAAAAGACAACAAAGCATTTTTTTTAATATCCACCTCACTGTAGGATTTCGAAGTTTTGAAGTCACTGATTTTGACAGCAGTAAATTCAACCTAATGCATTTTCAGTATGGAGCGCAGAATGTTACTTATTCATATCTATTTCATTTTCTTACAGTAGCTTCCATTTCATTAATATCCTCCTGTGATTTTTATTATCTCATTTCAAATGTGTAAGCAGTCAGTACAAAAAAAAAAAAAAAAAAAAGAAACACAAAACCACACAAACAAAACAAACAAACAAAAGAAAAGAGAATTCTGACTGCTGACATAGACGTAAACTGTAGATCCTTTACATGCAACTAAATTTTCTGCAGGTAATGCAATAAAATGGACAGACCTTCAAGTTCAATGGTATAATATCAGCTTAAATGCAGTTTCTGCATGAATATACTGTATAAAGACTTAAAACACAAGCATATCGTAAAGATAGAGAGGATAATCACAACAGTATACTACCTTTTGAAAAGATCTCATTATTTTTTTATTTAATCTCTGTCTTCAATTTGTATGTGTGTGTGCTATAATCACATTTAACCTTGAGAAAATCCTGCATCTGGTACGTTTTCAGCAGGGAGTCCTTATACTAGTAAATATGAGAACTAGATCTGACTTTATACTTGCTGTGATGCTAACAATAGCTCATACAATTATTTGCCTGTTTTTAGCTTAGTGTTTGTGAATAACTTCCTATATCAGCTATCAGTTGTTACCTTTTTATTAATATTTTTCATCAGTAGAGGTCACTGCAATGGAAAGGGCAAATCATGTAGAAAATATATGTAGTCATGAATAAAGAGTTTGAAAATAATGCTATTTCTTTTTCATTGTTTCATCCATAATGTTGCCTTTCACAGTCTGACCTCATATGTGTAACAATACCTGATGAGAGCATAAGAATAGCAACAACCACATGTTTCTCCATAATTGCTGTTTGTCAGTCATTTCTTTAGCATTAACAGCATTCCTGACAACTCAAGGTCAACTACATCTTATGCTGAGGGACAAAGCCCTTCTTATCAAAAGAAATGGGCAAGCCAATAAAATCCATTGCCAACTTCTAGATGAGTGCTTGATTCTGGCTCAGTATTGTGCCCATGACTAAAGAAAGCTAAGCCACTGAGAATATTCTGGCATTACAAACTGGCAGTCAAAGCAACTGAAAATATCACTATTAGTACTTCCTCTTTTGTATGTCCAGTCTAGTGCCCTAGATAACTTTCCTGATAAACCTGACCTTGCTAGTGTTCTAGAGGGTGCCTATAAGAAGACAGTCCTTTACCAATTTCTAGAGTGTATGAAAATGTATGAAATTTCATGAATTATACCATCAATTTTCTTCCTGTAGTCTTACCAAACTCACCACTGAAACTGATAGCAAATATTAAGTTAAAAATAGATTAAATGAGGTGATGTTACAGATTTGGTGTAAGATCCTTAGCAGGCACACAGGAATTGAAGAATTTGGGTAGGCATTGCCTTAGTAGAGGTGAATGTGAAAGAAAAAGAATCAGAAGGAAACCAACTTAGAGAGTATTTCAAAGAAAGAAGACAGAATTCACCTACCATGAAGAAAGCAATAATATCTTAGGAATGGCAATAGGATTTATTTTTTGCTGTTTTCGCTCAGTGCTAGATAATACTGTAAGAAAGAAAATATTCTACAGCTTGGTTTCTCTTATATTATTGACAATGCAATTTTACTTGTTCTTCATAAGTATGTTTGAACATAAAATAACTCGTTCTCAATTACTTTTATCAGGCAAATTAAAACAAATCCATGAGATTGCTATCAGCTCAGATTAGAAAGACATAGAAGTAGAATATAGCTTTGTTCAAAGGAAGAAATGCCTTTAAAAACAAACAAACAAACAAACTAAAACTTAGATTGGTTTCCAAGAGAAAAATAATTTCAGATTTGATATATTCTGAGCTACTCATCCTTTCTCTTGAGGTAGTAAAGGACAGGATTAATGCATTCCAATTTTTTAAAGAAGATTTTTAAAGAAAGATTCAGAACAATCTAATGCCATGCAGCAATTGGCAAGAACATCAATTGACCTTATGCACCAATTGTTTCATCTCTTTTGGCACCAAAATTGTTTTTCCTCAGATCCACAATATGACCCTTGTCCCATTGCCAAAGCAGTCCTTGACATTAAGAAAAGAAATTCTGGTGGCAGCAGATTTTAGGGCATCAGAAATGGCAGATCCAACATCATCAGTCTTATGAGAGTGGATTATACTGATGAAATTTTCCCCCAAAATCATTCAACATCAACCTACTTTACTCATAAAGATTGAGCAATGCTGCTTCTCTGTTGCTAAATGCCATGCCAACTGACTATTCCAAAACTCTTAAGAAAGGGTCTATTTTTTTCCTAGCTAAACAAAGATCCATTTTTCCACTAGAGGACATCAATTAATGAAGCCTGACACCATGTTAAACACAGTTATGAATACCTTATGAAGTTCTCAGAGATTGATAAGTGTTACAGCTCAGCTCAGTCTGAGTTCTGGGTTTAGAATTATGATATGCATTAACCAATATTGTCTGGACTCCATACAACAGGTTTTAGGTCTTGCCAACATTCAATCTATAACTAATAGCCAGACCAACTCTCAGCTCCCAGTCTCTACCATGTATGATTTAAAAACACGGTCTGGTAGAGGAACACCCAGGTGTCAAGGCAGCATTATAACTTAGTAATGTAGCACAATAAATGTGTAACAAAATATGTTCCTTGTACCTACATACTGTTTATTTTAATGCAAAATGACAGTCTGCCTAACAGCATCCCACTGTCCAGAACTGTTTGACAATCTAATCACCAAAGGTCTTAATGTTACGTGCAAGGGAATACAGATAAAAACAAAATAGGAAGGATCAAAAAGATAACAAGACAAAATGGAGAGAAAAAAGACTGAGAGGGAACAAAGACTGAAACAACATCTCTAAAATTTCTTGTTTGTATTGAATTTAATGCTTTTTGAAGTTTTGCTTATCTACATAGTACTCAGGGAAATACAGGCCTATAACACTATGTATTTTGACTATAAACTCATCTTTTTGCCACTTTTCTTCTTGGGTCCCCGGTTCACTGCAAACATACTAGAAAGAAGAACTTTAGAAAACTGTACAATACAATCTTTGTATTACACTATGAGTTATATTTATTGTGATTTCTGATTTTTATGACAGGGCTCAGATTACCATACAGGCATTTATTATGAGGATATACTTTTTGTATATCCAATGCCACAAACTTTCTTTTGTACATTTAGTATTCTGGAGAATGTTTGATAAATGAGCCAATTAGACAAAAAGAATCATTCAATTCAATTTATAAGTGTATTTTGCACAATGTGCCCTTGAAAGCAACTACGCTCATCCTGAGTGTTCCCTCCTATGTACTTCATAATCATTGCCAATGAAATTAGTCTTTATTGATTTCTTAGTTCACTAACAAAAATGTCAAAATAGAAGAGAGAAATGAAAACACTACTGACCTCAGTTTTGTACTTTCTGTTCTTGTTTACATACATGACAACATTATTTATAAGGCTTTTTCTTTTTTTTTTTCCTTCTTTTAGAAGTTTCACACTAACACAGAACTTAAAGAACATCAGAATTTCACATTTTTAATGGTAGCTGCTAATACTTGTCTTTTGTTAGCTTAATGCAAAGGCAGCTAACGCAAATCTCTACCATACTGCACAGAGTAGTGTGGCCATGGGGCCCATCCTCCACATTTTAGGCTTCTTCATCACATGCATATTCCATATTTCAGTAGGCAGCAGCACTTGTATGCTGTATGGCAGCCATCTCCCACATAGCCAGACAGAAAAATGAATAATGATTTCTAGAAGTAGCATGGTCATATGAATACCAAACTTTTCCTGTCTTCCCTTGATGTGGGATGTGAAAGAAAGTTTTAAGTACAGGAAGTCCTGGCACTGATTACAATAATACAGCTATAAGCAGTCAAAGAATCAGAGTGAATTCATTTCCCTTGTCTTCTGTTCAAAAAGCTCGATGTTTTGTGATCTCCCAGTTGTGGGACTCAAATCCTTTCACATGGTGCCAACACCATTTTGAATTGCACAGCTGAAATAAAACAAACAAAAACAAAACTTTTTTTCCTATTATTTCCCTTCTTTTAAGTTCTTCTAAGGAAACCAGTAATTTGGTCCCCAGTTGCCATGTTTTGCACTGTTCTGATTACACATAATCATGTAAATTTTATAGATATAGACAAAATAATGATTTTGGCTATAGACTTTTTGGAATGCTTCCTCTTTTTCCTAACTTTTCAGTGAGAAGATTTGATCTACATTTGTAGACCAAGAATCCCATGGGATGATTTTAAATTTTACTGGCAGGTCATGCATGCTGTTAAATATATGAGATGTATTTGTAAACAAAGGGAAGTATTTATAAATATATATATTCGATCTTCAGTTTTATTGGAATTATTAATTTATGCAACCGATAGCATAGAGTGACTGCCTTAAAACTTCATAGCATTTGAGAATTGAGAAAGATGTGCAGATAACAACATGAAAAATACAAGATTATAAAATGAATTAATGGTGCATTCTGTCTTTTAAAATGCTTTGGATTTTTGATCGCTTGATCTCAAGAATGACAAAGCAAAGGTAAAAGAAGAGCAAAGTCACACTGGTTAGAATCTTGGTTACCCCATCTATGAACTGAAAAAGATAACATTATCTATGAGGAATCAGAAGATACATCTAGATAAAACAGTTATATACAGTAATAGAATAAAAAGCTAAACACGGAGGGGTAACTTGAAAGTTCATCTAGATCTTCTCTTTACCTGTCTCAACCAGAGATCAATCGGATATTAAACAGACTAGTAAAAAAAAAAAAAAAAAAAAAAAAAAAAAAAGTAGTTCTGGCTTAAAGCAACCTTTAAAACATGAATTCAGACTAATTTAATTATTTGGTATTAACAAGAACCATCTTTTCATTATGATACCAGACTATTAAATACATACATACCATTTAGAACACAATTATAAATATTTTTTTATTAATGCTTTGGCAAATTGTGCTTCAGTGCACACTCTTTAAGACACCTGTTCCATTATTCTCAGGTATACAGGATGAAATCCACCATTACACAGGGAGATAGTACTCTTCTGTAAATACATTCCATGGTTACTAAATAAAGGTCTGTTTGGCTGACTGCAACAAGTAACATGTAAGAGGGAATTTCTGGTATAACAACAACAACAACAACAACAAATAATTAATTAAGGATAAGTAGTGGAGCTATGCCAGCCAACATATTAAAAAAAATAGTTTCTGCCTGCCTTTAAAATTAAACACTGCCAAAGAAAGATTTAAGCTTTCCTCCTTCAATTCAATATATATATTAATATATATATATATGGCACAAAGTACATAGGAGGCAGTAAAGAAAGAAGATGCAACCTCTGACATCAAACCTGAAACTCAATGACACTATTTTAACAGATCAGAAGAGAAAATATATGGAAAGACAAAGTATGAACATGTACAGAACAGCTCCTAGTGAAAAACAACACCAAAACCAGCAACCCAATGACAAACAAAGCTGTTGTATACGTAAAGTCAGTCAGTAGGTAGAAGTGGAAAAACAATAAAAGATAAAAATATGTTGCAAATGCTAAAACAAAAGACTACTCAAAACTCCTAATAATATGTAAAAGAGAGACACCTAATGGGTAAGGAAAACCCAGTCAAATTCCTAAGCTTGCTGGAAACTTTGACGAAATATTTAATATCAGAAAAATGGCATATTAGATATGACAGATTTCTCAGCCCCTTAGAACTTCCGATCTGAAAAGAAGAAAGCCCCAAAATAGCCACCATTGTCATTCATAGAAAATGTGCAAGACTCAGATTTCATACAATAATTGTGTAGGGGACTATCCATCTTCATGGTGTCCATCTCATGTATATGCTTACCATTTTTGCTTCTTAGTGTTTGCAGTTACCATATTTCTCATTCGTGATCAGACAACAGACAACTACGTACAGAGCATGCAATTTACCTGAGAATCTTTCATATCTCATTTCTCCTATATCTCATTTCTCCTAAAAGAGCTTGAGAATAAACAGTAACATATGATCAACATGTTTGTCTTGGTCATAGCCCGAGCACCTTGTAAAAACATTTAAAATAATCTGATCAAAACGAAAAAAAAAAAAAATGCAAGCATATTACAACACAACTTTTCCTATGGTAAGGAAAAGGAATAAACACACAAGCACACACACACAAAAAGCCCATAAAAACATGAAGTTAGGTATATAAAAAGCTTCTGCATTTCCCTTCCTTGTGGAATGAAGTTATTATTCATCCAAACAAATCAAGCAGAAGAATAAACCGCATGGTGTCAAAGCCCTCTACAAAATAATAATGTAACCAACTATGCACAGACACATACACAGACCTACAAATATACTTAGGATATATTCTTGAATGCACACACACTTGTAAACAATAAGGTCTTGCTTTGTTTATTTTCCAAGAACATTGCAATAAGTCTGTGTCAGTCCCCAAAATTGCTACAATAAGCAACTTTAAAGCTGCACTTCAAACAGTTTCTCCTTCATGCTCCCATACTGACTTTCTCCCAGCTCTGTATCAAATCTAGCAACTTTGGTCTCAAAGGTCCTAAAGTTCCTATGCAATTTTCCCAGAAAAATAGCAAAGCAGCAGCCCCAGGAAATCCTACATCAAGTCTCATGTCTGCACCAGCTGTTACGGTATTAAGGCAATTGAGATTTTAACAAGCCATCAGAACTATTTATTTTTCTGCAGAAGATTTCATTGTCTGAATTTAGGAAAATATTCTAACCTCATATAGAATTAAGTCACATACAGGGGTTAATGATATTCAAGAATGAAAAATCAACCAGCATTTAAGTATTTCCCATTAGAACAAACTTTGCAAAAAAAAAAAAATGTTTTCACTTTCCTTTCTGATTCAAAAAACACAGACTTTGACAGAATAAAGTAGTCGTTAGTAGTTTCTAAGTGTTGAAGGATCTGAAGCAAGTAAAATCCCAATCCAGATTATGGTTATCACCTTTTCAATATACTGATCTTCAAGACTGCAGTAAGAAGCCAGGCTGGAAGAGCTAGGAAAAAAAAGCTCAAAGAATAAAAAAGAGTAATTGTAGCAATTATACAATCTTATTTTCTGAAGTCATACAGTCAAAATAATTTCTAATAAATAACTGCAAATTTAGACGATATAAGATGAAAAATAATAGAAAGTTTACAATTCATTAAGTCCAACAAGCTCTCCAATAAAATCTAAACCGCACTTATTTTAATAAAGCAGTAAAAATGTTTAAGTCCACTCAATGATTTCCAGACAAGAAAACATTTATTAGTTAATCACTTTTACCGAGAGAAGAGACCAGAAAAGCATTGTTTTTCAAATGGACATTGTCAAAGAGCTTGAACTTGGATTACCTTGTTCTCTGGAAAGATGACGGTCTTTTATGTATAGAATAAACTGAGTTAGGGTAAAAGCTTCACTCAAACACAACTGACAACAATCAGAGGAAAAGATATTGCAAGAATCATCACAAAAAATCCACTGTATTGTAAGGGTGCAATATTTTTTCTTGGAAAATGAATTTCAATATATAGTATATAAAATACTTCCTAAAAATGACTTGTTGCCTGTGACACTATAAAAGGAACACTTGCTTAAGCATTCCTTAGATGAAGAATTCTAGCAAATGTGAAGAACCTAGACTATGAACAGGTCTTACATGTAAATTTTTATTACTTACTTATAACATCTACACATACTATCTGTGCAATTATCAGTAAATCTATTTTTAATCAAACAAACGTTTCTGCTTGTTTTTCTAGGGCTACACTGTAGCCAGTACCTGCACATTTACCTGTATAATTTAAGTATTCTTTAACTCTGAACCATAAACTTCTACATGAAACATACAATACAAAAACAGTCAATGCTTAAAATCTGGTCCTACATTTGGATCTACTGGCATATATTTCTGGATGTGCAGAGTCTGGTTTTCTTTTGTGGGTCAGGACAGGTATGTCTATTTCATTTTTAGGCGACTGGCAAATTTCTCTGCAAGGTTATCAGATCAGAATATTTAAATTCCGCCAAAGCAGCAGATGTGTTGTGTTAGGTCAGTGGCTGTTCATGGGCATGTATAACAGGTATCAAAGGAGTTGTTATCAAAGATTATTCTAGCAAAATACTATTACCAACTGTCAACTTTTTACTATTTATCTCTTTGTGTTGCTAGACATACTCCTATTTGTTTTATTTTCTTAGACTGACAAAATTGATGACACAGAGATAACATGAAATGACATCATTTTAACTAAAAGTTCTGAAGATTTCTAAAGCATAAAAACCTAAAAGTGATGTTTTTAGAAAGCACACAAAATGTCTAACTACCAATAATTTCTGAAGTTTTTGCCATGGATGATCAAGTACTGAGGGAAAAAGGTGGATTATTTGAAACAAAGGAAGCGTTAATAATCCATCATAAAACAATTGTTTGAGAAAAGGGTAAAACAGTAAATACCAAAGTCCATACAAGAACAGAGAAAAGAAGAATGGAGAAGAATGAGGAAGTAATGCAGAGTATGCAGTGGAGTTTTATAGGGTAAGAGGAGAGAGAAGAAGCTGTAATAACGTTCCATTGGAAGCTGTTACTCCTAGAAGCCTGGCACGTGACCTGATTCTTCAGGATATGGATCAGATTTCTATGAATAAGAAATAATTAGTATATTTAAATGAGTTTAAATGAAAGAAACACCATGTCTTTACTAAGACAGTGGGCTTACCAGCATTTTGTAGACTCTGAGAGAACAGAAAGCTCCTTGGACCAAAGACTACTGCTCCTTTTCACATGATTTCCTAAAAAATCAGTACTGTAACAACATTATAGGTCTGCATTGCTCAGCTCCTCTTGATCACTCCACTTCCATCTGAGTTCAATGCACAGGAAAAGGTCTCACAGATATGACATTCCTACAGACTTTCTAAAAGCAGGCAGCTGGGTAGGGAGTCAGCTAGTTAAAAGAGAATGAAGTGAACGCAACTTTTACTTAGCAGTGCCTCTCTTTCCAATTGATCCTCTCTTGTTTAATAAACAGTGAGTTTATACTGCAGTCTGAGTATTATTCAAATAAAACTACAATTCACAAATATAAACCCATAGGATATCAGGGTGCATTTAATCTTACAGAACCACTTCTTAAACCAAAATCTCTTATTCAAGGTATACCAATAGACCAGTACACCAGTCTTCCCCTCTGCAGTGCAATCAGCCCCTCTCTCTGATCCTCCCCTGCTGTACAAATTTGGCATTCCTGGCTCACAGTGGCTCAGCACCAACAGGCCCAGCACCCACCCGCCCCCTTCTCCAGTCATTCCCCTCAGACTACAACCTGATCACTAAAACCAGCTACAGGAAAACTGAGATGTGGCCACGTTTGGAAAGTTCAACATCCTGCCAGTGACACCATCTCTGACAGCAGTCAGGAAAGAATGCCAAAGGTAGAAAAATAACAAAAAATAAAATAAGCATAAAATAATTATTTCCTTGGCATGTTCTAGCAGCAGGTGGTATGTTGTGTTTGTGTAAGACTAAAATTGTGTTCATCTCATGGACTTTAGGTTGTCTTCATAATACTTTTCCTCAGAGGTTTACACTGCTGATGACTTGTATAGCGTCTGGAAAGGAAGCAGTCCTACACCTCTCATTATGTAGTTGACCCCTCTGTACTATCTAAGGGGAGGAACAGATGAGCTGATGCACCAAAACATGTTCATGAACAACATCCTGTTAAGACATTAAGCATGTGTTTTAAGACATAAGGTATGTTTTAGGTTTATCACTACCTCCATTTACCAGATCTCTCTGGAAGCCATCACACGATCCTGTGCATACGTTGAAAGCAGCAGCTGGAGAGCACTTCTGTTAAGAACAGTTGGATCATACTGCTTCTGTTATTGCTGCCACTTAAACCAGAATTTAACTGGAAGAATCTCCTACCAAACTGGTACATCGTGAACCAAGAGTAGCGAGCATGACTGTGTCAGTGCACAGCTGTGACCAATTTAACTGGTGTGTTAACATGTATGATGTATTGGCTTGGATATAATAATACGTTAATTCAGTGGCATTATTTTTGAGACCCTTTGAGACCTCATTGCACTTCAAATATGACATAATCAGCATAATTAACCCTCATTTTAGGGTCAGAAAAAATCGTGTGTGTTATCATACTGTTTACTCATAATGGATAGGTGGCTTTTGCGTGGCCATGATTATCTGGTACATCTAGCTGATTTCAGTGCTATTAATGGCTTGCTTTAAGAAGTATTATGACATGGTATTGATTTCAAAAAGGCTATATCACTGTGCTAATTTACAAAAGATTCAATTAGCAGAGATGACCAGCAATATTTATTTTAAAATGTGCCCTCCCTTCTTGTGAATTTATAATGTATGACTTAAGTAAACACAAAAAATCAAGATCAAAATATTCAAAAGCAATCAGAAATGTGATTTCTAAAACTTTAGAAATAAGAAACTATTTTCAGAGAATAAAAGTTCAGAAAGCTACTGCACTATGCAGTATCTCAAAATGCATATTCAGAACTTGAAGACATAATTAAAATAAATAAATACATAAATAAAATAGCTGTTTTTTTTTTTTTTTTTTAATGGCTGAATATGTTGCATCTTCGCTACAAGTTCTGCAAGCCATTCTGTTCCATTAAGAAGGTCAGTTTTCGTAATCCGTCTGATTTACTAAGCAATATGGAGGTGTTCTCCATTGGTAAATACCAAAGAGGTTGAATGGCAGTTGAGCAATAACATTTATTCTCTTTACCAAGTCTCTTGAGAAGTTTTCTACTTGCCTTTTTTTTGGTTATTTCTGTATGCTTTATGATATCATACCTTCTATTAAAAAATAAAAATAATTTTTAAATATTCAACTTACATAGGCTAATACTTCCTCCAGGTGAAATCTAAACAATTTGCATCACTTCAACCAACAATACTGTCACTGGCATCCATTATGCTTAGAACAAAAAGGAGCACTTTTCCTTCTGGTATTGTAGGGAGAATCTCAAATTTCAAATATCAAATATCTGACTTTCCAAACAGCTGCTACAATGAGCAGCTGTCCAGCACACTGGAAAAAAAAATATTAATTTTTGTCAATTACTGAAATGATTAGATCTTCATTTTTTGTTGTTCTTTGTTTTTTTTTGTTGTTGTTGTTTGTTTGTTTTTTACAACCATATTTGCTCATGTAACATGACAAGAACAACACGAGTTTCTCCTTTCAAAGTGTGAAGGTGATCTCTATATATGCTCAGAGTTCTGAGGGCTGTTTACAGTTAGTCCCTTGGTGAAACACAAATACCATTCATTCAATGGACCTTTGAAAATGTGTTTTTTCCTGAAAAGAGCAGAGAGAAGAGAGGCCCTGTGGTGGTTTTACCGTGCTAGGCAGCTGAACACCACAACCGCTCTCTCACTCCCCCTCCTCAGATGAGGAGGGGAAGAAGTAAAGGAAAGAACAACTCATGGGTTGAGATAAGGATAATTTAATTAAAGAGAAAAAATATTATTAAGGAAATATTATTATTAATTAAACAATTCAACTAAAGGGAAAAAAGGGAAAGGGGAAGAGGAAGGGGGAAAGTGAATAACAAAACAAAACAAGTAAAGGTTATGTGGAAGTGCAGAGGAGAGAAATTACTCTCTACTTCCCACAAATGAGCGAGGCTTGACCACGTCCTTGAAGCAGGGCCTCAATGCATGTAGCTGGTGTTCGGGAGGAGGACAGATGTTTTTGCAACGGGAGCCCACCACCCCACCTTCTTCCTTTTTCCACCTTTTATTGCTGAGTGTGACATCATATGGTATGGAATATCCCTTTGGTTGGTTTAGGTCAGCTGCCCTGGTGATGTTTCTTTCTCACTTTTTTTTTGCTCACCCCCTAGGAGGGTTAGAGCAAGTCCTGATGCTGTGCCAGCACTGCTCAGCAGCAGACATACCACCGGTGTGATACTGCTGCTGTTCTAGCTACAAGCGCAGAGTGCAGCACTGTATGGGCTGCTGCAGGGAAAGTTAACATCCCAGCCAGACCCAGTACAGGCCCATTCCTACCCTAACCTCATGGAACATCAGCTTGTGTTTGCACTCTTTGTTGAACTGAGCAAGGTTATTTTTTAAGTATTTAGTCTACTACAAATAGCCACTTATTGACAACCACGTTGGCCTGAGCAGAGGATAAATTAAAATATTTTTGGTCTGTTGTTTTACTGGATAACGTCGACTGGTGATTAAAATATAATTTTAGCACAATTTTACAGCTTTTATCAATTTACTTGAAATTATTAGATCTAATCTGTTATAAAATACATACATATCATGTTGATTTTTTCAGAAATAGCAGTTTCTGTATTTTGGTAAGTCATGTTAAGTCTATTAGAATACACATTGTGCAATTATATATGATTCATTACTCATGCCCACTAGTTAATGTGGAACACATTTTCCAGTACAGTTTTCCTGGTAATGTATTTTCATTTCTACAGATTAAGCTTGAAATGAGACAGCTGTCAATTTATTCTCACTACTCTCTAATTCCATTGTTCCAAACTTAAACTTCACATGTCAGATTGACAGTAAGGACAGCTTAATGTTTAATGCATTTCTAAGTCATATAAGTGCACCTGGTAAACTACAGTGCAAAACTCTCATCAGCAAACCTGAGAAATCTCAAAGAAAATTATAATTCCTTGCAGCTTGTGTGTGTGTGTGTGTTTACTAAACATACTGTAGACAGAATGAAACATAAGGCACCTTCTGAAGTGGAAAATTACTCCAGTGGCAGATGGACAAGCTTCCTCTGCTTTCTTCCCAGGAAGAAATTTGCCTCTGGAGGTTTCAGATCTTGTCATCAGACACCATTGTGATCTCCTATCTCATAAAACCTTACTCTGCAGGAATGATAGTGAAACACATAATCATATCCAGACTATAGCATGAACATCTAGAGGCAGCATTATTTTCCGCTACCATATAGACCTACCTCTTTGAAGGCTAGACACCAGTTATCAGGAAGAAAACTTTTCCTTTTTAATCCATGATAGATACTTCAGAATAATTCCTTTGTACAGTCATGTTCAAGTTTGCTATTACCAACTCTTCAGCCAGAATGTCTATTCCAGCCAAATTTATTTAAATGCTTGCTGTCAAAACAAAGATTACATCATTTTACAACCCTGTTTTACAGATTAGGTAGCCAGGGCATCTGCAAAATGAAGGTTAAGCTCATTTACTTTGGCAAAGGCTTTGTGATCAACTGATGAAAAATGGTATCTATATATAGTTGTTTTAATAATATACTGGCTAATAGCCTATCTTCAGAAAACCCATATTGATTTCCATTCACATTTTTTAAAACATTTATTTTCACTGGTTCCTATTAGGTTTTGGAATCCCTTTAGATAAAAAGGACTTCCTTTCTTCACCATTCACTTTTCTCTGGGAAAAACAAACAACAAAGAAATTAGGAAATAATTTTATAAGCATGTTCTTAGTATAGTTGGCTAAAAAGTAGCTCTGTGATGCAGTTTGGATAATGTCATCCCACATGCTGATATAAATATGATGGCTGATGAAATACAAATGGATGAAGCAAAGCTTCGGCACTATATGATTGTATTGTTACCAAATTCTAAAATACAGAGCAATGGGAAATCATAATAACATTATCCAAAAGATGAACAGGGCGGTGATTATCTAAAAGAAATTACAAATAAAATAAAACTAAGGAATTCAATTCAAGTCTGATGACCTCAATACAGACCTCATTGTAACAGTATTTTTACAAATTTCCCTGGCCATTCTAGATATAAGATACTGCTATAAAAAGATGTTTTGTGTAGATGTTTTGCCAGGCCACATACTAAATGACCTCTTCAACAGACTGTTCCTGTTCCATTTTAAAAATCAGCTCTTTCTCTACCTCTTTTCAGGAAATCTCAGTAGACAGATGCTCAACAGAACTTCATTTCACTGACAGTTGGAAACATTTGTTAATTTCCACACTTCTTCATACCAACCTGTTTTTAGACATTTGCTCAAGTCTTGTACAAGTTCCCTAGAGTATCTAGAAGCCTTCTGGACACTTTAGATCATATGAAATGAGCAAAAGATGCCACTGGCATGCTTTAATGACAAACTAAGAGAGAGAACCTGCATTAAAATTCATATTGCCCACAGAGACATATCAACAAACATACAGTACACCAAGATGCAGATGGCCAGAAATCCATCCTCCAACATCTAGAACATATGTATCTCTCCATATCTCAAAAGCACTGATTCCTTCCACACCTGTGGGTCATCTTCTCTACCACACTCTTTGAACAGACTCCTCCTTGTCGATGTTCCCTGGTCCCTCTAGTCCTCTCCCAGACCGACCTTGATTCTAAAGCCTGCACACATTTATCTTCAAGAGCTCATGGTTCTAAGAGTCCTCCTTATTTCAGTGACATTTCCATATCTGTCCTTGTCTTCATGGATCCCTCTGCCAGCCAACTCACCAGCAGGCTGCATTGCCTTTCAACATCCTGACCCCTCTTTGCACCATGATGCTCCCACCCTACTTTATGATCTCTCCTTTCTAGAGAATTTTTGCTCCACCACAGCCACTCTCAGCCAAAGCTGTTTCTTCTGGAAAATAAATAATCAAATAATAATAATAATAATAAAACGACCCTCAGTCTGCATTTGGGCTGATACAATCATTCAGCCATACCCATAGAGTATGTCTTGTAGGAACCAATTAATGTACCCAAGAGATGAAAAGCTTCCAGCAGAAATGTTATTGGGCCTAGTAACCTTTTGATGAAGGAGTATTACATAGGAGAAGCACAGATAATAAACAGAGAGCACTGAACTCTCTGAAATATTTTGAGGGTAAGTTTTGCTTTGCTTGTATTCATCTTTAGTTTCCTACTGCACCAACCTGACAGTTTCCCAGGATCCAGATGGAATTCAATTGCAAATAAGTTGCTAGAAGTCTAAAAGTCTGTCTGTATTACTAGGATTCAAGAGTAGCAGTTTAAATAACCATGCAGTGTGCATTATTTGTATTACTACTGTTGTGATTATTTGTTGTATTAAGACAGAACCTAAGATTCCTTCTGGTTTTCTCTACAAGCACAGGAAAAAAGACGTTTTCACTAGAGACCTTACAATCTGAATGTAGAGATACAAAAAATGGGTTACTATGAGAAAGTAATGAACAAAGATAGTCTGACAAGAAGAGATTTCAAGGGCATCAGCAGCCTAACTGTTGCCAACTCGTAACAACATAACAAAAGAGAGTTTTAAGGAGGGATGCTTTGGGAATAGCAAAAGCCTCCTGAGCTTCCAACAAAGCATGGGGAAAAGTTTGAGAAGAATGGTTGAAAATTTAGCAAGTGAACAATGGAAGCTGGAGCAATCTTTTTTAATGAGGAATATGAAATAATTCCTAGCATGAGAGCAAGTTGCAGAGAACACTGAAAGAGAACACTGTACATGGAGAGTACAGAAAACATGAGCAGATGACAAGACAGAAGAGAAACTGTTTTGAAGGAGCAAGATGCTTTTGTGCAGTGTGAAGTATCCTTACTACTATTTTTTCTGACCTTCTATGAATGTAGATAAGAACTGTAATACTTTATGGATTTACATTTTATAGAAGATTGAATATGTGAACTCATACAGCACATTTATGCTATTTCTAGTTTGACTTAAAAAAAGCCCTAACTGAGATTATAGTATGAATATTTATCACTATTTATCACTATCACTACTTTATAAAACCTATACGTGGGTTTATATATAGGTTGGTATTCTTCATATTGAGTCAATTATATGGAATTTTATAGAATGGAATATATATGATCTGCTTGTGCAATATTTCCTGGAAAACATAAATGCCTTTGAGACTTCTCTCAGATATTCTGATTACTGTCATTCTATTTACTTATACCTTTCAGCGGAGAAACAAATAAATTTGAAAGTCAAAATATTATCAGTAAGTCACTTTCCACCCTGAATACTTGTTTCTTTTGCTTAGCCTTATTCGTTGTCACCCAAGTTAAAACGATGACTCAAAAGGAAGACACTCTGACATATGTATCCATTATTCCTTCTACAATGTCATACTCCCACTAATTTTCATGGGAATTATGCACTTGAAAGGACTGCATTACTAGGCTAGATTAAGAGAAGACGTTTGGAAATACTTAAATCATCATACCACTTCAGAACCTAATATTTATAATTGTGCATGATCCTAGAGCAATATAAATAAAATAAAATAAAATAAAATAAAATATAAATATAAATAAAAGCAGAAAATAGCACTCCTGTAAATATGTGTTGATTTTCCTCAACTTCTTATTACATATATCAATAAGAATTGCACTGAGTTAAAAATAGTTTCTTGTTTTTTTTTGATATTAGAACAAGTACAGAAATATGAATCAGAAGACTCCAAAAAACTTGTGATATTCCTAAGCACTGGAAGTAAGAGGACAGTAAAAGTGTTGCATTCCAAACAAATGAATTAGATACCTGTGCAATCACATAAGGGCCATTAAACTTTTGTTTGATAGCCACTATATCTTCATGATCAGTATACATTAGCGCTGATCCCCTCTAACTATCATGTAAGTATCAAGTCATCTCTAATTTTTCAGTCTCTGAAGAGTCTCTTCCATTGTGGCTTCAGAAGTGATGTTCTTCTGCCATTCCACAGGAACTCAAGCATGCATGAACTGTATTCCTCTGACATAGGAATGACAGTGGGCCCTTCCTTACTCAGAACTAAAAATGAATTGACCTTCATTTTACCACAACAGCCTGAGTAAACCACAGTTTGCTCTTTCATACATACACAACTCACATGTAAAATGAGTTTGTTAGGCTAGTTAGAATGGCCTAACTTTCTAGCCTTTTTTTTTTCTTTTAATCTAGAGCATACCACTCATTTTTGCTGCACTACCCTAATTCCTATTTGCCACCAATGCCATTGCTACTTCCATAAATAGTTTTCTCACCTGATACTTTTATTGTTTCAAACTGGGATTGTCCAATCCAACTGGGAATATGTGGAAAAATTCAGATTTTAACTTCTTCTGGCCACCAAGATGTTTTACAGCAGGGCACAGGGCACAGTCTAAAATTTTGACACTTCAGTAGTGCTTCTACACTCTGAAACAATCCACTGAGGATTTAATGCTTTCAGTATGATGGCCCATATCTGGACATTATTAATCATAATCTGGACATGATTAATCATGAGTAATCATATCTGGACATGATTAATCAGGTTAAAGCCAGGTTAACTCTCATGGTTAATACCATGAGAGTTAAGGCTATTGGATAATTTATCCCTAAAGGATACTCGTTGGAGCATAAAACTGTGAACTAAAAACTTATTCAAACACATAGTGCATCTTTTCGTATTGTTCTAGATTGTATCTTGGATTAACAAGTATCATTACACCTGTAACACGAAAGTCATATTGTTAAGCCTTCTTTAAAAATAAAAATGAGAATATTACCTTTATTTAAATGAAAACATAGAATTTCATCGTATAACAGTTGTAATATCATGCCTGAATCTGGAGAAGTGCATTTCATATGAGAGCAACAAGAAATAGTGATCTGACATACAAGAGAAAACTACCACTTTCTTTCAATAAGGAAGAAAAGAACAATTTGGGATTTGTTAAGAGAAGAAAACAATGAGAATATGATTAAGGATCTCAAATACGCAAAAGTCTGCTGCAAGGAGGAAAATAAATTCCCTGTAACCCCAGTGCAAAAAGTAGCAGGTGCAAGTTAACTTTTAGCAAATTAAGTTTCGTATCAGAAACGGAGAAAAACTTTCTAATGGCAAGGCTAGTGAAACACTGGAACAGATTATTTATGTAAGTAATCATAACAAGTCTTTAAGGAGAAAGTCAGCAAGCATCCATTAGGAAAGATAAATTTTATTGATCCTGGCTTTGAAGGAAGAGTGACAGGGTGGGCATGACACATGCCTGGAGTCCTTTTCAGCTGTATGATACCAACAGCACACATCAGTATAATTAGATGTGGGGCCTTGACTTGGAATGAAAGTCATATTCTGCAAATGACTCAGTCAACTTCTTCATAAAGACGATCACTTGGATTCTGATGCAATCATTTAGTTATGGATCACCTAGCTACATTGATCTAGTCTGCAGCTTCTTTATTCAACAATTCAACAATAAGTACTTTCAGGACTGGACTATGCATAAACATAACATCGAATCGAGCATCTAACTCCATACAGCACTTTGCTTGCCAAGAGCTGTGACTTATTAACTAGTTCCATGGCCTTAGAGCCAGCCAACATTAGCAACAGCTGCTAATAACATGGAATTCCAGATGTAGTCTTTGATGGAAATTTTCAAAAGGAATTAGCTTCAAATTGTTTTCCTTCAAAATTCTAGATGTACCCCAGATTCTTAACCCTTTATCTGTACATTACTATTGAGTGGGATCTTTTGTGTTGTTTTTGGTGGTTTTGTTGTTTGGTTTCATTCAGTTGTATGTTTTGGTTTTGCTTTTTTTTAAAGTATAAAACTTTTAACGGTAGATCACCTTTAATCATTAGAATAACAATCCTGTAAATACTGCATGAGAATATGTCTACTTCAGAGCAGCACACAAAATAATTAAATAACTTCTAGTCAGCTTATTTTGTTTCCAATAAAAATTTATGGTTGTTCTATTGTGAGAGCTCAGGATAAGTGTAAGGCTGCCAGTCTGACAAGCCACAAAGTATGAAAAAGTAACACTCTCCAACTTCATTTCAACATTCCTGGGTTTCATTCTACAATAAGCAGCATATATAAGTAGGGAAATTGCAAAACTGTGCAAACTCCTTACATTTAAATCATCTGATTTAACACCAGGCAAACGATACAAGGGAAAAAAGAAAGAAAAAAAAAAAAGAAAAAAAAAAAGAAAAAAACCTTGCATTTTATATCATGTTTTGGATGGTGAGAACTGAACTGTTAAAAAAATAACAAGTTTTGTAAAATGCTTATACAGTGCAGACCATGACAACTGAGAATGGTACAGCAGCAATATAGCAAGCATCAGGTGTTCTCAAAGTTTCTGCACTCAACAAAGTAGCTCCCGTTCAAAACATTGCCATTGGTCAGAAGTTACAAACGTTTGTGCTTCAGATAAAGCCCAAAATTTTAAAATACATGGAGTCTCTGCTATAGACAGTCTGTCTCTGATTGTGTGTACGTTATTGCTCTTTGCTCAACCTTTAAAAAAGAAGCCACAAAGCACTACTCCACCTCCATCCTCCAAATTAAAAAAGTTGCCAAAAAGAGGGATATCCAGTGAAATGAACCCCAGCCTGTCCCCTTAGGCTGCCTGACGTGTACTCACCATCGCGGGCTGGTTTTGGATACTTTCTTCCCCTCCCCCTGCACCTAAGCACAATGAGTGAGAATGGAGAGTAGTTTCAGCATTAAATTTGAACTTCCCTGCTTTTGTTAGCATGAGTCACCACCTTAACATTATCTCAACTGTAGACTTTTATCTGTGAATATCTAAGCCCTGTCTTGTGGAAAACTAATTACTGAGCCACTGAGAGGCTTCATAATGTCCTGCATTTAAGCCCTGAACATCATACATAATGCATAGGAAGCAGTCTCTGCACTCTGATTACAGAACACTGTCATTAAGAGAGCAAATTAAAGATGTGAATAATTCACTGGCTGAGCTTATTGTCAGTGCTGCATTGTGAAATTAGAATTTCTAATAAGTACTGCAATTTTTTTAACCCAATTAACACAGAGAACATCTTGAGTCTGATTAGTACAATAAAAATTATTACCTTATTCTTTTGCTTCACAACAGCCAAATTAAATACTGTACTTAATTATGCAGCATTCATCGCTTCTGTGCTAGAAATAATAAAAATAAAAAAAATCTCACTATCACTTTAATAAGACTTCCAATATTGAGAATGCAGCTGAAAAATAGAGCATTAAGAATCTCTAAGCATAATTTCATATTGCAAAGTTAGTGTCTTTTCTTTAAGACTTTGCAAATAGGTTTTAATATCAGCAGTCGACCATGATGTCACTGCTGAGGTCTTCTTTGGAAACAAAAATATATTCCAAAAAAAAAAAAAACAAAAAAAAAACATAAAATGACCCTTCGGAACAAGCTCTGAATATATATTGTGAATTAACTTTCTCTGGGCTGATGTGAAGACAGAAAAAAAAAAAAAAACCAAAAAAAAAACAACACCTGTACCACTAACTGACTTGATACCAAATACACAAATATACAAACATACCAATATATAAACATCTATATAAACGTTGTTTCAGAAAAGATGCTTAAAATATATGAAAAAGGAGGAGCTGGATCAGCTCTCTTACCTCAGTTCCCTCTTGGCACGGGATAGATAACATCCTTTCATCCTAGAAAGGAGGAAAGTCCAATTCAACATCCAGCATGTTGATTTTCCCACACACGGTGCCTGCTGCCATGTTAAATAAAGAAAATCATCACTGAGGATGCAGCTTTTGTCTCCAAATATTTTTATGCTGCCTTTTAGTGTCAAGGAGCCCAGGAACCTTAGCACATCTGGCAGTAGACACCACTGGCTGCTGCTGCTGCTGCAACGGTTTTTTCCTCAGCCCTATTTCAATTCCAGCTCCTTTTTTTTCCCCATCCTGGGGAAGTTTAATCACCGAGCATGAGTGGAAAGGAAAAAAAAAAAAAAAAAGAAAGAAAGAAAGAAAAGAAAAGGTGGCATTGCAATCATGAGCTTTCTTGTTGTTTTATTTTTTCCTAGACACAGGGACTGCAGCAAACACCTTGCATCTTTGTCTAGTTATTTTAGCATGTGCGTGCAAGAGGGAAAAAAAAAAAAAAAAGCCCTGAAAATTATTCAGGCACAATGCAATAGGCATAAGGAGAGACAAAAAGACAGAGGGAGAGGGAAAGAAAGAGGGAGAAAGAGAATGAGGGAGAGAGAGAGAAGGAGAGGGAGAGAGAGGAAATAGACTAAGAGAGGGAGAGGGGGCTGTCAGTGCAGATAAATCTGCATATGGAAATCAGGGTTATCCAGGGTACAGTTTTATTTAACCATGATGTACTGTTTTTTTAATTAGACAGGAATTTAGAGAAGGAAATGAGGGATTCTTGCATACACAAGAGCAAACGAAGCATTTTTAATCGCAGCAAGCTGTAACAGCAATGGCAAAACTTTTTATAGTAACTTTCTTTTAGGAACAAAAGTTTCAGGCACTGCTGCTGATTTACACACACAAGCAAAACTGGAAAAGTATTTGAAATGAAATGAAATCAGGATGAAATCAGGACACATGAAATAATGCAGTAAATACTGAAAAGAGACTCAGAAGCCACCAAATACACAGTATGTACTTTAAACTAGGTTAGGCCAGGTGCAGGCTTTAGGACTTCCTCCTGGAGCCTTGTGGTTACTGCCACATCCAATGAAGACTGGTAAATGAGAACAGCAATGCCCAGCTTGGTTTCCAAATGCACTAAACACTTCCCATGCCTGATGAAAATTGCTCGTCTAGAGCCAGGAGCAGTGCCTGACCCACACGGGGAGGATGGATAAGGGTTTGTCAGGCATCAGAAAAGACTGGGATTACTTGCTGTTAGGAAGGATGGGGACGAACACAGTGAGGTGGCAGAGAAAAAAAAAGAGGAGGAAAATGAGGTTTTGGGATAGCAATTTGGCAGCTAGACTAGGAGGAATCAGAAAAAGCAAATTGTTGACATAGTGGAAGATTTAGAAGCGGCAGCGTGACTGGGGAATTCCCTAGAAAGCAGTCGTCTCAGATGAGATGTGGCCAGGAACAACCACCCCATGCCAGGGAGGCCTAGCAAAGCAGCAAATGCAGGGGGCTTGGGGTCACCAAGGGGAAGCGACCAACAGCTGGAGGCCGGGATGAGTATCTGGCAGGCTGACCCTGCTGAATTTCAGGAAGTGAGCCCGTGAGGAGCCCATTGGGCACTAACACAGCTTTTCAGTACTTAAAGGGGACTTATAAAAAAGATGGGGAGCAACTCTTCGCTCAATTGGATAATTAGACAAGGGAGAGCTGTTTTAAACTAAAAGATGGTAGATTGAGATTAGAGGTTAGGCAGAAATTCTTCACAGAAGCTGGTGAGGCCCTGGCACAGGCTGCCTAAAGAAGCTGTGGATGCCCCATCCCTGGAGGTGTTCAAGGCCAGGCTGGATGGGGCTTTGGGTAACCTGGTCTGGTGGGAGGTGTCCCTGCCCATGGCAGGGGGGTGGAACTGGGTGGGCTTTAAGGTCCCTTCCAACCCGAGCCATTCTGTGATTATGTGAACAAGGCCCCGTGAGGATCCCGCTGGGCACTAACCAAGAGGAAGCGGCTGAGGCTGGCGCAACCTGGAACGGGCACCGCAACCAGCCACCAGTACCGGAGCGCCCCGCGGAGGCGGGCAGAAGCGAAGGGAGGGAAGGGGAAGGAGGAGGCGGAGGAACAGGAGGAGCAGCCGGTGGCCAATGGGCGCCGCGGCGCCTGCGCAGCGCTGGTCTGAGGGAGCCGCGCGGGCCGTACGGAAAAGCGCCGCGGAGCCCGTGGGGCAGCGGCGGCCACCCAGGTACTGAGCGGCCCGGCCCCGGCCCCGGCCGCCTCTGGCTGCAGCGGCCTCTTGCCCCACTGCTGCGGGCTCGCAGCCATCGCGGCGCCCGGGGCCGGCTCGGCTGAGACTCCGGCCCGGCGGGGAGGCGGCGGGAGGGGAGCGGGGCTGCTGCGAGTGGTGACCGCGGAGGGCCGTGTCCGCCTCCGTGCGCCTCGTTGCGGTGTTTGCTGCCGGAACGCAGCCGGCTTGCTTTGGAAACCCGCGGTGGGGCCGAGCTGGGGCCGTGCCGTTGCCTACGTGTTTCTGCAGGAGGGGGAAGGGAAGTGGGACAGGAACTCTGCCCTTTTTTTTTTTTTTTTTTTTTTTTTTTTTTTTTTAACAACTTGAGTTCATTTCTCGCTCAGGTTCTGCATTAACATCCTCTGGCCTCAGTGTGAGTTGACTTATGTGAGAGAACAAACCTGCCAGCCATGAGACTTAACGTAGACTATTTTAAAAACTATCTAGAGTTAGTAATCTTAATTATGTTGTCTTCTTATCGTTGTAGAAGTTAGTGCTATCTCATACCACGTTCTGCTCTTGCACTGTCTTGTGCAAAGCGGTTCACTGGTGTTGAAGGTGCAGTGTACTTCTTCAGGATGTGGTTTCCCTTTTTGTTTTCACGTCTGTGCCCCTCAGTCAGACGTCTGGGAGGTCAGAATTTCTGTAGAAACTTTCAATGTTGGCTGTGTAACAATCAGTCATTTTCTAAGGCTTATAACTTCGGCATTTCAAGGTTCAGTAATTATTGTGTGGTGTATATTTATTGCTTCTCAGAAGGAACCTGAACTGTAATATGGCCTTAAAGACATGGACAACTGGGAGCCTGTAATGCATGATGTATCTTCTTGGTACAGTTGCTCTGGCCAGAGAACAAAGTGTTGCTGAAAGTAGCTTGCCCATTCTCCTTCCCTTGTACTGCGTCCCTGCCACTTATTTTACCCTACTGCTAGTCTGATCCCATCATAACTAGTCAATATATAGAGCTGAACCAAAAGAAAATGAATTATTATTATTATTATTTTTTTAGGATTAGCTTTTTGTATCTTCCTGAACGTGTTGGGACTGGGGCAGATGAGGTTGCACAAATCAGAATTACAGGAACCATGTCTGCCTTTTTGTGGTGGCATCTCTTAGTTTGATGTTATGGTTAAGCTGGCGTTGTCCTCGCTTGAGCTGAAGGATTATGGAGAGCTGTAACGATGAGAAGTTTATTATAAGAAATACTGCTGTTGTTGTGTTTTAATTAATTCATATTATCTGTTTATTTTCTGGAAGAGATGGAAACAATAGACGATGATTTTATGGCTTCCTTCACACCCCCGCTTCTCACTGAAAGCTTGGAGATGGCAATGGAGGTGGAGAATGAGAACTCAAAGCCTTCTTGTTTTTCCTGTGCTTTCGACAACCACAGTGGCGGGAGAATCTTCCCTGCAGAGTCTTACTTAGCAAGTGGGTCTCTTAAGAGGTATGTTTTTTGTTGTTGTTGTTTTTTGTTTGTTTGTTTTCTCAGTTATAGCATATTAAAACTATATTATATTTATTTTCACTGTTGTTTGGTACTTCTGAAATGCTGAGAGGGTTTCCAAATGAGTTTATTCTTCAGCTTATATGATCCTGAGATCAGCCTTGTGGTATACCAAAGCATGGAGGGCAATTTTTTTTGGTACTCTGCTTTGATCAGTGTTTTGTGAGCTTATTTTAAGATATTGTTACAGACTTGGTAGAGCTTTTCTAGACAGACACTTCAAAATTGTCTTTGGCAACAGTGTCCAAGAACCTTTAAATTTCTATGGAGGCTGCAGCACTGCTTTTTCCAGTTGTGTGTTCTTCTGGATACTGGCTCTTTCTCTGTTATCCGTGTAATAGAAACAAACTGCTTTGTCCAGCTTTCTGAGGCTTCTGGGAGTACACTTTGGAGCTTTAATACCATCTTTTTCAAAGCCTAGAATGCATGCAAAGCTAAGATTTAAGGTTCAGAAGTCATGTGTGTAACAAGTAAGTATTTTCTGTGAAGTTGTAAAATTTTGCTTTAGTTAATACCTTCTTTCTGTCCGTGATCCAGCTTAGCTGTTTAATTTGCTGATCCTGCAGGGGTTGTCTTGCTTTTTAAGAAAAAGTATAATTTTTCGTTCCAATTCCTTTGTACTGTTGAACCTGCTTACTGTGGTTTTCTCCTGCCAAGTGTTACGTTTTGTGTTATTAGTCAGTTGTTTGTTTGTTGTACTTCCACAGGCTTTTCTGTAAAGCCTTCACAGGGGTTTAAAATCCCTGCCTCCCCCAATCCCTACCTTATTTATCATATCTTTATTGGATCAGAGCACATTCATTCACATTAATGTCAAGTACAGTAGTGAGAGAGTCTATGTTTTGTGGATGTATCAGTAGCGGATTCCACACTGACAAAGAATGCATTCTGTGACAGAAACAACTTTATATGAAAACTCACTCAGGGGCTTCTATGTAGACAGGTTTACTAAGTCACTAACATCATGATAATTCTGTTGTGTCCTTTATTCACCTTATCTAATTGGATTGTAAACTCTTGGAAAAGCCTGCATGTGAGGGACTCCTCTGTCTTCATTACCTAGAACAGGAGTAACTGGATTTAATTGCTAAAGGCTTCAAAACCCAGCAGTGTTTAGGCTGAGCTACAGATGTTGTGGGAGGCTGAGCTGATTATTCAGCAGATGCTCTTTTTGCCTCTGATTGAGGACTGAATTGATAATAGTGCATAGTTCAAGGAGAATATGAATTTAGTGCGTAATATAATGAAAACCAAGTTCTTGCCCATAACACTTCCTTTTGTTGTAAAATAGACATTTCTTGCACCTTGATGAATTTAGCTGAAGTATTTTATGAAAGTCAGAGGGAAATTTCTGAAATACTTTTTGAAATCTATCTTTTTATTATATGCCTGGCTATGATTTTTTAAAATCTTTTTTAATTGCATTAGGGAAATACTTTTATATTTACAAAATTGGTATGTTAAGAAAATACTTCAGGTAAAACTTGTTTTTACACTTTATACAGATGCCTGATTTTCTTCAGTTTGAGTAAAATAGTAGCTCTGATTTCTTGTATTTTTTTTACTTAAGCCAGAGCAAAGGGTAGTCATAACCTAGCATTAGGTTAAGTTATTATAATAATAAAGTTGCATTCTGTGACCCTTATCAATTCAGATACCTGACAGTGTGCTTTTGTAGGTATGCTTTTAACAGGGTGTTCTATATAAAAATTATTAAAATGGTATACATTTATTTACTAGTTTACAATATATTCTATAGTTGGTTATTAACAAATTCCAAGCATAAACCCTCAATGGACTGTTACCTAATGTAGTGGCCTAGTCTGTTAAGGTCAGTCTGTATGTTATGCCTCGGATAGTCCCCTCTTTAAGGTGGTATCTTGTTGATTTTCCTTTATTTCTAAAATTTACTGTGCCCTGTGACTAGACCATGTTTTTTATGCGGTTGAAGCTAAAGCTTGTCATATTTTATATGCTATGTTGTTTAAAAAAAGGCATAACAGCCTCTCTTCTGAGAGCACTCTACACCTTCCTATATCTTGCTGGTATGCTTATAAAATACCAGTAATACACAAGCTAGCAGTAGATATTGTATTATTTCAGTTTATTACCAAGGAATGTTGGATCTGTTTTACAGGGTTTTGCTGAGACTAGATCCTGCTCCAAATGACTACGAAGAAGATGTAGTGGACATGTTTGGTTTTCAGTGGGTTACTGAAATAGCACTAGTTGAATCCTGTGGATTTCTCTTTGGATTACTCAGGTATGATGATGTTAGCATATTTAGTGATTACTCCTCTCTGTAATCATACCAATTTGCTTTAAGGATGGAACAAACTTTTCAAGTTTTTGATAGTAAAATCCTGATAGACTATGGGCCGTGCAAGGCGTGTAAAAAGATTTTAACATCTGTGTAACTCTACAGTAAGTGATGAATAAGACACAGGTGGAATTAAGGGAAGAAGTAAATCTTGCATCAGATTTGTAATACTATATAACTTATTAATAAGTTTCTAAGCAGTGTGGAGCAAATCTTAGCCATCACCAGTTAAAACTGATAAATATAGCTATCACAACGGTGTTGTGATCAATTTAGAAGGCTCTAGCTTCAGCAGTATATGAATAAATTGTGTAAGTTTTCCATGAATAAGGTTCTGCTATGCATATAAATAAAATTATTTTTTGAAGATCTTAAGTCCTTTTTTGTGCAAAAGGAAGAGTGGAGGTTACAAATTAAATATTTTAAATGCTTGATGCAGCACTTTCAGCTGTTTGGATTAGGATAGCTTCAGCAATCTCTTCAGATACAGTTACTCAGTGTGATTAATTCAATGTAGATGTTTAATCTGGTCAGTGCAAATACACAGATCACCGATAATCTTCTTTGCTACTGATAATCCTCAGAATGTACAGCACACAGAGAGAGTGGATGGAAGAGGAGCTCTTGTATGATTCTACAAATATGTGATAATATTCTACAATTCCTTTGATTGTAGTAGATTCTTCCATCCTTTTAGAGTATGACCAAGAGCGTGATGTGAAACATAACTAGTGGGGTCTGGCTATTGGAACATGAAGGCATAGATGATAGGTGTATTAAAAACAGTATTGTTTAACTCTATTCATTTGACACAAGGTTTTACTTCACTGTGGTTTTTTCTAAAAAAAAGGTAATGAAGCAGATAGAATAACTTAGTTAAAGGTATTAAACACTGTATCCCATCCAGTTTGATCTGTTAATGAACATAAAATCAGTTCATGGTGAGACAGCGGTGGAGTTGATTTCTTGAATGAAATCAAGTTTTTGTAATATAAACCTCTCTATAATTGTCATTTAATTGTCATAGAGATCAACATAAGGCATAATATGTTGGCATTTCTTAAATTGTACATGTTTTCAGAGGTACTGAACTGGTAGCAGTGATGATTTCTCTTTAGCTTAGCAACCAAATTCTCACAGCAGTCTTCTAGTGTGACAAGTCCCTTTGCAAAGGTCTTCTATCTTTCAGTTCATTTGTCTAGTCATAAAATTGAATGCTTTCATTTATAGACCAGTTGACAACTGAAGGTAGGAAAGCTTCCTTTTCCAGCATGGAAATCATATGTGGAAAGTACAAGTTATACTGATTCTTGAGAACAAGGTAGCTGGGAAAAGTTCAACTTATAAAGTACAGATAATATCTATGCTCAGATCCATGCTAATGGCAACTCAGTAATTCTTTTTACTTGTGTCCACAATACTGATGATTATTTACTATTTTAATAAATAACTATATGGTACAGCACACCTACAAGTTAAAAACAATAATTGCATAGTAAAAACAATTTTTACCTGTCATTTTTTGTGACTGAGGATGTGTGAGTCAAAGAAAGAGCTATTTAACAGTTTACATGTGTACTGTTAAGACAATGTATCTTTGATTAGTAAACAGAAGTACTAGTTTAGCTGCAAATATTTACCTGCAAATCAAATGATTTAATGAGTAATAACTAATGAGCATCAGTCTTTGAGGTACAAATGCAAAATGAAATTAAAATGGCTTATTAAACTGATGACATCTTTGTTATGCTTGTCATGCCCCATTTGTGGATTTACTTTATGAACTCCCTTTATTACATCTTTTGTCAATTTTGTGGAGAACCTTTTTTTTGTGCATCTCCTTTCTATCTGTCTGTTTTTTAACCTTTGGCCACCACAGCCCACTTGAAATCGTCCTGGGGGTCCTGGTGGATGACTGGTTGACCATGAGCCAGCAATATGCCCTGGTGGGCAAGAGGGCTAATGGGATCCTGGCGTGCATTAAAAGGAGGGTGGCCAGCAGGTCAAGGGAGGTGATCCTCCCCCTCTACTCTGCCCTGGTCAGGCCTCACCTGGAGTTCTGTGTCCAGTTCTGGGCTCCCCGGTACAAAAAAGACAGGGATCTCCTAGAAAGAGTCCAGTGGAGAGCCACAAAGATGATACAGGGCCTGGAGCATCTTTCCTATGAGGACAGGCTGAGAGACCTGGGTCTGTTCAGCCTGGAGAAGAGAAGATTGAGAGGGGATCTCATCAATGTCTGTAAATACCTGAAGTGTGGGAGACAGAAGAATGTAGCTAACCTCTTCTCAGTGGTTTGTGGGGATAGGACAAAGGGCAATGGCCACAAGATAGAGCACAGGAAGTTCCGCACTGGCATGCGAAAGAACTTCTTCACGGTGAGGGTGACGGAGCACTGGAGCAGGCTGCCTAGAGAGGTTGTGGAGTCTCCTTCTCTGGAGATATTCAAAGCCCATCTGGACGCCTACCTGGGCAGCCTGCTCTGAGGATCCTGCTTTGCAGGGGGGTTGGACCCAATGATCTTTTGAGGTCCTTTCTAACCCCTACAATTCTGTGGTTCCAGTTTTAGACTTCTTTTCTTTCTAGGTGGTTGAAATAACTGAAAAATTCATGCAGAAATTGAGCTTTGATTACTTTCAGCCATTTGTTTTTTTCATTTTTGGGTAGTTGACATGGTTTTCTACAAGCATAGAAGAGCTAAGGAAGGTAACTTTAATATGTGGTAGGTTTAATATGCAGGTTGGAACCTAATTCTTTGGATCCTTGGGTGCTCTTAATAGTTTCTAAATTTTTTGTTGTTGTTCTTCCTAAGACCATTTGATCTGGGCTGTATCCAAGTAGCCCACTTTTGAATCTTTCAGTAGTTGCTGCTTTGCCACTGTAAGGACACTATAATACCTTGACACTATAATAGGGCAGAGAGCTCCTTCCCCATTTTCTTTCAGTCTGTTTTGTGCAGTTGTGCTTTTCACATATTCAGTTTATTACCCTGTTGTCTCCCTGGAGACTATGCTTGAAGACCACTTGAAAACAACAGTTGCTGCAGAATGTGGCCGAGTACTTAACCAATGTTACAGCTTTTCTTTATTTTCATTTCCAGTGGCAGTTAGCGGCCTTAAAAATGCTCTTCCCCCTCCACCCGCTGCCCCAAAACTGAATTGAGTTTTAACTTTTTCAGAGACACTTATTTTACTCTGTTATAATTGTTGCCTTTAACCCTTTGTGCTCAAATTAAGCAGCAGACCACTGTGGAGGAAGAAGAAAAAACTGCTGGCAGAATTTCCTAGTGCTCATTCAGAGATGAACTTAGTGTATGCCATGAGGACTAACTTTCAGGTTTATTTTGTGATGAAATATGAAGTTATTACCTCTATGGAAAGATCATTTACAATGAATGGCTTTTGGGTTTGTTTTTCCCTGTTTTATATTTGTTGTTACTCTGTTTCATGTCTCAAAACCAAGAATAAACTCTATTGTCATTCCTACATGTTTAGATGTGTTTGTAGTCTTCCACTAATAGTATCTCCCAGGTTATATTTGTGTAAGCTGTTTTCAGAAATACAAAGTAAAGAATAATTCTTACCTCTCTGTTATGCTTAAAACTTTACTAAAATGTATGTAAATAACTTCTACCTGTAACAAGTACTGTAAACCTTTGTATCCTTTTAATTAGGCAGCAAATATACAGACTGGAAAACCTAGTAGAAATGAATTCATCTGACTTTGGTAAGTTGAACACATTTCATTTAATGCTGGGATAGATATCTGACTACCTTTTCATTATGGAACTATTATCACATTTATGTTTCAGCTCTGGACTGAGGTGATGTAAGGTGGTGTGAAAATAGATACCTGATGTGGCAAAGCAGAAATGTTGTAAGTCAGTTTGGAAACAGATCTGACTGTATAGATAGGTGCACAGGACAATCCTAACCTTGCTCACCTTAATGGAGAATTTTGTATTTATTTGACTTGAGCTAAGATATCATCCCTAAGTTATGATTTCATAATACTATTGTTTAATTAAAAATGGAAGCTTGCATTAAGAAAGCCTATAACTATTGTAGTTATAAAGGTAGTGGGCTGGGATTTTTTCTCAGTTTTATTTTGGTTTACATTTAAAGAAAAAAAGTTAGTTATGTTTGCATAGTTTAGATTTATTTACAAACTTCATTTATCTTGTCAGCAGGATCAATGAAATGGGATCCCTGCAAAACACTTTGAATTAAATACTAGGTCATGAGGAGTGGTATGTTTCTGAAGGATTATCTCAGCCTTGGGAATATTGTAACTTTGAAGGCTGAATTACTTAGCAAGTTAAGTAATTACTCAGAAATACGCTATTAGTAGTATCTTAGTATAGATAGATTGTTAGTGTTCTAAGAGTACAGGTGAATTTTTTTTACATGATATTTTTTTGATTCGATGTTGTCATGCTGTGCCATTTAAATAATTGGAATGAATTCATTATCAAGCTTTTTTCAAATAAACTGGTGAAATAAAATATTTCTGTGGTACTGTTAAAGTGTTTTAAAAAGTATGGGAATATGGACACCGTTCTGTATCCACTTCTATAATAGATCCATAATACTAAAATGTGGTCTAATTGCTTAGCAAAAATTTGGATTCTGTGCCCCTGCTGATGCTACTATTCTTTTTTTCCTGCTAGATCATATGTGACCTTAGTTTTTTTGGGGAAAAAAAAACAAACTTATGTGATGCTAACTTTACCTGAGTTTTAGTAACCTTATTGAACTACAAAAATAATTATTCTAAAATATGCTTCTAATAATGTAATAAAGGGAATGCAGTGATTTTTCTGGTGAATCATTGCTTTAACTCTTTCAATAGCCTCAAGCAGGGATTAATTCTTGAAGAAGGCATGTAAAACAGGCATGGAGCTTATATAAATGCTTGGGAGGCTCTGAGGTAATTCAGAGTAAATGTGTAAGTGCTATGTGTTTGTATTCCTGGACTAAATCTTAGGAAGTTAAGAGTGAATAAAAGCAAAATATCCTGTTGAAGAAGGTCTGTGGACCTGATTAGAGAACTCTTTTTGGAAATGCTTCTGTGTTCTGAGACCACATGATGCAGAACTTGCAAGACATGGTCTGAATTTTACTTGTTGCCCCAAGATTTGTTTGTGACTTAGATTAAGTCACTGATGCATCTATTATTCAGTTACCCCTTTGTACAAGCAAGTTAATAATAGAGAGGTATTGTGAGGATAAAATATATTTAAAATGATCAGACTGTGGTGATAGGTATTGTTGGTATCTTAGGGTATTGTCAAGCTTAAAACCAAATTTAATTTTAGCTCAGTAGAACTTTGTGCACATATATTTACAAAAATACAAATACCATGCATTTCAGTGATTGCACACTAAGTGCAATTGTGGACATTACTAAATTTAAAGAAGCTATTGATTCCTTTGAAGGCAGAGAGGCCTTCAAGAGAGATTTTGATAGATTAGAGAATTGTACAACCATAACAACCATAGAAAATTGAACAAGAGCAAATGCTGGATTCTGCACCTGAGATGGTGCTAACCTGGCTTCATGCATAGATTTGGGAGCAAGTGGCTGGAGTGCAGCCCTGGGGGTTTTGGTTAATGGAAAGCTCAATACAAGTCAACAGTGTGCCTTGATACCAAAGACACCAATATATCATGGGGTGCATTAAGCACAGTGTAGTTAACCAATCAAAAGAAGTGATTATCCCGCTATACTAGGTGTGGCATAAGTTCAAGTACTGTTTGTGGTTTAGGGCTCCACAAAATAAGACTTATAAAAAATTTGAGAATATATTCAAAGGAGAGCAACAAAGATGGTGAAAGGTCTATAGGACGTGACTTTTGAGGGCAGCTGAAGATACTTGGCTCTTTCAGCTTAGAAAATAGGAAACTGGGGGTTTCTCCTCATAGCTTCCTCTCATGAAAAATGTGGACAACAGAGGGAGGAGCTGATCTCTTCTTTCTGGTGACTGATGATAGGATGTGAGGGAAAGGGATAAAGCTGCATCAGTGGTTGTTCTGATTGACATAAGGAAAAAATCTTCACGGAGAAGTTGGTCAGGCAGTGGCACAGGCTCCACCTGGAAGTGGTCATGGCTATAAGCCGCCTGGTGTTCAAGGAGCATTTGTACGATGTTCTGAGATGGGTTTAACTCTTGGGTTGCCCTACGTCAGGAGTTGGTCTGTGATCCTTGTGGGTCCCTTCCAACTCAGAATATTAGAATCATAGAATCATTATGGTTGGAAAAGACTTTCAAGAACATCTGGTCCAACCATCCCCCCTACCACCAATATCACCCGCTAAACCATGTTCCTAAGCATCATGTCCAGCCTTTCCTTAAACGCCCCCAGGGATGGTGACTCTATCCTCTCTCTGGGCAACCCCTTCCTGCCTGACTGTTCTTTTTGAGAAGAAATGTCTCCCACTTTCCAATCTAAACCTCATCTGGTGCAACTTGAGGCCATTTCCTCTAGATGGTTATCTGTGAGAAGAGGCTGAGCCCCAGCACCCCACAACTTTCTTTCAGGTAGCTGGAGAGAGCAATAAGGTCTACCCTGAGCCTCCTCTTCTCCAAACTAAACAACCCCCGTTCCCTCAGCTGCTCCTTGCAGGACTTGTGCTTCATGCCCTTCACCAGCTTCATAGAACTTCTCTGGGCTTGCTCCAGGGCCTTGATGTCCTTCTTGTAGTGCGGGGCCAAAAGCTGAACACAGTACTCAAGGTATGGCCTCACAAAAGTTGCGTGCAGGGGGACAATCACCTCCCTGGTCCTGCTGGCTATGCTGTTCCTGATACAAGCCAGGATGCCGTTGGCCTTCTTGGCCACCTGAGCACACTGCTGGCTCATGTTCAGGAAAGCATTGATCAACACCCCCAAATCCTTTCCCTCTGCACAGCTTTCAAGCCACTCTGCCCCAGGTCTGTAGCACTGCATGGCGTTGTTGTGGCTGAAGTGCAGGACCTGGCACATAGCCATGTTGAACCTCATCCCATTGGCCGGTTTTTAATCCAGCAAAGAGTGCATCTGTCCAAGCCAAGGGCTGCCAGCTTCTGCAGAAGAATACTATGGGAGACTGTGTCAATGGCCTTGCTGAAGTCTAGGTAGACTCTATCATCAGGCTTTCCCTCATCTACCAGGTGGGTCACCTGGTCATAGGAGGAGATGAGGTTGGTCAGTCAGGACTTGCCTTTCCTGAACCCATGCTGACTGGGCCTGATACCCTGGTTGTCTTGCACGTGTTGTATGATTGCTTTCAAGATGACCTGTTCCATCACCTTACCTGGCACCAATGTCAGGCTTGACAGGCCTGTAGTTCCCTGGGTCCTCTTTACAACCCTTCTTATAGATGGGCTTCACATTAGCAAGTCCCCAGTCATCCAGGACCTCTCTGTTTGACCAAGACTGCTAAAGGATGATTAAAAGCAGCCCAGCAACTACATCCACTGACTCCCTCAGCGCCCTTGGGTGCATCCCACTGGGCCCGTAGATTTGTGGGTGTTTAGCTTGCCTAAATAACCTCTAACCCAATCCTCTTATCAACCAGTGGAAAGTCTTCCTCTCTCCAGGTTTTCTCTCTTGTTTCTGGGCTCGGTAGTGCATGGGGACTTGTCTTAGCAGTGAAGACTGAAGCAAAGAAGGCATTCAGTAACTGCTTTCTCTGTATCTGCCATCACGAAGGCACCCACCTCATTTAGCAGCTCACCCACATTTTTCTTAGTCATCCTTTTGCTGCTGATGTGTTTATTTGAAGAAGCCCCTATTATCCTTTATGTCTTCTGCTAAATTTAATTCTAATGGGGCCTTGGCCTTCCTCATTGCATCCCTGCATTCTCTGACAATGCTCCTATATTCCACCCAAGTGGTCTGTCCCTTCTTCCACATCATGTATGCTTTCTTCTTCTGTTTAAGCTTTCCCAAGAGCTCCTTGCCCATCCACGCAGGTCTCCTGCCCCCCGTGCTCAACTTCTTTCTCACAAGACTGCATTGATCATGAGCTTGGAGGAAGTGATGTTTGAATATTATTAGCCAACTCTCCTGGGTCCCCTTTCCCTCTTGGGCCCTGGGCAAGGGGTTTCTTCCAGTTTGACCCTGAAGAGGTCAAAGTTAGCTCTCTTGAAATCCAGGGTTGCAGTCCTACTTTTTGCCCTGCTTCCTCCTCATAGGATCTTGAACTCCAGCATCTCATGGTCACTGCAACTGAGATTGCCCTCAACCTTCACATTTCCAACTAGACCATCTCTGTTAGTACCAGGTCCAGCAGCATCCCTCTCCTTGTTGGCTAATCTACCACCTGCATCAAGAAGTTATTTGCAGTGCTCTGCAGTAACTTCCTAGACATTTGTTGTGTTGTCTTCTCAGCACATATTGGGATGGTTAAAGTCCCTCATAAGAACCGGGGCCTGGGAATGTGAAGCAACTTTCAGCTGCCTGTAGAAGGCCTCATCTGCTTTCTCTTCCTGATTCAGTGGCTTTCTATGCTTCTATCTTGCATTTAATTTCCTATCTACCTGAGTGAATTTTGGGGACTTGTTAAGGACAACTGTAATGTGGAGACGATATCAAATCTTCTCTTATGCTCTGTTTTTCTGCCTCTCTTTGAAAATGCCTGATCTGTGCTGAACACTGTACTGTTCCTGTTCTGTTCCACTTATTTCATTGATTGATGCATACAAAAGATTTTGTAGTGAATTAATGTAATATAAAATTTTGCTTAAACGGAACTTCAAAGAACTTAGGATAAAATAATTGTAATTGCTACATAGTGGCAGTAATATCTATAAATATTTCCTTCAGAACAGAGTGATTTGGTCCTCTAAAACTGTGATTCATTACCACAGTAGATGCTTCTGTCAGAGGTAATGGTGAGCTGTACCCTGGAATATTATGGTACTTGTGCCAGTTAATTTGCTGTACTTGCTCAGTGAGTGCTGATGGACAAAAGATGTTGAGATGGACGTGTATGCAGAAAGCTTTGTTTGTGGAGTCCATAACAAGTGGTATATCTGAATTTCAAAGTTACCTTGGGGGGGATGGGAAGAAACAAGGGAGAGAACGAGCAAGAAAAGCAAAGGGAAAACTCTCCAGTGGTGATCTGGCTAGAGGAGCAAATTGGATTGCCTTCGCCTGGATGTGCAATTGAGTGAAGAAGGCAGCAAAGAGATTTTACCCTGCTTCTTCTCTAGTGCTATACACTTTTCATTGGGGTCTGCTCAAACTCCTTGTTTGCTGTTCCCATTTGTGGTGCTCTTAACAATGATAACATTGTGCTTAATCAGGTACAAGTGTTGCAGGCTGACTGGTTACTAGGCATTTGTGTATACACATTATTGGGCAGTAGTTACTGGGTATTTAAATGAATGTAACCATATTTACCTGTTATGCACTCAGTTTTATTTTTCTGTAATAGATGCTGAAAGCTAGAAAAGAAGGTGTGGGGAAAGAGGCAGAAAAACAAGGGGAGGTGCGAGGCAGCCACAATAACTAAATAATAGTGTACAGAGCCACAAGTGAAAGGCAGGATACAGGACTGTGAATGAAAGACTCTTAGCTTCACACATATTAAGGCACTGTGCAGTATGTGATGCTTCTTAGGAAGAGAAGCGTGTTTCCAAATAACGTTATGCTTATGAGTTTCCCTAGGAGAAAAGAATGTTGAGAAATCTCTTCTTAAATTCTTAAATACTTACATTTTTAAAGGTCTCTTGGAAGCAGACACAGAGCTGGGCAGTAGGGCTGAATGATTTGTTCTAGCACTGATTGCTTGTCTCCGCCACCTTTCCTGAGGGATTGGATGTTTTCTTTTGCCTTTATATGGGGATATGTGCCTGAGATAGTAAGATAAGGAATGGTTCACTCTAGCAAGATGTAAGATTTGGAATTGGGTGTTTGCCACCAGGCACATCCCAACTTGGTTTCAGAAAAGTGTGGCTTTTTACTGGTCTGTTTTAATTACTGTAGGGAATGCACGATCCATGGGTCACAGTGTGGGCACATCTGCTCTAAGCTATTGATCTCTTTTACTTCAGGTCAAGCTGCAAACTTGCACTCTGAAGCAGAGGGCATCAGGCGTCAGTGTATTGAGTTTTTGCATTATGTGAAAGTTTTCATCTTCAGGTGAGACTTGTGCACAATTTACTAATTTGTATTCTAAGCTTTTTATAGCTGCATCTTATCCATTTTCTGATTATGTGTGTGCGTGTGTGTGTACAGGTATCTGGAACCCCCTAAAGTGGATAATGATGGAGTACTCCACCCATATGAAGAACTAGAAGCCCAGTTACCATCACTGTTGGTGGAAGAACTTCATGCTTTGACCCTTCATATTGGTCACCTTTGTGAACTCCCTAGTAGTGTCCTGGCAGCATTCACTATTCAGCAACAGGCAAAGGTTGATAGCTTTTAAAATTTTAAATTTGTTTTGTGAGAGTATGTACTGTTTGATTAATTTTGTCCGAATAGAAATTAGTCTTTCTTCAAATTGGAATTATGATTTTTGTTTTCTTCTTTCGTCACTTTATAAATTAAATGTCATCCCATACTTGGCTAGCACACCTAATGAGGTCTGGATTTTATGTTGCTTTTTAAAAATTATTTTTATATTTGAATAGTTTTTACAGTTATTCCTGCCTTATAGAAATGAGAATAAGGTAAATATATAGGCTTGAGTTAGCGCAGCATGTTTAAAAAATTCCTTGCTGTATGTCTTTGATAATGGCTAGAATTTCTGAACTTCCTGGTAGGAGGGGCACTTTTAAAGAATGCAGTCTGAAATGTGATTTAAAATAGAAAAGAGTGTGCATATAAAGAAGAAAAGTGCCAGTATGAAAGTTAAGCAACTGCAGTATTGAATGCAAGTAAAGTATTACTCTACTAAGATTTGTGCATGTATATAATTAATGCTTTCAAAAAGAAAAAAGGAATTTCAATCTTAGGTTGCATAAGCATATATCTGGAGAGGAATGATACGCTGACCAGCAGCATTGTGAATCTTTCTGTTCATTTGGTTTGTCAACAGAGCCACTGTTGAGCTAATGAAAGAAATAGTAATTTCAATCAGTCTTTAAGAAAGATAGTAGTGAAATTTTGGAATTACTTTAAGACCGTACTTCACTTTAGCAGTGTGTGCTATCTGATAGAATGCACACTGCTAAAATAAAGCATTTTTTTGCTGGAAAGGAAAGGATAAATAGTTTTAAGCATTGTCCTGATCCAGATTTGATAGATTAAGTTGTAGTTTAGATCATATCAAAGTCTTCACAGGCATCCTCTACAGAAAGAATTGTCATGAAGGTTTCTTTTTTTTATTCTTTTAACTGAATGACATGTTTATATGCTATAGTCTATTTGTTCTTAGATATTCATAATGTTTACTGCAGGCAAAATCTATGCTTATTTTTTGTCTTAGTACAGTATCCAGAATTTGATAACGAAAAGTTACAATTAAATGTGTTTATTTTTACTCGCAGATCTTTCCACCATCATGGCATTTATTACATCTACACTTGGATATCCATTGGCTAGTGCTGGAAATTCTTCATGTACTAGGTGAAAAAATGATGAGTAAGTATTCAATATTTTTCTTGAACTTATTATTGTATGTATGATTGATTTAGATTTCTCATCTTAATGTCCAGAATAATTTACTACTTGTAGTAGTTCTTAAGCATAGCTTTAAAATTCAAATTTGGTGAAGGTAGGTTTGATTTTGTGAATCTTATGAAATGTTTTGGCCTGTGTATCTTCATTTCATTAAACTTCCCTACCTGTAGCTCAAATTAAATGGAATAGTATTAGGGATTTCTTCTATCAAAATTTGACCAAGATTACAAAGCTTGTTGTTCTCAACTGATGTTTGCAATGTACTAAATATTTAATAACAAGACACATTTTGAAATTGCAAATGTACTACAAAAAGTATTTTTAACAGTGAACAGCAATTTGATGCAAACAATGTAGGAAGAGTTTCAAAGGATGAACCAGAACAGAGAATCAACATTGCTAACCTATACTACACTAAAAAAAGTACTAGACAAAGGAAGAAGCCTTAGTCAGAGGACTTTGTTTATAAACAACCAACCAACAACAAAAAAACTTACTGGGCTTTAAAGGGGCAAAAAGTAGTTGTTTATAGAAACTATATAAAAAAAATCATAGAAAGCAATTGCAGTAGTTAGGTGGCTGAAGAAAAATCCTTAAAATACAGAAGTGAACATTATTTTCTTTGTGATAATTATGTATATTGTTCATCTCCATGCTAACAAAATCACAAAAATATGTTTTCTCCTGTAATCAGTACCACTGCAACGAACCCCCTCATTATTATAAATTATCTATATAATTTCTATAACGGAATTGCAACAGTTGAAGTGACCTTGAGGTTTGGAAAAATGCACTGTATGTTTAGCCAAACTAATAGTATGGAAACTCAGATTAGCTTTCACGGGTTTTGAGTACAGTCAGAACACAGCTTTCCTTAGCTTAATGCATTTTCACTGGTTTTGCATGCCTGTTTCTGGAGAATACATGGATTAGCTGTTCTGTAAAACTTCCAGGTTTCTCTTTATGATAGATTGGGATTTTTACCTTTTTGGGGACCTTCTGGAGAAGGAATAGGCAGTCGGTTGGATGTGATTTGTCCTCCAGAATTCTGTATTTATTTCTAGGTAAAGTTCTGAGCAGTAATATAGTAATCAATTTATGTAGCAGAAAGTCATGCTTTTTAACAACAAAATTCACTAGTCAAGACATGTCTGTGTATATTGTTTTGTCTTGTATTCTGTGTACCTTGTAGAATTGCTTGTGTTCTCATCTTGTTCTGTAAAGCATGCTGAATGGGAACTTCATGCTGCAGAGACCAGTGGCAAGGTTGTGGATCTGGGGCTTCACCCTGCATATCCAAAAATAAACTACAGTCTTGTTCTACATATCTTCTGTTCCAATGATGTCAAGGGAGTTGTACCATTGAAAGCTTGGGAGATAAGATCTTATAGCCTCTTAACTTTACGTTTTTATCTGTGTTAATGTCTACAAATGCTCAAGTTGGGATATGATCATGCCAGCTTTTTACATCAACACATCCCAAGGAAAGTGTTAGACCTCTCTAGAATTGTTTGTCATCAACTTGCATATCTGCAAAACATGTTGTGATTTCAGAACATGCGCACTGACAAAGAGGAACCTGCAGAAAAATAAATCTTGATTTCCCTGCAAAACTGTGCCAATTAAAGGCTGTAAAATGCCAAACTATTCAACTGTCAACCAGAATAATATCAGATTTTGGTGTAGTAATGAAGGTACTAGCTTGAATTTACAGTGGACAAGCATTTCCAAATGAGTTTGTAAATTAAAATTACAGCTCAGCAAACCAATCCTAAGATATATAGGATAGGAAACAAATCATGTCTTTCTAAACTAAATAGATGTAATTTTCTTTTGTTACCTTTTTTAGGACAAGTTGTGTATGCTAACCATTTCATAAATCTAACTGGAGAGAATTTAACCAGTACCAGTTTATTTGAAACACACTGTGGAAATCTTGTATCTGATTTAATAAGCTTGTCCATCAACAAGTATATAAAGGTAACTTTTTCCTTTATATAGGACATGGGCAGTTAGATACTTCTTTCAGTATACATGTGAATTAGATACTGTACCAATGCATAGATGACTTCTTACTGCTAAGTTTTAAATGTTATGTATGGCTTAATATCTCCATGTTTTAAAGAGTGTTATTTGTTAGGAGCTCAAATTGTGTTATATTTATTCATGACCATCTGGCAGTTGAATGAGGGAGTACTATTGAAATGCACTGTGTACAGAGCAGAAGTGAGTGCCACATTTCATAAGTTCAGTGTTCCAGGTTTAATGCCAAACATGGCACAGTCTAAAAGGTTTAGAGCTATAGATGAAAAAAAAAAAAAAAACTTTTCAAACTCTCAACAGGAACAAAAAGAATAACTGTAATCCTGGCAGTAAGTTAACTGGACATTTACAGAATGTCATATTACAATTTATTGTTACATTTCTCCCGTTTCTACAACCTCGTTTTTCTCTGACAGCTCCTTTATGTTTGTCAAGGGAAAACTTTTTTTTCTTTCCTTCTTTAGCTGCAGTGTTTTTCTTGCTTGTTTTGAGCACTCCAAAGCTAGAAACTCATAATAGCTCCATATATCAGCTAGTAAAAGAGCTGTGCAATCGTCTCTGACTGTGTTGAAACCTTCTTTAGACAGGCATGTGTGATCTGTGAATACAGGGCTGAACTGAGACCTCCAAGTAGCAGTGACCACTATATAATTTATAATTTTCCTGGTACTCAGACATGAAAAATGGACTCCCCCTTCTTTCATATTGCCATTTATGGAGTCAGTGGGAAAATAGCTGTAGCAGCATTTGATAACTGTTCTTTTAAACTATCTCTGGAGAGAGTTGTCTTACGTTTTAAAATCTGTTTTAATCTATTAAGTTATCAGATAATACTGCAACCTCCCCCCCCTCAAAAGACAAATAGATGAGAGTAAATTTTGTAATGGAAGATTCAAGTAGTATCTGTTGACCGTTGTTCTTGATGCTTTGAAATGCCAAATGTTTAAAATGACAGATTCATCCTACCTCCACAGAGCCACATTACAAAGAGAGAAGATTGTTTTGCCACTATTGTTTCTTCAGCTCTCCCTAGGATTGGGCTGCATATCTTAAACTTGTTACATTTGAGATTGATTTCTGAAGTGGAGCTTGACTTGTGCTGGATAAACCTCTCTTCATCTGGTGCCTTCTCTAGTAGCCTTTGGTTCCTGTTCTAGTATGCAATTGTTGCTGTAATCCAGCAATGGATGTAATGTTCCTCAAAACTGTTGAAATTGCAACTGAGACCCGTAATGGATGACAATGTCAGCTCATCACTAAAACATGTCTTAAGCTTTGGGCTGAGAATATTCAGAAGCACAGCTTGTAGCATTTGTGAGTATTCTTGGAAGGTGGGACATAAGCACCAATCCTTTATACTCATGTTTTCAAATCTGTGTTTTGGGGAGTTGTAGTGTCAAGACACTTGACAAGGATCACATGCTGAGCTCATTGTGCTCTGAGATACATTTGGCAGAGACATATATATCCCTTCTTTCTACTCTCAGGAGCACATCCCTGGCACCAGAGCTGTATTGCCCCAAGTTTACCACTGTTTGCCATTCTTAGCAAGATACTGAACTCCTGATGTTGCAAGAGGCGATCCAGATTATATCTGAACAAAGCAGTATGGGTTAACCAAAGGATAAGTGAGATTTCTATGTAGTGCCTTGCTTTGATGCTACTAGCCATCCTCTATCCTGGTCATATATGGCACATCTTGCAGAAGAGACCCTGCTGTCCTGTAGAAAAGCACAGTAGTAGGTACAAGTTGCTGCAACAACTGGTACTCAGTGTAAAGGTCCTGAAACTCTTAACTTGTAAGGCAGGTTGTGTACCTAGTACTTCCATAAAATCCCCTGGTGTTAGAGTGCATCTGCAATACACAGGCTGTTCCCTTCTGAGGGATCTCATTGCTGATGAGTCATAACCAGAGTGTTTTTGAGGCTGCTTCAGTTTTGGGAAGTTCAGCAGTTAAATAATGAATTTTTGATAGACTTTACTGGTCTCGCTGATGATTATTCTCAAGATAATATTTACATATGATTAATTCAGGTTATTGAGGGATTCCCATAATAGATCTTTAGCTAGAAGCATGTGGAGGCATAGGCATATGAAAAACTCTAAGTAGCAAATGTGGAATGTGAATAATAGAATTATTTAGAAGATTCCAGTCTTGGTCTAATGAGATTCTTAAATTGATTCTGGGTCCACCCTGACAATTTAATGGGGTAAGCAGAATTGTTATCGAAAGAGAAAAATTGTTACATTTAAGACATATGAAATGTAATTTTATATGTTAAATACATATAAAATCATATTTATAATTAAGTGTTACAGTATCTAAATCTAATTTGGAACTGTATGAAAACAATCATTGCAAATATATTATTCTAAAGGTGGATGATGAATAAAAAGTCTGTATACTTATAGAATATTATGCAGATTTGAAACAGAAGTTGAGACTGGTGATATACTTGTTCTTCTAATTGTGAATGCGGTTTTTATTCATTCACTCCCACTTCTGTAATGTCTCTTTCACACAGCTTCTATTGTTATTGGCATTGCGTATTTTGATTTAATTTTTAATTTACACTGTTAGGTTGCCAAACCCAGAAATGATTTTAAATCCCAGTGTGATACGAGAACAGTTGTGCATGAATGGAGCAGAGAGAGCAAGAAGATATAAAAATCCAGGATTCAACTCATCAAATTTAGGTGTCTAGGAATTAGTTGGCTAGTCCCCCTAGGCTCCCTTTATTTGTCATGAAAGTATAGCAACAGCTTTTTGTCCTGCAGTGTGTTAGATGAATAGGTCTCTCTAGGTGCCCATTCCCCTCTATTGGTTTAAAAGGGGTGTAGGTTAACTATTCAAACTTGGAGTACTGATTGTTTGGGGATAAAATGAGTTTAAGCTGATTTGTCGTACTCTTTTCTTACTACATTTTTGGCATTTTGTCCCTGCTGAAGGTAAAATGTCCTGAATTATGCTCCTTAAGCAATGTTTTTCACACCTTTTTTACTCCCTCTGAATACAGCACAGTAGATTCATAAGTCCTAAGACAGAGCAAGTAAAAGTTTTGTCTATACTATAATTATTTTAAATACAGTGCTGGTAGATCTTAAAAACATTGAAGCGTAGAGAGAATTTTCATGTATTTAGCACTTCCTTTAGCTGTTTTGCTTATTTTGTTTCACAATTCAGGGAATGTAAAACTGAAAGATGAATCACAAGAAGACTGCTTTGCATTTGAAATGCATCAGTCTGAGTGAATTTTGTTAAATATGGAATAGTAATCAAATAACGTACATGACTTGAAATATGCTGTTTTCTGCATATTAAAAGAATGCCTTGCAGTAAATTTACCGAAAAGCAGATTTTGTGAAATGTTGTGGGAACATTAACATCCTCATGCCAACAAAAACATATTCTAGTAGCATTATGCCTAGTCATTAAGGATTTTTCAGTTAAAAATAACAACAATAATAGCTATTAAATCATTTAAAATCTTTCTCTTATCTTCCCCAAAACATCAAGAAAATCTAATCAATCATTTTTTCTTTTCCCTACTGTCAGAGAACGAAACAGTATTTATTGCAATTCCTTTTCATTTAGGCCTCAGAAACCTATTTTCATTGCATTAAATAATGTTTGAAAGTGGCTCAGAAGAAACTAAGAAATAGTACAACCTATAATGTATGTAAAATCAGGAAACAGTCTTTGTTGTATGAGAGATGTCTTTTGACTGTTGATGGGATAATGCGCTTTCTGATCTGTAATTGTATCCATATTAATTAAGTGGGGGGAAAAAGGTATGTGTGAAACGGGAAATATTGGTACATAAAATGCAACTTCAAAAATAATACTTCTCTGAATAATTGTATTGCATACTGTCTTTTAGGTGAGACCTTCTGAGGCTCTTACTAGTCACCATTATTCCTGTGTCTGCATTAAAGAATTGTGGATTCTACTTATTCAGCTGTTGGACTTCAGAAATAAAGGGTCTAACACAGAGGTAATCGAAGAATACTGTTACATATGCATTCATGTTACATATGCAGTCCAGTTGCCAAATGTTCCCAGACTGCCCTGAATGCACTAGTTCACATATCTGACAATGGAACTGAACTTCATTTTTGCTTTAGGAGGACTGCGTGCTCACAGTGATGCTTTAGGCCATGTTCTTTAATGTGCATCAAGTCCTAACTCTAGGTTTGCAGTATACCATTTGGTTATGGCCTAAGATACTGTTAAACTCAGTAGCTATTTGTGTTAAGGAAAGTGAAGGAGCAGACTGAAAGCTGTATGGTAGGACATGTCGGAAAAGAAACCATTTTTACACATTTTTAGTAATAGTTTACAATTTATGTATTATATCACAATTATTTATCTCCAGATTTTAGAAATATAAGAACAGCCAGACTAATGATCTATCTAGCCCATGTTTCTGTCTTTGATACCTGTACCTAAGCTACCTAAAAAAAGAACAACTTGGATTTTGATTCTCCCAGCTGAGGTGGTTGAAATGAAAGTGCAAAGAAGTTCCAGAGAGAGTCCGCATAATTAGGGAAGATGGGTGCAGTCTGTAGGGAGGCATAATATGCTATAAATGGGGATCTGAGCCAAAGAGATTAATCAGTTTATTAGTATCGTAATGGACTGAATTTGAACAAAACAGGGAATTTGAACCTCAGTTTGCTATCTTCCAGACAGATTCTCTACAGTTTACTGCTATCTCTTTCTTTGTTAGGCTAGTCTGGGATAAGAGTTTTTCAAAAATCTGTTACATCAAGTATTCATTAATGAGCTTTAATATGAACTCTCCTATGAGTACAAACTTGGTGATCCTCTCTTCATTGTCATTCCATCAGCTCCTAATTTTGCCTGTGAAGTGTCGTATCATAGACTTCTTGTGACCAAAGGTTTTACTTTCAAATTGCCATCTACTGGTATTTGAGGGAAAGCATCCTAACATAGCTCCGGGTTTTCTCTCGTAATGCTGAACGCTAGTCTGTGTTATTTCCTTTAAGTGACTGTCATGTTGCTTGTTTTCTGAAAAAAAAAATAATAAAAAATAACTGATCAATATGATGGTATTATGGAGAACATTGTTAAGGTAGGCTTTAACATTCAACGCAGTTCCATTTTTATGGAACAGTTTATTTTTGGATTTTCTATAGTGTTTCTGGAGCTTGGTGAACAAAAATCTAAAGAATATCTTTGAAAGACCAAGTGGTTCTGAAAGGACATCTGTTTTTGAAACAATTCAGTGTAAAGACCCATTGAGCTTTAGCTGGTGGATTGTTACTCATCTGGCATCACTCTACCAGTTTGACCGTAATGGAGATCTAGATGAAAAGGTGAGTGTGCTTTTTTCTGAATAACTCAAAGTTATAATATTTTATTTAGTTCTCAAACTTTGCTTATTTATTTTTGTTGACAGAAAACAGTTCCTGTTGTTTTAAAGGATTTTTCAACTTCGTTTAAATGAAATCCTTCAATGTTGGTAGTATTAAAAAGCACTTTGTACAAGTCACTAATAGCATTCCAGCAGCCTTTGACATATTCATATCACACACCAGATACGCAGTAGGTTACTGTATTAAGGAAACTTGAAAAATCTGTGCTAGTTGCTAGCACGTATATTTAATGATGTAGTGTGTGTTTTAAGACTGTCTGCCTGTAGCATAAATGCTTCACTGAGTTTGCTGTTCTAGGAACTGAGCACATTAGATTGTACCCTGTGAAGTATAAACCTCAAACATTAACTGGGTAGTTGGTAATGCCACTTGGCAGGGGGGAGAAGTGGTAGCTCTGCTCTGGATAAATTCTAGTCTGGCTAATTGTATTCTCTTTACATCACAACATTGGCATGTTGACATGCATATATATATGTATGTAGCTTAATTTTCTGTGATGTCTGATACTGGCAGACACTGTTTAAAAACTGATGAATTCAAGCTCCTGGCAGTAAGTGGCAAGACGTTTACCTCTAGGGCATGGTCTTAGCTTTTCCTTCCAGCTAAAGTAGGCTAGACCATGATTATTGACTTCTTTTCTGAGAATTTTGTTGTGAGGGACTTGACATTATCATGTTTTCTGAGAAGGGCCTAGGTAAGACCTGCACATGTCATTCTTGCATGCCTCTAAGTTGTATGTGGGGTTACGCTTTGATACTGGTGCATCAAATTGTTGCATGGACCTCACTGTAGTTTTCTGCAGTTTTGGAGCACGTAAACCTCGACTCTTTTTTCAGTCTTAGTCTGAGATTCATCCTGTCTAGTTTTAACTTTGTAATCACCAATTTAGAAGGAAAAGGGCACTAACTGAGGCAATTCATCTGTTTTGAGTGGCATGAAAACTGCCAATTTTCCTTAGTAGACAATAGAGGGAGCTGACCAGAAGCTAGAGATAGCTGAAGACCCAGAAATGTAGCTTGTTTGGTTTTTTGTGTGTTTGTTTTACATTTCAGCTGGACTTCCCCAGTTCCCTAAGCATCAACTCTAAGTTTCTTGTGGAGTGTCTTTTATTACTTCTAAATTAATTGTGTCTATTGAAAATGTATAGGTCATACCCTTTTCCTACTAAGTACCAAGATTTCAAAAATGTTTCCTGTTTTGATGTAGGATGAAGGATTAAAACCTTAAAACATGTTTATGAATTGCAGACCTATGCAAAGGGAAGAGTAAGATCACATTGGTTGATCAGTTTATTTTGATAACTTATCTTTTCCTCCCCTGTTCAATCTTCAGATTTTTAAAAGCATTAGAATATAAACAGTGAAGGAATGAAGAATGTTGACATTGTACTTCTGTGAATGCTTTCATTCCTAGGTCAAATAAACTTTCTAATTAAAAATTACTTTAATTGATTTTAATCTTGCAAACTTCCTGAAAAAGGAAAAAAAAAATAGGGAAGTTAGGGTAACTCAGTGGTTGAGTGCTTGGTCAGAAAACTCATAGCTGTTTCTGTTGGCTAGAAGTTCTGGTGAACACGCAAATGCTTATACATTTCTGCCACTTGTGGGTTGACAAATCCTTTAGGATCCCATGGTACTGGAGCGAGGGGAACCACAGTCCACAGTATATATTTCAGAGGGACATTGAGAAGATAGAATTACTACACCCTCTGCTTATTAGAGGAACTTAGATGGAGAGAAAAGGTTATTCCCAGGTTGAATACAGAAACTAGTGTGGAGGAGACATTTATCTTGGGTTTCTTATATTTTATGCCCTAATCAAAATGCAGTGATACTGTTTACTTTGATCATTGTTTTTTTCCCCCCATCTCTCATAGTGATACATACTATGTATTTAGCCTCATGAGAGATTATTTTTTGCCTGAGGCACTATATTATTTAAATAAGCCAAGCAGACATTGAATGGGAAAAAAAAGATGCCTGTTGTTCTTATTTTAAAGTAAGAATCTGAGATGCAGTGACAGGAAGTGATTTGTCCAAGATTAAACAATATTTTTTCCTTAGAGCCCATCTGGGAGAAGAGAATTTCCAAGTCCCAATTTGTAAATCACGAGACCATCCTGTGCACACTTCTTTTGATGTTTCCCATACTCTTTATGTTCAAACTGTTAGCTGTGCTTCACATTTTTTTTGAATCTTGTTGTTTGTCCAGAGTTCCCTGTTCTGCTGCTACTGGGGCTTACAAAAAAAAAAGCAAACAAGCAAACCTGTCAGCAACAAGAATGCAATCTGTCGTAAATAGTAAATAGTTGATGGTAATAATTTATTTTTCTTCCCATGAAATATATCCTCAAACATTCTTTGAAGATAGTAGGATATAAATTTGTTGAAGTCAGTGGAATTACATCAGGACTCAGTGTAGTCCTGTTTTGTTGGTTAAACATCTGACGTGATAGCTTCATGACACATGCTTTCTTTTAATTAACTGTGATCAGAGGTGGGAGGGTGATGTATCATAATGATGGTTATTCATGTGCTCCGTAGCAAAAATTGCCTCTAAGCCTATGTCATCTGTGGAAGATTTTCAATTTTTTAATGTGGTCTGCATGGCCTTGAGGTTGTTATGAAAGCTTTTAAAATTCTAAATAGGTTTCAGACTTGCTTCTTTTTATTTTTCCCCTTTAGCTCATATAATGTAATTTCAAATATTCAATGATTCATATATATAGTGAATATATATTTCATACACATTAAACCACTTTTAAAACTAGAGAATTTTGGGTGTAGGCTTTTCCCTCTGTGTTCTGAGAGATGCACGGTGTCTCTTTCCCTAACCCCACAATCAGGTTCCACTTCACTATTCTGAGAAGCAGGATTTAAAAAGCAGATGGGACCCAACGAGAAAAATTGCCACTTCTGAACATTGCAGGGGTCAATTTCAATATACTGTGGGCTAGGGATATATAGGCAGAATTACTCGAGGCTAAGAATTCTTGCCTTTGAATAATTTGAAATGACTGCATAGCAAGATATGCAAACATGGACTTCCAGCTGTGAAGCCTAGAATGGATCTTACAGGTAGGCAGGTGTTAGTTTCTTCTGCAGAAGTTTCTCCCCAAGAACCCAGAGGGTCTCAGCTTAAGTTTTTTTGTTTCAGGAGCACTTTTACTTACTATGAGGTCTCCAGGTTCTGTTGATTTTAGGATTCTTTGAGGGTGGAGGGGGGATATGGTAAGCCAGCAGGTTTGAAGTAAGAGATGCAGATTCTACATGTTCTCTGACAAGAATGACTTTGAAACATTTGCTATGCCATATTGCCAGTGTAGCAGGGAATACTGTTAGGATGTAAATGTAGTGAGATTTGAATGAAACGTCTGTTAAAAGGCAGAGACAATTGAGGCTGCAAGAAGGGTGCAGCAGGTTGGTGGTGATTTCCCGAGTCTGAGCTGAACCTGGGTGCATTCTTGTAATCGGTTCCAGCGGGTGTCAGGATTTTGCCCTAGATTACTCCAGGGACCTCTAAGGTGATCTGCATACTGCAGCTGGGCTGGAACTGTGGCTATAAACACCTTTCATGTAACTCGTGTGCCCTTGGGCTATGGGAGTGCTAAACACATGTTCTGAGCAGGCTGCTCTAGACATCCAGAGGTCTCGTAGCCATTTAGTGTGATTCCTTAATATCTGCTTATCTTTGATAAATCTGGCCTCTGAGCAGTCAATTAACTTTACTTGGAGTTTGCAGCAGGACTGCGTAGGTAATCACAATATCAGTCTTGAAATTATAGCAGTCAAAACACAAAGCAGTGATGCAGTGTTTTTTCCTTCTGACAGGATTTCAGCTGTGGTTTCATGATACAAAGGCTGTGGCATCAATAACAGCTTAAGAAGTCCTGTTTACCACCCTAGGCATGATATACCCTCTGCTGTTCTGGCACAATTATTTGTGACCCTGTTCTATGACCAAGATCAGGTCCTCCTCCCATTTCCATCCTGAATTTTTCTCTTAAAGCTCTGGGTTGGTTCACTGATCTGGTTCACAGTGGGTCCCACAAACAGAAGTACCAGAACAACTGAGCAGTGGCATGTTAAAACTCTGAGGGCAGGATGAAGAGAAAGCAGTAGGAACTCCTTAATTGATTTTGTTGAAGTTTCTGAATTCTGAAATCACAGCTTAACTTTAACTTTCTGCAGATTTGTTCTTAGATTCACATCTGTCCCATAAAGTCTAGACTGTGACCTGTTCACATCAGCAATCTTCCAGAATATTTTTTTTTTGTAGTGCAAAAATGTAAACCCACTAAGTAGTCAAATTACATTGCATACATATTGCTGTATCTTTTTAAAGTGATGATCTTTAAAATTCTCTCAGTAATCTCTGAAATCCTGTGTGGAATTGTCACCAAGTCATGGCATTAACTAGTATAGTTAATGGAGAAGGATAGGGGACGAGTGCTGCTGGGAAGCAGTTATATTTCCATTAACAAAGCATAAGATGCTTGTTATGATAAACTCTGTACAGACATTTAAAGGACAGATATCTGCAAAATAAAAGGATTAACAGTTGTGACAGTGGAGGGAATGGGTAAGGCAGGACAATGAAGAAAGTACTACTTCAAGCATCTAGTTATCTATACAAGTTATATACATAATTGAGCCTAAGAGGTCATTTTTGGTGCTCCTGGGTGATCTAGTTGTAGCTAAGAATGGTAAGTATGTTGACTGGGTTGCCTTTTATTTTTTTTTCCTGGGAAATAGACTTAATTGGAAAAACTTATTTTTTTCAATATACATTGCCAAGTTGATTCAAATGAGCAATCCTCTGCCTTCCCAAGATGAAAAATATGAATTGTGGGCCATATTTGACCTATCCTGCATTTTTTTTCTATCTAGGTCATTACTACCTGACCAACTCCTTACCAAATTTGTCAAAACAATCCTTTGTGATTGTCATAGGAAAAATGAGTTAGAAATAGTTCTTCACCAAAAAGATAAAAACAAGAAAAGTAAGATTGTACCTTGTCCTTCTTATCATCCCTTATCTCTTCCTTTTTAGAGAATGTTAAAGACAAATTTTAAGACATTCCTTATACAAATCAAAAATGACTAAATGTTTTTACTTCTTATTAAAAATGAAAGTTGGAATTGTAAATGAGTCCCTTAAACCAGTTAAAACTGCATACCCTTTATTTTGGGTCTCTTTGGTATGTGAATTTTGGTGTTTTTTTGTTGTTTAGGTCTAATTTTTAGGACAGACATCAGTTACATTCATAAAGCAAAAAATCTGTTTTCAGTGGTGACTATAATATGCTGTCATGAAATGAAATATTTCTGTAAATTTCTGATTTTCACATTATTACGTAATGATTCCTGTGAGGTATACAAATACTATTTCATGCTGATAGTCATTATTTTTCAGAAACAGAAGGAATCCAATTGGAAATTTGTGGAAGAACTCCTTAAAAAATCCACTGATGCTCAGGTGAGTGTGTAAAGGAAGAAATAGCGAACATGGCAAGTGTCAGGGATGCTTTCTGGAAAAGACGGTGCATGAAACAAAGACCAACTAACAAGTGTATTTTTGGAATTCTAGTGTTTTTGTCAGAGGTAAATGAACATCCTTGACTTATCTGAACTATGACAGTATACGGTTCCCTCCTTGTTAGCAGTTACACTTGCTTTAAAGTGGTTGTGCTTGATGCTAAATTGTCAGATAAAGGAAAAAGATAATTATCCTGGAAAGGTAGGTATATGGCTACTCAGACAAGATGTATTCAGAATAAGAACTGGATGCTTAGAAAATGTAAACCAGATACTGAATGTAAGGATATCAAGTTGAAGAGACATGATGAGGGAGATAGTCAGTTGCATTGAAAATTCAGCTATATCCTCATCACAGCAGGAAGGTGACTTGCCTTGCTGAGCAATTTGTCTTACAGGCTTGAATCAAACTCTTACTGATAAGGTTCTAGTTTCTGAGCACTCATTTCATACCTTATCATTTTTCTTTCTACAGAACTGTTAATGCAATGCTTCATGGCCCAGAGGTCAGAATTGACCTCCTTTTAAAATGCTTTTAAATATGCTGTTCATCGTGTTTTTAAATATATTACGTTGCAGCTCTGTAAATTTGTTATGAAGTTGCATGGTACAAATTGCACATGTGGTAACAGCAACACCTATAAAAATAATTTCTTTAATTTGTGTATGCTTAAGATGAGCATAAACATGGTTATTTTTGTGTTTGGTCTTTGATGGAAAAAAAATCCTGCAAAGTTCAGTTGTTGAAAGCAGAAGAGGAATCAGTTCTTTTTTAATGCTGTTACTGCTTTGCTCATGCAGAAGTGACAGCTGTGGTAGAAGCAGAGTAAGGATCAATACTTCTTACAGTTTTTGCAAGAAGATATATTGTAGTGGTTAGGATAGTTGATACAATAGGCTGGCTAATAAAAAGTTGAAAAATCACATTACATGTAAACTCTAACATTTGTGTATATAGTTTTGGCTTAATAAAAGGTTAACATTTTTTCTGAATGATTTCACAGTATATAATTTTATATGCATACTGTGCATATACATTAAAACTATAGTGATGGCATCGCTTATTGGATGCTTACCATTCTTTGAGAGAAACTAAAGAAATTTAGATGAGATATGAGGCAACAATATCTGAAGTAGTTTATTAGCCGTTTTCCTGTGTAGGAAAACATTCTGTGTGTCAGCAACCTGATGACAGTAAGAGGACGGTTGTTGCATATTTTTTTTCAAAATGTTCCTCTTTTCTTGTGAAATCTTACTATTTTAAAATAAATATTATCCTAAAGCTGAGTATAGATAAAATACACAGCATTTTTGATGCTTTTGTTAAACAGGTATTGATTTGTAGACAGTTCAATAAGGCAGCTAGATGGTTGAGTTCAGAAGATTTGAATAATGACACAGAAATACAAGGCAAATGTCTGTTTTAAGTTCGAAAGGCAGCTATGTCTGGATTTGAAACAAACCCGTTTGCCAAAGTTGTTTGCAGCTATTACCAACGGTCCAAGGAGTCACCTTCCCTTATTTCCTTTCTTGAATATTTTCCTTTTTTCCATTATACAGTTAACTGATTGTAGGAAATGCTCCTTGGAGAACATTTGTATCTGTATATGCCCATGTGAGTCCATGTTACAAACTTTTATTAAAAAATGCATTCCCCTTCCCCTTCTTGCACTCCAGCTTTCCTGACAGTGTCTAGGAGGGAGCTTTCCCTTTGCAAGTAGGCATGTCCATCTCCTCTGTCAGTGTCTCAGCTTTATACCTTCAGCTTTTACCTTTTGAGTTATCCACTTGTATTTTTGATGTATCTGCTAAGTGAGTATTTCTAAGACCAGGAAGAGTAGGAACGGGAAGCACAATGAAGTGTCAAGAAGTCAGTAATGAAATGGAACATGGACAAGCAGGGAAAGAAAAAGGGAGAAGACTCCTCTTTGAAATGCCCAATGGGATGGTACTGAAGGTATTGCCCACTTGGCTTTAGCTTGTTAGTGAATCCTATCTAAGCCATCTTCTTAAGCATACGCTCCATAGAAGAGTGCATAGAAATGCACAGGAATAGCTCTTCAAAATATGTTGGAAGAAAAGGTTGTAGTGAATCCCTCATTTACAAGAGAGGGCGGGAATTAGTGATTGGAATCTTTGGTGATTTTTTTTAAGTATATGGGAGGTTAAAATCTGGTTATGTTTAATACCATCGGATTCAAATTGTGTCCATCAACTTCATAATTCACCTGTGCTTCTTGCTCCTTAACCTCAAAAAGGTAGGAACATAAAGTGAATGGGAATATACAATGTATGAGGGAAATTGAAATGAAATTAAGTATGCATATTTTTGTGTGTTTGAAAAAGGTATGTATTCAGCCAGAATCACTTTTTAAAAAAAATCTTGATAGAGTTGAAAACAATTGCTTGTATGAACGGTTTCCCATTTGTATCACAAAGTCAGCAGTTATATTCAAAGACCCCCATCTTCAACACTTGAGACATTTGTTGGAAACTGGTTATGTGACATATTGCCTAGTTCTTTTGTAAACTGGATTTCTGTTTTGGGACTAACAACAAAGGTAGAGCTGGTCTACAATTCTGTTTGCACAAAATGAAAATTACTGTACTAGAAATGTTAACAAATATTAATGTCTGTATTTGTATACTAGGCAACATCAAACTCACTAAATTAATGGGTTGTTAATAAAAGTTCCTAAACAAATTCATCTTATACTGTAAGAATCAAAAGTTTTTTTTGTTTGTTTGTTTGTAAGGGCTGATAGCAGTCTGTCTTTCTCTCATTTGAGGAAGTAAATGCTTCATGATTGTTTGATTTCTGCCTCAATTTTATTATACCTTCACTACTTTGCTGTTTAATTCTAATCTAAATGAAATACGGAACTACTTGTAGTTCTAGGAAACCAATTTTGTTACTTCAGTAGGAGGTCATAAGAGAAAAATGTTGTGTTTAGATAATACTATCATTTTGATATTATCTTGTGTTCCTCCCTTTTGCGATAAATTAAAAGCTGACTACCTCAAGAGTTCTCATAGTATTTCCAGCAGTGCAGGAGACCATTTTAAGTAAAAGAGAAATGAAAGAATCCATTAATCCCAGGGGTATTTGAAGTCTGGAGAACTCTTTCATATTAAATTCAAGATAAAGCCTTCAGTACTATCTTGGTTTTGGAAGCTGTTCTAAAACTATTGTAGGACAGATAAATAATGGTTGAAATTGAAGCTGCTCACAATACCATGTTTCCTGTTGAATTAGTTTAATTGAAATAGTCATTGTTTATTAAATTAGATCATAAGTATAATCCTGTGCACAAATTACAGTTTTAGGACTAAGCATTCTCTTTCCAAAATGGGTGTGCATGGTTTTTGTTTGTTCTGTTGTCTTTTGTAACAAGGTATATCTCTCTAGGGGAATAGATATATTCATCTACAGTTTGTTTTATATCCAGACTCTTATTCATAAAAAAAAGCACAGTTGAAAATGGCTGCAGTTCTGTCCCTTGGTTTTGGATGAGATTATTTTTATTTTGGGGACAGTACTGATTTTATATGTAGTGTTATGTCATTTAAGAACAATGATCACCTTTCATCTGTTGACATTTTTATTGTATTTGAACTGTTATTCTCTACGTCTTACTCTCTCAAAGTGTCCTCTCTATGGATATTTCAATATTTTCCATACATTATATATAATGCCTTGAATGTGTAATTTTCTATGACAACTGAAAATGCCTTTTCAATTTTCAACTTGCATTAGAAATATACCTCTTTAGAAGGTGTATAACCTAGATTAATTGTTCATAAGAGAAGGCAGACATTAGAAGTTATTGTAGATGATTGGTGTAATTGCTTATAGTGTTCTGATAAAGTTTAGAAAATAATGTTTTCCACAGGAATGTATATCCAAATTTATGAAGTTAGAGGTAAGTTAATGAGTTACAACTCCTGTGTTGTATTGAAACTGGGGGAAACAGATCTAAGACATAGTAAGCCATAAGCTTTGCGGGTGAAACTAAAGTCACTGTCTTCCAGTAACAGGTACTTGATGAAAGACCATTAAAAACAGCAAAAATACCCCAGAAATTAATGTTTTTTTGCTTGGTATCAGTGGGTAGGTTGTTTTGTTTTGTGTTGTTGTTGTATTTCTCACTGGTTTGGGTTTTTTATTCAACCATTTTCTGAACTGGGGTACCATTGGACATGTGTAAACCAGGACCCTGTATAGTCTGTGATCCAGCAATGTAACTGGAACTGAAAGAGAGCACTTCCTGATACTTATCTGAGACATGAAAGACGTTTTGTTCATTCCCCTTCCTGGTGCTATGTTTTAAGTCACAAAACTCATCTCGCAGAATCATTTAGGTTGGAAAAGATCTTTAAGATCATCAAGTCCAACCATCCTGTATCTCTTAATTTTCTTCCCCTCTTGTCGTTTTTTAGCTCATCACATGCATTTAGGATTTCCAAACCTGTGTAGTATTTAGATGTATTTGATAGTAGGTCAGGGCTTTCTCTCATCACAGAACAAGTGGAGTCAAGTCCTTCCAGGGTGTTATATTTACTGTCATCCTGAAGTAGATGCCTAAAACAGACTGGATTAAACACGTGGTTTCATTCTGAGTGGGGAGCTCCTTATGTCCTAGTTCTGATACAAGTCCAGTTTTGATATCAAAAGCTGTCCTGCTCTCAGTAGCTCACAATTGCAGTCTGAATGCTTCACAGTGTTCGAATTGTTTGGAATTTATTTTCTTTACTGTGGGTTTGTCCGCAAAGATTGGAACTGATGTAAGCATTCGGAAAACGCTTTTCTTTTTTTGCAGAGGAACTAATTGGCAGTTGTTCAGAGGTTTATTTGCTGTTCGTTTAGAGTTGTCTGGGATGTTACCAATATTGCAATGTTGCAGAAGTTTAACAAGGGAGATGTTTCAGAAATAAAAGATCATCCCACTTTCTGTGCTGTAAAGAGAAGCATGACCTCTCCAGATAGCTGTACCTTCCCTCTGTATCAGTGGTGAATGAGCTTTCCTTTGGACACACATGACAGAAGGGTTTAAACATTCAGCTGACTTATTATGCATTCTGTGTAATGTTTACTGTTCTCTAAGGTCCTGTACCATGCAGCTGTGTTCCAAGTTAGGCCCCCAATATTGAGGTTGAGAATATTGAGAATACTGTAAAGTCTACAACTGTGTGGACACCTGATAAGAGGGTGCATGATGAATTATTTTATTGGCTGTATTACAAGATGTATTGGATGACAATGTCTCTCTGTGTGTCAGCTTTTATATTCTAGTTCATTGCTTGTAATAGCAGATGCTATTTATTTTATTTATGTTGAGAGTCAAAGAACAGTTTGTGTTGGAAGGGACCTTGAAGACCATCTAGTTCCAACCCCCTGCCATGGGCAGGGACACCTCCCACCAGACCCAAAGCCCCATCCATCCTGGCCTTGAACACCTCCAGGGATGGGGTACCCACAGCTACACTCTGACAATGAGTCCCGCCCTAGCTTTTCTGCAGGCTCCCTTTAGGTACTGGAAGGCTGATAAAGTCTCCCCAGGGCCTTCTCTTCTCCAGGCTGAACAACCACAACTCCCTCAGCCTGTCTTCATAGGAGAGGTGCTCTAGCCTTCTGATCATCCTCATGGCCCTCCTCTGGATTCATTCTAATAGAAACAGTGTTTATATGAATAAATTATTCTAAGAAGTTGGATAATATTGGGTTTATATGTAGACATGGTGATGTTTCTCTCATACATTTAAACTTTTTATTCCCTTTGCAAGACTGGTGTGTTAGAGGAACAGTTACGAATGTATCTTCAGTGCTGTTTGACTTTGAGTAGTCTCTGGGACTGGAACCTATCTGTTGTCACCATACTCTGGGATTATTACAGCAAGAACCTGGTAAGTAAATGAATATATAAAAATACAGAATTGCATGTGGACCATCTTCAGTTTTTAGCAATTAATTCTGATTCCCCTTTAGCTAAACATGATTGTTATACTTCTGTAGAATTGACTAGTCAATGACATTATGCCTGAATTTGCTATGTGAATTAGAATGTATTTTTATTCTTCATTAGGGCTATCGATTTTAATATCTTGTGAAAACACTTTGCACATTTATGATGTGTTTTTATTTTTGGCATTATGTTACAAACATAACTTTTGTTTGTGTGAAAGATTGTATCCTGCTATCTTTGGAATATTAACATTTATTGTTACTTATCTTCTTGTTTTATTTTTTCTTTTAGAACAGTTGCTTCACTGTTCCGTGGCTTGGTCTGAAGGGTCTGGCAAATATCAGTAAAACTTCTTTGTCAATGGTTGAGTTGGTAAAAAGTTGCTGTTGTGAACAGCAGATCCCCACCCTGTACGAGTCCAGCAACAGTTACCTAATTTTTCTCAGCATTTTGGCACGGATTATGAAAGAAGAGGCAGAGAACAGTGGCGTGCATCCTTGGAAACAAATTAAAGGACGGTACGACTGCAATTTGGCTTGTCTCATGCTATAAGAGTTCTAGTTGTTCTGACTGCGTGGTCCTTTGAGGCACACACTAAAGCAAAGTGGGGTACAGCACTCATGAGAAAGTAAAGGGGATGAAGGATCTGGGGTGTTCATGATCTGAAGAAGGCAGTTGTTCTGTTTCATTTCTGTTGCCAGCTAAGGCTCTGACAGGTGTATAGCTGGGTCCAAGAGTCATCTTGGCATCTGCAGCCTGTGATGATTTGTTTCGTCCCACCAGCCAGGAATTTGGTATACTGGCAGCCTGTGCAGTGGTACAACCCTGTTGCCAGTAAGGTAATGTAATTAAAGCACAGAAATTCTGTTTTGAGCTGCATGTATGCCATGTGTTGTCTAAGAACATACAGCCTGGCTCTTGCTATGCCTTCAATTCCCTTTATATTTCCTTTTTCCTTTATACGGTTGCCAACATTTCTCACAATATTTTTTGTGAGGGTTTTACTTTTTCATTTAATTTTGAAACATACTAATTAGAAGAGGTGCTAAGTCATGATATTTAACAGCATACATATTTATATTTTTTAATCAAAATTGTGACGTTGCGTGTACTTACTGAATCCTTAAAAGTTTTAGTAATGATACCATGCTGATTGTTAAAGGTGCTAACACTTCAGGTTTCTTTCATTGGGTATAACTGACTTAGAATTAGATTCGTTCTGAAGTTTTTTGCTGGTTTTGATTTTTAAGATTAAGTTAATATGTAAAGTTAAAAAAATGATAAATTGTGCATGCAGACCTTATAAAGCTATGTGGTATGTCTCTCGCAAAAAAAGAAGATTTTTCTTTGCTATCAGAAGGGGAAAATATATGTACTAGCTATGTAAGCTTCATGAGTTGTTACAGTTAGTAAAGTTTGGGTTTTTAAATTGCTACAACTACATATTGAAACAAATACATTGTTATATGCTGAATCAGTGTCTTGCTTTGGTTAGTAATTTTAATTAGTCTGTTTCACTTTCACTGAAAACAAATTATACTTAAGTTTTTGTGTTGTTATAGCTTGTTACTTTGTCTAATTTAAGAGGGGGAATAATAATACACAACACACACTTTGTCAGTCTGCTCAACCAGTATTCATCACTTCTGACTTGAATAAATTAATTACACAAGTAGCAAAATTTAACAGCCTTCAGCTATGATTTTGGGATGAACTCTGTTTTCAGCAGCTAACCAAGCATTAATTGATGCATGAAGAACGTAAATGCCTGTCAGTAGTAATTTACTACTAAACAACATTAATTGGATTTGCTCTAATTTTTGGTGGCTAGATTTGATAACCTCAGCACCACTTCCAACTATTTTTCCAGGTGACAGGATAGCAAAACAGCCTTTATGGATGTTTAACTACTGTATGTGAAACTCACTTCAAATTAAAGGTGACGCATATACCCAAATTTTTAATTGCACAGAAGGAAAGTTTAAGCTACCCATTTTCATCTTATTCCTCTCACATAAGAATGGTGACTTTTATTTAAAAGCCTAGATCTGAGCATGAAAGATAATTGTGTAAAAGATCTATGCTTTTTACCAGTCGCTTTAAAGTTGCAAAGTAGCAGTGCTTCTCACCATCAGCTACATGCAACTCAACACTCTTGTATAAGCATCGCAATGTTTCTTAAAATCTTTCTGCTCAGTAGAGGTTTCTCTCCCAAATGCCTACATTTCCCTGTTTTCTCCCAGACTTGTAGTCCTCAATTCATACAATGGGCCTTCAATAAAGGGCAATACTGCAGAGAAAGGGAGCTTACCATCAAAAATCTTCCTTCTAGTTTTTTACTGCAGTGACAGCTGAGTAGGCAAACTTTGGTAGTGTAACATAAGAGAAATCAGTATCTAAAGGAAGAAAGGCTCCTGTTTATTTTTCTTTTGTTTTCTGTGTGCCACCTGGAAATAACATTTGCTAGCAAAGAAGCTGGGCTACAGGAATTATTCTCTAATACTGAAAGATACCGTTTAAATTGCTTCCTGTCCCGGTAGCCCTCATGGGCTGACTTTGTGTGATTTGAAGGCATGGTATGGAGGAAACGTGTCACTGACAAAATAGAGAGTCTGTTCATCACCCTGTGTTCAGCTTTCTACTGGAGGTTGGATAAGAAAGGAAGGTTAGGCTGTATCTGAGCTGAAAACTCTAATTTGTACCTTAGAGTGGACCAGAAATTGTAATAATGTGTTCCATTAGCTAAAAGAGAAGATGAGGGGAAGGAAAAAAGGATATTTACAGGGTACCTGTAAACTAAAAGCATGAAAATGCAATTTTTGTGTATCACGTAGATAGAAAATATAATGCTTTACAAAACTTTTTCTTGATTTTTTTGGTGTTCTATTTGTTTATTTTTCTTTTAATGTAGAATTTATTCCAAGTTCCATCGGAAAAGAATGCAGGAGCTGACAGAAGTGGGGCTGCAGAACTTTTTTAACCTGTTCCTTATGCTAGCAATTGTGGCAGAGACAGAAGATATAGTGAGTAGAGTGCTAGATCTTCTGGATTTCCTGACCCCATCCTCTGTCACCATGTCTCAGAGAGCTCTCATTTGGAGAGGTCATTTTGCTTTCCTTTTGATTTATGTTGAGAAGAATATGGACATTAGTGTTCTAGCTGAGAAACTCTCAAATGCTTTCCATGACAAAGCAAAGGAATTTTTGGTAGCCAAGAATGACTACACACAGAAACAAAATCTCTGGACTCTACTTTCAACGTACATTGATGGTGTCCAAGAAGTGTTTGAGACCAGCTGCTACTTGAGCCTTTCTGAGGAAAAGTTACTAAATGATGGCTTTACTATGCTGCTGCCTGCTTGTCGAGGAGCTGAACTGAGTATGGTCCTGAATTTTCTTCAGGTTGTTCTAGCCAGACTTAGGTAAGTTATTTTGTTAGACTGTGCATATAGACTGGAATGTTTTTTGTGTTCAGGTTAAGCTGTAGTTCATACTTATTTTTTACTGAAATAGAGCAAAAGGATAGAGAGTTTTAGAGGATTGTGAATGTTATGTTAAATTTTGAAATCTCCCAGTGCCCTGCTGCATTTAGAATTTTAGAAATGTTTCCTTACTATTTCAGTTAACACAGGTTTGCTGTCTGTATTATGGAATGAATTAGTGACACTGTAGAAAGTCATTCAGTTGCCACTGTTTCAGATATTTATTTCTTTTTGGCACAGGAAATTTCAAAACTATTATCAGTACTAAATTACTGAAGTAATGTTTTCTTGTGGTGTTTTTTTCTTTCCCAGTGAATTTTCTGTTTTTCAGACTTCATTCTAATTATTTTTTCCTTCTTTCAGCAAGGTTGCAATCAAATACAATAGTTATGGAGCGTTAAATACTTGTCTAAGATTTGATAGAAAAGAAGGAAATCATATTTTACCACTTCGAAGCAGTTCTGCTTTGATGTACTAGTTCAGGTTTCAACATCTACAGTGCCCTTCAATAATAAGCATATTTTTGTCTACTGATGCCTTTTAGAGGTAGTCTTCCAGTTTGAAGCCCAAACTGCTTTTTTTTTTATATTTATATTAAGAGGCAGCTATTGATCTGCCATTACTTCAAATGTGCAAGTCTGAAATATGTGGAAAGAACTGTGGAAGAGTGCATAATGGGAACAGTGAGGCCCATATGCAAGGTCTCTCTCTTCAACTAGGTTCTTTGTTATTGTCTAGTAGTTTGACTGCGGCTGTCAATAGCTTATACATCCGAAGACAACTGTTTTTCAGGCAGTCTTTTGAAAAAAGATGAAGCACGAAACTAAGTTTAGTTGATTTATTATTTATTATTTCAGTTCAACTGAATGTATTTACTGGAATAAATTGGAGACTTCAAAAATACTTTGACATTTTCTCTGTTAGCTAATACACCGTATTTGTAATGTTGGTTTTTTTTTAAGATGAAGTGGGGAGACTTGTGAAAGCCTATTTCATAACTTTACATTGTTCCCATACCCCAAAACTTGAGGGTTATGCAGTCCTTTTATAACATAGACAGAAGGGCACAGAAGTCTATTACAGATTTCTCAGGTCATCATGAGCAACATACAATATGGTACTCATACTTTTTTTATTAAAAGGAAGTCTGCTGAAATATTAGAATTACCAACATGCTCAAATAGTGGTTGGCATGTGAGGTATTATTAGAGCCTTATTTTTAACTGTTCTTTTTTTCAGCTTCTGTTTGGTTATCTGCCTATTTATCCCATCAATTACAAAGTTTAATTTCCCTAAGGTTTATAAAACACTTTGATCTTGATGGTATGGGAAACAGTGAAGTGTTGCTGCTTCTCTCTTGCACTTTGACAGACTCACTGGAAATAGTCCTCTGTCAACATATGAGTAAAACAACGCTAATAATATTTTCGTCATTCAGAAAATTTGGATGACTGTGCTAACGAAAGGTGAAAGTATTATCGGCTTAACCGGACTGATAACACCTGGTTTGTTTAGAAATGTGGGAAAGGGTGAAATGGCTCAATGCAATTTTCTCTCCTGTTTTTAAAATTCAGGCAGATACAAGGTAGTTGGCCTTTCATAAATGTAATTTTTTCTGCACATTGCATGCTAATAGTTTTATAACTGTACAATAGAGAATTTACAGGTAGGAAGGAAGTGAGATCACTGATTAAAGTGAAGCGGCTCCCTCTAGGCTGTTAGGAAATAACAGCTTCATGTGCCATTTTCTGCTAACCACGGATGATGGCTCACAGGAGCATTCTTTATTGCTGATTAAGGAGCATTATGAAAATACTGACTTAGGTGCGTTAAACTAAATGCCTCAGTGTTTAAAGCTTAAAATGTCAAATAGTTTTAGCAGTCCCCTTTAACATATCTTATTGTGTTGCTGGAATCATGTTCCAGGTTTCCCACTTGCTTTTATTTGAGAGTATTGTAAAAATAGCAATCTTTCATTTGCAGAGTGAGGTGTAGCCAAAAGCTCTTATTTAATTATAGGTATTCGTGCTGCTATGGTTAAGGGTCTGTCAGCATTTCCATTATAAACCTTTATTTTCAAGGGTTTGTAACATAGCTGTGAAAACTTGCTCTGGGCTAAAACTTGGCATATATGGTTTTGATAGAGGGCTTGTTTTCTTCCTTTCTTTTTTTTCTTAAAAGGCATCTGAAAAGAGACTCCCACCTGCACCATTTTTATACCACTGTGTTTTAAAATAACCCTTTCCAGGTATTTTTGTATTTTTTTGTCTTCTAGAAAAGTTCTGGTAGCTTTTGATTGTTGCATTTACCTATGGTTTTACCATTTTAGATGAGCTTTTTTAGGCCATTATTTTTTAAAAAAATGAGTGGTTATCATTGTGATTATTTCAGTGTCCATATATTTAAATATAACTGACTTGTCAGGAGAACTCATTTTTATTACTTTTTTGATCTGTGGTGAGTGGATAATTGGAAACAAGATGCTACTTGCTGCCACTTTCATGTATTTGATCTTCAGAGTGAGATTCAGTATGAAGTGTAAGATTGTATTTTAATACAGTCTCCTTTTTAAAAGCATGTGTAAAATAAACAGTAAACAATCAAGAACCCCCAAAACCATGAAGCACAAGGTGCTTCCTTCCTATGTTTACTTGGAACATTCAGCATCTAGCTTAGGTGTCAGATTTTCCTTTATTTTTTGTTTCTGTTTTTAAACAATGCTTTAGAATCCTGATTTTATTCTTCTTTAACAAAAGGTTAATGCAGGATGCTTGGCTATGTGTGCTTTCATTTGTTCCAAATCTCTGGCACTTCCCATCATCCAAGTGCTTCATGACACAAAAAGAAACCCTGAGTTAATAAAAATATAGATATTTAATGGATCTGAGAGAACTCGCTGTAAGAATGGACACAGGCTCAGGGAAATTTGCTGAGTGCCTGGAAACAGTAGGTTCCAGCATTGCAATATCTTATTCTTAAAAGAAGTGCTTGAAACATGTTAAAATGTCTCTTATTGTAATCAGGTATAGCTCTGACATGAGCTTTCACTCATTATCATCATCCTGGCATTGGGTTTTTGGAGTGCATTAGCACTGAGGTACAGGATTATATAAATGCAAGTGCATGCCTAGGTGTAATATCTCTGCTGGTACTCCAAGTATCTTTACTTAGTTTCAGGGAGACTTACTACTGATTCCCATAGGAGAAATGAAAAGTATCACAAACCTAATAACATAATAAACAGTAATTTCATTTTGAAAACAATTTGTGGGTATTTATGCCCCGTGTGTACTGTATTTATGTACCATGTGTACAATGCTGAAGGACATGAAAAGGTATTGAAAATTTCAGTGTGTACATTTTATAAGCTCTAAATGAATACTACTCAGGTAAACATGTCTGTAATTAAAAGTTACAGTAATAATGGGGCCATGGATTACAGCAGAACTGGATGTTTCTGTCTGTTAAAGCCTTAAGGTTGTGAGAGAAATCGCGATAGGAATAGATTATCCAGTATATCTTTGCTATGGAAATGTAAAGTCATTTGTAATTTTTTTTGCGTTATACTTGCCATCAAAACACCCTGTGGGAAGCTTTCCGAGACCAACAGGAGCCTCTACCGTGCTCTCTGTTACCGTGTAAATCAGCAGATAAGCTCATGAGGAGAATAGAAAGGTCCTTCCCCCTTCTTCCTTCTTTTCTTCCCCCTCAGGGGGTTTAGTGTTAGTCTTTGTAAAATGTATTTTACTGATGTTGAACTTCTGAAAACTGTATCCAGAGGAGTTTGGAAGAGCATGAGCCTTCTCTTACCCATTCCATCCCACAGGTATATTTTCTGTGATGTCCAGATAAGCAGAGTGTATCCCTGTGACTAAACCACCGAACTGTTAAGAGATCTTGGTTTGGCTCATACATCTGCCACGCTTAATGAATGACTGTTAGGGAGTCATTAAATATTGCTAGGACCTTTGTTCACCTACATGAAAAATGGTCCTTCCTTTCTGACTTCGTAACATAGACCTTAAATTTGGGGAGCAAGCATGACTGGCTGTGCTAATTTGACCTAAGGTCTAAAGTAGTTTAAGGTTCGTTGTTTGTTTTTAGGTGCAGTGATAGTACTAATAAAGTTGATGCTTGAATGAGTGTAAAAATGTTCAGCCTTTCTATACTTTCTATACAGGAAGTAAGCACTGCTTTATCATATGCCAGTGTTTCGAAAGGTTTGCTGCATCTAAATCCTTTCAAGTAATCTCCCAGAGTTTTCTGTGGGAATTCTGGATGTGTTCTTAGTTGCGGTTACTGCATTAAGGCATGGCTCTGAAAATTAACATTGATCTTTACTCTTCATCTTACTTTATGTGGAATTTGAGTTGCTTTTTCAGGATTTTTTGTGTGTAAAGTAATGTTTTGTACCTTTCTCCTTTGTGTACTGAACTTCAGGTATGACTAGCTGAAACTCCAGTGTTTTGACTGCAGGTCCTCTGCTCTGAAAGCATTACTGTGTGCAGGAATGAAATGGGGTACACAGCTGCAGTGCACCCTGTACCTCGTCCTTTGCTTGCAGAAAGTTTCTGTGCATGCAGCGCATCGGTTCAGGTTGGCAAGAATATTGACTTCCACTTCTCACTGTCAGTTTCCTTGAATCACTAGAAGGTCACACGAGAGCTGATTGATTAAAATCAATTTCATATTGGTGTTTAGGATGTAATAAAAACATCTGCCACAGAATCACGTTAAGAACGAACCGGAAACAAAAGCAGTCAGGAAATCTTGTGATTGTTGATGCCCCGATAATGCCGATATTGTTACAGGTACAGAGCCAAAGCAACTCAAGTGCAGTGCTGATGTTAATTGCGAAGATATGCAGCTCTGTCCCCTGTGCTACAGATTGAAACGCTTCTGTTTGTCGCTCATTGTATCCATTTTATCTATCAAAAATTAATTCACATGGGCTTTATGTGGCCTACCTGACAGCAGTACAAGGCTTACTGTTGTGAAAGAGTAAATCTGCAAAATAAAGAGGAAAATCATAGCCAGGTGTACCAAGAACCTCCCTGAAGGACATCACATGCACATTTGTTTTCTGATGGAAGTGTCTCACTTTTGAAACAGTTTTCCCCCAAAACAGTTTTCCCTCTGTTTTCCTTTTTTTATTCTTTGCACAAGGTGTAAGAATGGCTCTTCATACGGAGTATTTTTTTGTTGTGGATGTTAGACAAAGAAATACTTTCGCCAATAAAACCATTATACACAAGTAGCCTTCTTATCTCTTAATTTTGATTGTTTCTTCGTTACCTTACAAGATATATATATCTTCTCTCTTTAGGATATCTCTTGTCAGATTTAAGGCTTATTTAAAATGAAAAGAAAGCTGAAGCAATTTTCTTTATTCCATTTCAGTCTCCTAAGGCCTATTTCCCCCTGGTGAGCTCATAGCAACAGGGGGGTTTAAGGGAATTCAGCTTTCTGCAAATTAATGTCTCACATCATGAAAATTCAGGACTTTTTTTTTTCCTATATCTTGAAAAAGTAATACAGTGAGTGCGAGTATTATTTCTTGCCAGCGGGTGGAAGATGAATGATTTTGTCACAGTTTTACTGCTTGATGAGCAGTGTCCTGAGGGTCAGGCTTAAGTCTGTGTCACTATGCTGCTCATTACTCTTGAGCTAAATAAGGGCTGATTGGATCTAAATTGCCTAGCACATGGGCCGCAGATGAGCTCAGTGAGTAGGGGATGACCTGCTATTCAGGCTGGGAGTAACCCCGGTGTGCAAATGCTGCATTAGAACACCGTGGGAGAATGAGAGGCTACCGACCGCTGCCAGCAAAAGAAATCGAAATGTAAAAACTCTTTGATGCTGCAATGTTAGAATTTGAAATGTAGGAAGTGACAGGTTGATGGTACTTATCAGCTTTGGCTGGATTAGAGAACAGTGTCATCTTGCTTATATAATGACAGAAGAATGAAGCGAGCTCCCAACTACTTTGTGGTGCCGAGCCGCCGCTGTCAGAGTCGATGCTGCCTCCTACTGACAGCCTGCACCGGAGAGCGGAGAAAGCAGACGGGAGGATGAGAGGCTGTTTGGCACACATCTGTGCCTCTACGCTTCTGTTCTCTTCTCTTAGCAGGATGACAAACCCTACTGATAAAATACTGAGGGTATGGGGACAAGCACAAGTCACTGTAGTCTTCTAGAGCAATTAGACTGGTCTCCTACTTGTACTCGCACTGAACCGGTCCCCAACAAAATGCCTCCCTTTGTATTCTTCCCTCCATTGCTAGCCCCGTGAGAGGAGGTGATCCCTGGAGAGAAGAAGTAATTTGTGGCTGCGTGCTTTAAAGAAAGTTGACCTTTAAAGAGCAGAATAAAATCTGAATGAACTCAAAGAGAATCCTTATGCTAATCGAACGAGTGGATATACTTGTCTTAACGGCAGAAAGTGAAAAGCAAGCAAAGCACCCCAGTGTTGAACACAACGTGGCTTATAGTGGTTTGGGCACTTCTGAAAGATTCAGTGGTCAGTAGAATGATTTTTTTTTTCCTTTCAATCACTGGTGCTTAGGAAACTGAGTAATGACTACTTCCTTCAAGTTGGTTTCAGGTTTTGTTACTGACAGCTTTAACATAGCAGTGTCAGCTTTTCTTACTGCCAACTATGGGACTGCCTTACTGGCAAAGGCAACTTGGCTCTCGTGAAACGAGCGCCTAAATGAAGAGGAGGGCTAAACCTAAATGTATTCCGTATTTTCTGTTTATTTTGGTGCTCTGCTTCGGTGTATATTATTTGGTTCTTCTTCTCCTGGGTTGCTTTTGCTAATAATGAAATTTCTTCTGTGACTTAAAAACAACTTCCAGTTTGCTTGCTTCTGGGCCTTATAACAAAAAGGAAGAGAAAAGTAAACAGCAGCCTTACAAGCACAAACGGTTTAACCATGAAATGGTGTGAGTCTGTGGGAATGAGAGGGAATATTTCCGTAAATAACCTAATTAGTGTAGAAGATGTAGTGCTACTTGAATGGTGTTCTAAGTGTTACCAATGTTTAATGGTTTCACGTTGGAACACTGAAGATGAGGAACTGTTTAGCACAACTACTTGTAGTTGATGTAAACATCAGAGCTACAGAGTTTGTCTGAAATACCATATTTTTATCCACATGCAAGCTCACTGTGTTCAAGTGGACAGCAGGAACAGAATTTAAAATTACTGTAGTATTTTGAAGAACTCATCAACAAGAAGAAATACAGACCAACTACTGAATTTGAGAGAGAGGAAGGCCGAAACAACACATGGAAAGCTTGACATGGCTGCCATGCTGTCAAAAAATATCAGGAACCATGATATGTATGTATGTATGTACCATGGGGCGATAGAAACAAAAGCGATGTTATCTACATGTGTGGTTGGTTAGCTGACAGCTGTTACCCTGTTCTGTCCATCCTACCCTTTCTTGAAGGTTTTGTCGCCCACTCAGCGCAGATGGCAGCAAGATAAATTATTTTGTCCCTGTCACTAACACGGTTTCTGCCTGGCATATGGAAGAAAACCAAAATGATTTGTGAATGGTAGTTCAGGTGGATTTCCTAATATCTTAAAGGAGCATGGGATGGATGCAGTTCTTATGTTTTGACCTCTATTTACATGAATTTGTAAGAACATGTGAAATACAGGAACTGCTTGTTCCTTTTTTAGTTGTAGTTCTGTGCACAGTTCTGAACATAGCAGTTTGCAGAACATTTATGAATAAATTGAAGACCGGGGAGCTTTGCAGAGATAAATGATGAGAGTAGGAAGTTTGTAAAAGTTTGAGGGAATTGGTTTTAGTTAGGATAAATTGAAGGGAGATGTGCTAGAAGTTACCCAGTATGAAAAAGTACTTTGCAAAGGCAACACATTGTCTGTTGTTCTCTGTGCTGGTGAAGAAGGAATTGCCTTCATTTGTAGCAGAAGCAGTTTTGTTTGGTTATTTAGAGCAGGCTGTAAATGTCAGCACTCTGACAGACTGCAAAAAGTAGTTGTGGAATCAAATTATTTTTTTTTGCACTTGTTAGAGACTGTATTGGACAACCAGTTGTCGGGGTAGTCTTTGTAAGCTGATCAGAGCTGAGATGAACTCCTTCAGTGACTCGGGGTGCTCCCCAGCCTTTCAATTGTTTCTGTGATTTGAAATAAAGGACTGCTTGATGCTGCTGGTGGTGGGTTAGGAAGGATGCCTCCTAAACAGTGTTTCATGTTTTTCCTTACAGAACAAAACCTCAGTGAAACCAGAAATTGGTGGGTACAAAAGAAACCAGACTAGAGGGTGTCTGAGGGGTGGCTGTACCACATGCACACCACAGTGGATCTGTGGAAGGTTGTGCTGTGGTTTTATGTTCCAATGTGGAAATCTGTCAAAAAAAAAGAATTTGAAAGCACTTTTTTAGACTTAAATATATATATCTATCTATATATATATATATATCTATATCCAGGGCATGTAGGTGTGCATTGTCATGTTTTATTTGGCTCGGGGCAAGTCTAAGTGCCATTAATTGCCAATGCTTAAATGCTCCAGCTTGCTTTCCAGTGGTACTAAATACCGAAAACATGCCTGATGTGAAATGATCCTGAAATAGTGGGCCACCCTGTCCTCCCTAGAAACGATATTGGAAGAATCGAGTATACTCTGCAACGTGTACATCATGCATCTTCGCATGTTCTCCTGGGGTCCCTTCCTTACACTGCTACAGAGGAGCAAATGGAGGAAGGTAAAAACAGTTTGTGGTTTATTTAGTTCTCTGCTGAGCTGGAGGTGCTGTCTGTTCTCTCCTCTTTTTCACAAGCAGAAGGCCCTGTTTATCTCTGATCGGGGTTAATTAAAGCCTTAGGGCAATGCTGAGACCCTGCCAATGGCTGGAAGGTACAGACGTAATCGAGGCTGCAACTCCTCACTGCAGGGAACGGAGAGGTAACCGTGGGCTGCTGCTGGCTCTGATAGTACAGCTGTGCTCTTTCTTTCCAAAAGAAAATACAGGAGTGAACTTTTTTTTGCCAAATAGTTCTGTTTGCTTGTTAATCTCTGGCTGCTATCAGAGTGGCAGGAAGCCTCTGGTTTAACATGTGTGCTTGCAGATCCATTTCAAGGAGCAGGACCCTCTTGGTTCTCTGTATGGTAACACAGTGCCTACACCTGCAGCCCCAGGAGTGTGTACCACGGCCTTGAGTGTGTGCAGTCTGACTGAGGGGCAGGAGAAGGGAGGAACAAGCAACTACACAGCCAGGACAATGAGGTTTTCTTATACTCCTTTTTGTGTCCTTGTTTTACCTAGGAAAAGTCAACGAGAAGAAAAGCAAATATTTTCATTGGCATTCTTTTTTTGCTTGGACAGGAATAGATTGATTAGCTGTTGGTGGCGTGCATTTGAAAATACTTGAGTGTGTGTTCCAGGTATCTACCTAAAATATTTCAAAGCTGCTAAAGATTTGCTCCGAGGGAATTTCTCCAATTCATACCATGCCTGGATATTCAGGGGTATTCTCCAATGGCATTATTAGTGAAGAAAGTGTTGTGTGTGTACATGTTTGGTGTGCTATGTTTACATGGAGTTTGGTATTAAGTGCAAAGATGACATCAGCAAGCACCAAGATCATCATATTTATTACGTAATAATTAACTATAGCATGGCTGTGACTATCCAAATGTCACAGGGAATATATTCAGGCAAACAGGGGACTTTTAAAAACGTAATTATTAGACACTGGAGAGACATGACCCTGTTTAGGGTAATGGGGGTGGGGTATGGTTACTTTCCTCTTTCAGTATTCTGGGACTCTAGGATTTGCTAGAAAATGTCTGTATGTTCTTAGGAATAAATAAATAAATAAAAAATAACCCCCAGAGTCAATCCTGAGGTTACACTTGCATTACCATGCTGCACTGAATTACTGTTAGGATTATGTGTTCAGAAATCATTTACATTGCCTGTAAATCTTGCACATTTTACATCATAGTGAAAATTCCATACGTTTAGACTGAGTATTTTGTAAAGGCATCTATTTTTCTAAGGCGTCAAAAATGGCTCCTATTTTTTAAGTCAAACTCAAGAATTGAAGATTTTTCCTGCAACCAAGAAACTTTTGTTGGCTTATTTTCTTTCTCTAAAGAAAACTTCTAATATCTGTACAGTATGAGCATTGCTACAGAGAATACAGTTGATGACATCCAGCTTGAGCTTCACTGTCTTCTCCACGTTTAGAATATGAGGACATAAAACAATTTCATTTCATTAGAGTTTATTAGCATTTCTCTAAAAGCATTTCTACTGTACTGCCATGGTACTGAACCTCTAGAATTTCTAATAGCTCAGCCCACCCTTTGGAAGATTTGCATTGCTCCTGTCTTACTGAAAGTTTTTCTCTAGCTCGTGGTTTTTTTCCTTCTTTAAAAGAGGGTAATTTCTGAAAACTCTTCAGCAGTCCTATCTCCATGTAAATTGATACTGTAAATTCTGCTGCTAGTGAGGGTGGAGGGAGAGTAGTAAGAGTGGGTGGGGGGAGAGAAGAATTAAAATCATTCCAATAAATGGTTTAATTTATGCCTCAGCAGTTAAGCATGCTTCTGGTTAACAGAAATACCCTTCAGCTACACAGGATTTGGGAGGGTTGGAGGGCACTCATTTGCACATAAATAGCCATTAACTGATAAATTCCCAGAGGTCTCCTGTTGCATGCTAGTGGTTCTGACCTACTTAGCTAGCTTAAATTTGTTTTACAGAATTATTATAATTCCATCCTTGGTACTTAAACTTTGTGATTAATGCATGCCTCACAATACAATTAAAGTATAATTACACAGTTTTACAGTTTGCTATCATGGTGTTATTATTATTACAAAGAGCTGGATTTTGCAAATATTAGAAGAATTAGGGTTCTGATACCCATCACTTTGCTGTTATTAAGTGATTATGTTAAATGGGACCCCTTTATGTCTGAAGAATGGAGTGGAGAGAGGGGAATCATTAACTAACACATCAGATGGCTTCTGTGTGATTGAGGAAGAGATGTGCAGTGGGGTTTTTTACACATCTGTAGATGAGAGGTGCAAATACCTTTTGTTTATCTTTGCCAGCTGCCTGTAACATGCTCTAGCACATCTGTGCTTTAGTGCTTAAAACAAGCTTCACAATAAACATCTCCTTTTTGTAATCCGTTACAAATCATTTCCTTGTGTTAAACATCTGATTGTATTGTACTTTATTGAAGCTTTTTATTACAGGAACAGTTTCTTTCATACCCTGATTAAAAACACTAATGAACAGGTACAGAAGTCCTACAGACCTGCATAGCATAGGTTAGGATGTGCGCTCAGATGATACAGATCTTGTGCTCCGTAACTTGGAGCAGTTCCCTCTGACGGATCCTATCTGTTGTACTCAACGTGCATGAACATGTTTTATGCTGGCTGCAAATAGCAGTAAGTCACAGACACTCTTGGTTTTACCTTAGGTGTCAAGGTTACCTGGCTTCCCCTATTTTTCTGGCCAAAGTTGTTTCTGTGGCCACTGTTCATTCTCCAAAAAGGTGTGATCCAAGACTTGTTAACATGACTTGTGTGTGACACAAGAATTACCTCTGCACTGGATAATTCTTTTTTTCCAATGCAGCTGCACCAGAAAATTTTGACTTTATGTTAACAAATAATACAATTACTAAATCAAAGAAGGGCTGCAAATGTTTTTTATGATATTGGGCTATTGCAATGTAAGTTACAAATCTAATTTTACTTCCCTTATCTGTGAGTATGTATTGTATTGCTCACTTCACTGTTGGGAAATGGAATGGCTGACACACTTTCTGAATTACACTTTATGCTCTTCTAAAACTTTTAAGGGTTACACTCTAAAATTTTTTAACTATAATTGCACAGTGGAAGATCCAGACTGTTCAGAAATCAAATGTTTCACCCTCAAGTCTTATTTGATCCAATGCCTTTGGTTTCACTTTTGCTTAGTTTAAAAAGACCTGTTGCTTTTTTTTTTTTTTTTAAGGGGCTATTTATTTCTTTAACAATGAAAATATTTCTCCTTCCTAATTGCAGAGAACACAGAGTAAAGGGCAAATAGAAATCTTTTTTCTCAGAATGACTCCTTTTGCATCTGTAATTTTAGTCTGTATTTATTATGCTACTACAATGATATAATCTCTGCTTTCACTATTATCATCTGCTGTCGTTAAGCTCAGAAAACATTGGTCATTATTCCTGATGCATGGAAGCATATGAGCAGGTAGCCAGTAATTACACTTGGAAGACTTTAGTATATTATCAGTGCTTCCTACTTGAATATATGTGAACTGGTTTCATTTCCAGTCTTTAAAAAAAATACTGCATAGAAGAGATTTAAATCATTTTCATGTGGCACAGCAAAAAATGCAAAGGTGCATTACCAGAAAGAAATGGTCAGCAATAAGAGCTGTTTTGCAAAGTTGGCTTGCAACGTCTACCACACTATGTGGAGAAAACAGTTATCCTGTAATAATAAGACTAATGAATTCAGAAATCCATTGATTGAACGGGCTCTGGGTAGATTATGTTCAGGCTTGCTTCAAGGAGAGGAATTTATGAAATGTTTGCTGCATCCAGCAAGCACTGCTGCTATAATACAGCTGCCTCCTCAGTGGTTTGCTTTGATCCTGTGGAATGAAAGGACAGGAGGATCAGCTCAGGTCTAAATGAGATTACAGCTGGTTCGGCAGCTTATCTGGTCTAATGCCAACTAGTGTGGCTTTGCACGTCCTAAGGGGTTTACAACAGAAACTGTTTATTGAGTATCATCGGTTTACTCAACACAAGCAGGCTAATCCTTCCCAGCCTCAGCGTGTTGTAGGATTGTGCATGAGCCAAACCAAAAGCTGGTGTAGCCAGGGCCTCCAGAGCCCTTTGTCTCGCTTCATATTGATTTTTTTTACCTGTGTTAAAGACAGTAAAAAATAAAAACCAATAACCAGCCCTATTGTGAGCAAAAGGTTAATCTGACCTAAAATCTTACAAAAGCATCTTTTAACTCTAGAAGGGATGGCAGCCTTTCTCTGACTTTTCACTCGAGGGATTTTCTACTTTAAGGTTTTGAAGAACAAGATAGGAAAAACAGCTTAAACATTTAACTCCGTGTGTCTCACAAGGTCTCTGAAATCTCCTACCAGCTGCATAGCAAACTTTAAACAATTATTTCCAAGTAGCAGCCATTCCTAACAAAATGTCATCTGTCGGTGGCACCTGATGCCATGTAGTAAAGGGATGACATGCCGAACATACGTAAAGAGTAGTGGGAGCTAGTAGGTGTCCCAAGGATTGTGCTGGCTTTTCTCTCAAGTGTTTATTATGTAAAAACATCAGAAAATACATTAATTGGCTGCTTTCTCAGAAAGGTAATTATTAAGTAGGTGAATGTGTCATAAGGAGTTTACAAATGTACCGAGCAGGCCCATAGGTGCAGAATGGTTTTAAAAATTAGAGTAGAAATTCTGGGCAGAAAGTTCTTACTCTTAAGCAACAACCCATTCTGTTTTCATGTGAAAGACAAAGGGTTAGGGTTTAATAATACTTTATTGAGCACGTTTCCTCTCCAAGGTGAGTCTCTCTTTTGGAAGGCGTTGCAGCATGTGTCAGATTATTATATATATAAAATGCTTTTTATAGTTTAGGGAAGGAATAGAATAAACTCTGGGAAGAGCAGTAACAATATGCAAGAGTAGTAAGAAAAACCATAAGTTGTTGAATCTGCACTCTTGGGATTAGTTACCTGTATTTGTATACTGCATGTATTATGAGGAATGATTAAATCAGTTTTTCTTTGACACAGGGAACAGAATTTGGTGACATGCCTGCCTGTCAATGCATGTGGCAGATTAAACTGGAGCTCTTTTCAAAGACTGCTGAATACTAGCTAAAAGAAAAGTCAGCAGTGGCTTGAGGAAATACGAATGGCTGTTTTCTGTTTACTTCACCTAATGGGAATGAATGTGTATTTTAAGGTATATGTAAGCAGAGAGGTTACCGTGGATACCATGGGGGTATTGGGAATATCGCATGGGGAAATTGCTAAAAATGATATTTAAGATAAACATGAACTTTACTCAATATTTAAACCTAATGGACAAGATGTGTACAAGTTGAAAATGTAATATTTATCCAATCACTTCCATTTTATCAGATCTGCTCTTAAAGCAATAGGTTGCTCTCATGTAGTATTACACTTTTAGCACATTTGGAGATAAAAGCTATTGTTGGTGATTGCTTAAACTCTTTGTTCAATCATCTGAACAGTACAAATCAAAGCATTTTGTCAGACTGTGAGAAGTTTCGCCTAGATAATGCTTCCCACACACACAGGTCACCAAATAAATTATGTGCACGGTTTTAGAGCGTAGCTGGTGCTAGAAGTTAAATGGATGCCCAGTGGTGGAACTCATAAAACATTTTCCTGTTAACACTACCAGGCAGCATTGACATCGTTGATGGTAGCTTTGATCTAATAAACCATCAGTTCTAACAGTGATTTTTACTGTGTTCAGAGGGGATGATGATAAAAGTTTAGCAAGCCTACAGTTCCTGAATGACAGAAAATTAGCTCTACTGTCTATATTACCAAATGTTGGGAGCAGTGTTAGTAGGGGTTATTTTCTACCCAAAGTAATCTCCTTCACTGAAAAGATACATTACTTGAACAGCATCCTTTAACGCAATAGATACTCCATAAAAATAAAAAAGATTTTGCAGGAAGGAAGTACAATGTTTTGTTTTAGACATTAGAAACACGGTACTTCGTTGTCTTGAGCACAAATTTGCCTGCTTTCCTGGTTTCTGACATGGAAGGATTTTTTTCCTAAACAACTTACAGTATATTATTCATGGCAAGCTGCTAGGGGGTATCCATATGCGTACAATTTTTGATTTTCTGCAAAGATAGAGGAGTTAGGAGCAGAAGAGTTTCATTTAAAAACAATCAAAAAAAACCTTTGAAATATAGTTCCTCTCTGTCAGTCCTATTTGAAGTTAAGAGAAACACAAACACCTCAAAGTATTTTCTCAGATTTTCTATCTGAAAAATAAAGTAGGTATGATAATAACCAAGTGTTGGTCTTGCAATGGTAAGGCAGGTGTGTAGCTGGAAATTATGTTCAAAATGTCTAAAGAGGTAACTGAGTAATAGTACTTCTTGTTTGTTTGTTTTCAGTATTTGGGATTTAGGTTTTGATATTATTCCTTCATTTCCCCTCCGGGCTGTGTGTAGTTTTCCTCAGCGTCCATTTCACATCTGATTAGGTAAGGAAATTTCAACTCAGAAGACAACAACTCAAGAGCTGAATTTCTAAAGCCAGTATGGATGTTTTACCGGTTTCCCTCATCTTGTATTTTAGTGTGGATGAAAAAAAGCTGAATGAGTGAAACTGCATTTTTAATCCTGTGGTAAAGGAAACATTTGATAGAGGTGATGAGGTTGTCCTTGGTGAGTTTGTTCCAAGCAGTTTGCCAAACTTTGATTTCCATAGTTTGACCAAGAAGAATTTTAATGATCTTTACACAGCCACAAGTTTTCAGATCATAAGCTTTTCCAAAGTGATATATATGCTTTTCATCTCTTTGAATGAAACACCATGAGAGACCCATTTTAGTATACAATGCGGCTGGCTGACCCCTGGTGTGGGAAGTCTGTTAAACTACTAAGGGAGTCTGCTTAAAGTCAACCCGTTAAGCTTTATTTAGTTATTTATTTAGGATAGCTTTACTGTGTTAAAAGTTACCTTTTTAAAGTGTGCAAACAATATCATGCAGAAAATATGAATCTTTCCTGTCGTTGTCAGATGGTGTCATCCATATCTTGGAGTCCCAGGGAAGAGCTGAATGTAGGATACTTTTTGGAAACTATAGTACTTCACAATGGGTTTCAGCATTGACCTGTCAGAACCAGTTAATTGGTATTCCAGTCATACTGCGTGGTTTTCAGATCTCATTTTTTTTTTTTTTTCTGAACAAAAGACAGTAAGGAATTGGTAAAAGAGGCTTAACTTGTTAAAAAAAATCAGAAAATTTGTTGTATCAGGAAATGAGCTGTTGTGTAGCTGTAGATATATTTTGCTGCTCTCTTGGTGTTCTGGTGGAATTTGTTTCAGATAAATTGCTGTGTAAATAAGCAGCATATTGGGTTCCCGGTACAAGAAAGACACTGAAATACTGGGTTAAGTCTACCAAGTTGATTAGAGGTGTGGAGCACATCTGCAAGAGGAGGTAGAGAAAACTGAGTCTGTTGAAGCCTCAAGAAAAGAAGGCTTGGATGGGAGGTGTAGGGGGGAGACATTTAGTTTTCTACAACAATGTGATGGAAGTTAACCTCTGAGATAGCATCAGACCCTTGAGACTATACAGGTGTGTATGGTGGTAAGAAGCAATAGACTGAGATGTGATGAAGGAAATTCTCATTAGATACAAGCATAAGACAGTCAAACATTGGAATAAATTTCTAAGTGAGGTTGTAAAATTTCCTTCGTTAGTCATTCAAAACCAGCCCTGCTTTGAGCTGGGGTTGGACCAGCTCCAGAAACCAGAGGTTTCTTCCAACTTCAGCCAACTTTCTTTGATTTTTCAGTAAGAATGGAGAACATGGGTTTTGTCAACAGTGTTTATTGTAGGTAGGCAGGACTGCTGCCGATAACACCAGGACATTGCTTAATGTGCAGAATATTTTTACAGTTATGATAGTAAAGAGCTCACTAGGAAGGCCTTGTCAGGGTTGAGTGGCTCTTTTGATACTGCTCTGATGGCAGGAAGGAAAAGCTGTCATGGAAGGGTTGTTTAAAAAAAAAATGGTCATGTGTACTGGCAGTGACTGTTTTTTCCAGATTAAAAAAACAACAGCAACAAAAAACAGCTAATACTATACTGTCTGTTCTCTGTATGACAGATGCTAGAATTTATGTCCCTAATGGGCTATGAACTTGAATTAAGACCATCTGAAGTGATACAGACTTTCTGTTCTTTCAAACAGAATATTTTGGAAAGCAAACTTAGCATTGAATCTTTTTTTAGGCACATATATAGTGCCTAACATTTAAAGTTATAGAAATGTAATTGCAAGTTCTCAGTAGTTTTCTAACAAGTATTCTGTATAAAGGATGATGACTCCATGTTTAAAACAAATCAAATGAACAAAAATCCCCAAACCAAATGGTGAGCTACCTTGCAGTCAGGGCTGAGCACTGAGCTCCCAATGACTCCTGTAAGCCCCTTCCTTGATGTGAGAGGAAATATCTGTCATATGGCATTTACCACCACAGTGCTTGGTAACTTCTTGTTCGTTTGGTAAGTCCTATTGATGGTGGTTAAGTGTTTTGTGTCTTTTTTTTTTTCTTTTAATCTCCCATCACGCAAAATGATGTGTCTAGAGACTGCCACATGACTGAACATCTGCCTCTTATAAAGAGTATTTCAACTGTGTGATTAACATGCTTTGAATCCTATGGTCTACTATTTATGGGTCAGCATGTGCAGCTCACTGCTTGCTCCTGATTGATCTCCAAGAGGATCCTCACAAAACAGTGCAGTAGAGTCTGATACATCTACATCTACTGTTTTCAGGTTCTGAGTCTGGCAGGGGAACGTACTGGGGAATTTTGTGTCATGTTGGTCGAAGCTATTGGAGTACTAGGACTGGCTCTCCTGGGTCCTGAGAAGATATTCTGGATCAGCAGAGGGTAGCGATGTGCCTGTGGTTGCACGTGTTCCAGTCTCTGCTGCCTGTGCATTAAAGATACCATGAAAACTTCAGTTTTAGTGTATGCCTGTGTAGGACTGGGGGGAAGCTGACTAGACTCAATAGCAGTGAAGGCAACAAAGGTAAATTGCAGTTGACCTCAGATTAACTGCAGGATTTTGCCGAGACTTTTCCACGAGCTGAAAAGTGAATGAGTTGCACAGCATTCACACAGGTTATGTTGTCTTTGATGTTCTTTCAACCTTATCTTAGTTAAATGTGGTTAGCAAAAGACAACAGCTGTCTGGCACAAATTTGCTGGGGTGGCTGAAGCGGACATAATATTCCCTCCCAGTAGACCTAGCCAAAGTAGTCTTGCACATTTGTTGCTTGCATTTAAATTAGTCATAGCAACTTGTCTTTTTGGCGATGTAGTTACACCCTTTGAGATTAAGGAGAGAGTGCTAACTAATATTATGCAGCTCTGAATGTTTGTGTTTTTTTCTCCTGTACCTTTGTGTTTTAGGGTTACCTGTCTCTTGTTAATATCTTTACTTTGTCTTTGAGCATAATAAAGATGTTGGGGATTTCTTGTTCTCCCTGTATATTTTAAAAGTCTTACTGAGCACACACAACATGCTGCCCACAGTTAATACAGGGTTCTCTATTACTGTGCTTAGCTATAGAGAGGATTATATTAAACTCAGTAACCTTGCTGAAGCCCCTTTGTACATTGCTGCTATATTGATAATCTTCACATGATTCAACTGCAGTTGAAAACCTTTTATTCAGAGCATTAACGCTTTCCATTCCAGGGAAGGTGAGAACCTCTGATCTCAAGAGATGAGCTCTGTGTCATGCAGATAAATACTTTTTATTAGCGTGGTCCTGCAGTTGTTGCATTGGACGCTTCTTCAAGTGGACATACACAGGGCATAGTCATCAAACATAACCATTCAAAAATGGGTAAAACAAATGATTTATCATGTCCTAAAACTGAATTAGTGGTTAACTAAGGGACTTTTGCTGTCTACTCATAAAATGCTGAATGTTTTAGGAAAGTATTACATATTTATTTTAGAATGCGAGCAATGTTTTAGAGTAATTGAAAAAAATAAATAAATCCTAGCATTCTGCATCTGAAAATAAGGAAACAGTATTACATCTGTGCCAGTAGATTGAAGAAGTAATATAAAATGTGTTGAGATTTTCTATCTGTGATGAATACAGGCCTAATAATGAACACCTTTTCTCTGAAATTTGAATTTAAATTCACAGAAAATTATTAGACCTTATTGCCCCGTCTCCAGTATTGCACATTGTAGAATCACATTTTTTGTGATACTTGCTGGATTTAGGATTTAGGGAATCCAGCCTGTAATGAATTTGACCCTTGTTTTCCTTTTTCTTTTTCCATTAATTTATTTTGAGCTAGTTCTTTTTCAAATACTTGCTATTTCTTGTAATTTAATAAGAGGTGGTTTTGGTAGTCTGCTGGCCCATTTCTCCATTTATTTATCTCCGTGGAGATGGAAATTTCTATGTAGTGTTCATACGACAACTTTCAGTTGCATCTCGCGATTATGGCATCAGTTTGGCCTGGATCATTACAAGTCTCGCTGCGTCCACAGTCATCTGGGAGAGTCAGAAGGACAGGACAGGCTGATCACATCTTATTTTCCAGGTCTCTTTTCCCCCATATAGTACATGGGGGTAAGGTCATTGAAGGAAGAATGTGATGAAAAGTGCTATCATACAAGAGAGAGAGATGGTTCTGCTTGGAGGTCACTTCATTGCTGGTTTTTTTTTTTTCTGTTCTTTTTTTTTTTTCTGAGTTAAACTTTTCAGCATTTGCTGTATAAAGCTTTCCTGTTTGAAGGATTTCCATGTTTCTTCCTTCAACTCCATGAGTTTTGATACAGACTTCTTTATCCTCTTGTCTCTGTCAAGTCTGGTGATGTTATCTTGGGAACTTTTGTTGCTCTCCAGTAAAGGGTGGGAATGTTTGGACTTGGACTGTTTTGCCCTGGCACAGCTTTTGGCTTCCAGTTTAATAATAATAATAAGAGTATATGTGAGTTACACCTGAATATTGCGTTGCCTTTGTCACCACTATGTGCTCCTCCTAAAATTCCAGAAGGGTAAGTCCCAAAAATGAAAATATTTAACCATTTTGAAGGGTGCAGAATCATAATACTTGTGCAAAAGGCAGAGAATACCTATGACAAAGTTAATTTTGGACTGTGTCCTCCTGATGGGAAATGCTAAGAAAGATCATCGTGCTCAGCCCTATATATCTAGAATGATTAAATTGCAGTGGGTGCCTTTTTTGTAGCTTCAGCCATGCCCAGAAATACTACAACTTGACAAGCTAACACCTCTTTGAAAGCTTGGTTTAAAAATTTTGAAATGGATTAGGTCAAGGCTGCTTTTACTGATTCTAGTGATTACTTAATCCAGGAAAATGGGTCAAGCAAAGAAATGTAACTTTGCTGGTTGATTGTCATATCCTTGTTTCCATATTGCTGTGGAAAAATAGACTTTCTTAAAACCTGAGACATTCAGTTCATCTTTTTTTTTTTTTTTTTTTTTTTTTTTATGCTACATGCTTTTTGTACTGTTACACTTCAGTCTAAAGAATTTAGTGAAGAACGTAGCTATCAAATACCTCTGCATGAGTTTGGGCAAAGAAGAGCCACGATCGTTGAGTCAGATTTCTCAAGAGAAGTAGTTGCCAAGTGGTGTATTACAGCATCTGTTGCAAAATATAATATGCTATGAACATTCACTTATAATTTGAGTAGAGGATGTTTTCCATTTTTGCTTATTATAGGCTCCATTGCAATGGTTGTTTTTGTCTTATTTTTTTAATTATTACCTTAAGCTTGAAAAGCTTTGTACAGAGTGCTGGTTTTGATATACTTTTTAGTTTATGTCAAAATCTGCACAAACAAATTAAAAATGCTTTTAATTGTGCAGATGACTGACTTGTGGAAGCAACCCTCTCTCCCTCCCCAGATAGTCATAATATATAGTTGCTTGTAAGGATATTAAATAATTATACTGTCAACAGCTAGGGAACTTAGCTCTTACGATTTTTTTTTAATTACTGACAACTTGTATCATATTTACTAATACACAGTCAGGTAAGGTGAGAAAATATTGCTGCTGCTGTACTTGCATTACATATTTAAGAGGATCTGTCATATTCTCCCCACTCTTTTGTAAGTTTTGATGAATATCCCAAATAATGTCTGAGAAATGAAACTTGGCTTTAGTTTTCAAATCACTTTAAAGAAAAAAATAGTTGTCAGCAGTGGTTAACTGTTCTTAAAATATTTGTACCTTAAATAGGTTTATGTAATTTCCTGAATCTGTGTAGTAACTAAGAAGGATCATTTTGTTTAAAGTGTTTTCTGTTGATATTATTTAACTTGGAAAGGTGACCCTGAGCTAAATTCACGTCTGGTTTGAGTGTTCATGGGCATTTGTTGGTTTGATTGGGGAAGATTATCTGGACTTTTAATAAACTTTAATTACTCTGCTTATATAAATTGTCACATTAGAAGCTTAACTGTTGAGTCTGTTTTGTCCGTGACCACTAACAATAGGAATACAGTAGGTTTTCCACCAAGATTTGAAGATTTATACCCTCAGTGAAAGACCTGCAGTGGCTCCATATAAGCCTACTGGATGTTCCATAAGAAAGAGTATGTGGTCTGTGGTCTGCTCTGCTCAGGCAGTGACTGATGGGTGGTAAACTGAGAGGATCTGTAACCTTTTGTTTTTATCAGTAGGCATTTTTTCAATTAAAGGAACATAATGCAAAACATATTTTAGGATGTTTAGGGGCAGTGCTTTCCTAATGTGCATGTAAAACAAACAAAAAAAAAAAAAACAGTTCGATTGGTATTATTAGGTGGAGGAACTTATACCAATAATTATACCAATGATTTGCTAAGGCTTTCAAGAGAAGCTGTCCTAATTGAAGTGCTGCCCTAATATCTCTGTCTTTTACAGCATAAGCTAGATACCCTGGTATTTTTGTTTTCTCTGTATGTGTAAATGAGTGCTTTACAATTAAGCTCTGAAGATTGTCAGTCCTATGATGTTTTCACAGAATGGTTTGGGTTGGAAGGGGCCTTAAAGCCCAACCAGTTCCAAGCCCCTGCCCCCAGACCACGTTGCCCAAAGCCCCATCCAGCCTGGCCTTGAACACCTCCAGGGGTTCGGCATCCACAGCCTCTCTGGGCAACCTGTGCCAGGGCCTCACCACCCCCTGAGGGAAGAATTTATTCTGCATATCTAATCTATAGATAGATAATGGCTCTTTTAGTTTAAAGCCATTAATGGTAGCCCATATAGGGTACCAGTTATGGTGACTTTGGCATATTTTGGCCTTTAACTCCAGAGTGCCAGGCCATTTTCCTGCCTTCCCGTTCTGTTCAGATGAACTAGGAGGACACTGGAGCTTGGCAGGCCTCTGCTCTGAGGTAGTGGGAGGCTCTCCAGTGTTGTAAGGATCCCATGGCCTTACAGAGTAACAGATCCAGCTCAGCAGCAACTACTTTGGCATGTGCAGCATGCATCTGAAATCAAACCACTAGGAATGTTTTGATAGCTTTGCTTCCGAAGACATAAAATATAGCCCCAGAAATTAGCTGCCCACAGATTAGTTGGTTTGCAGTCTGTGTTGTAGGTGCGTGTCTTAGAGTGAAAATCAACACCCAAAGTAAAGCACTTTTTCTCCATTTCTAAACATGAAGGGAAAAGTAGGTATGACCCCCACACACACCATAATCTTGCCTCCTGCATGGGGCTTTGTCCACTGCTAGTCTACAGAAGATGTGCAGTGCCGGGGTGAGTCCACCAGGAATGACTAGTCCAGTGTCCTGAGGAGCAGGTTCAAAGTGTTTAGAACCACTGCAGAGTCCCACTGCTGAAGAAGCGTGCTTAAACTGTATTTTATTTCTTACATTTTTTTAATAACAAACAGCAGATAATCCAAAGGATTAAATAGCTGTTACCTCATGGTTAGGACATCATACTGGGAGAGCCTCATGGGTTCCGTTCCTTGTTCTGAGTATTTTTTTTCTTCAGTGAGGTACTTAACGTAAAACTCACAATTCCAGGAGCAGCACTGGATTCCCAAAACAATCTGTCAAAACGATCCAGGTGCCCTGCTTACTGAGGCTGTGATTCATTGATTATTACATTAATACCTGAACGTCCCAGTAGATGAAGATTGTGGGCTGGCTGCTCAGCTCAAGGCGTTTGTGGACATTTAGCAACATGTAGCTGAATTGTGGATACCTAGGGAACTTCCAGGTCAAAAGACAGTGAATTGACTACTAAGTGAGAAGTTTGGGAATTAAGATTCAGGAGTGGGAGATCTGTTTGTGCCCTGCTTTTTAACATTCCGTCCTTTTATCCCTCATTACTTTGTATCTCATCCAAGATGTAAGACCTCACTTTGCCCATGCTTCATGTTGTTGTGCCTGGTAAGACATGTAACACTGACACATCTGATTTTGTGCAAGCCTGTGCCATAAAATGCACAAATGGATAAATTAAAGCATTTGATAAAAGTCCTGGCTGTTACATTCTGAAAAGCATCCCTCTTCCCGTTTTCCCTCACCGCACCTATCAGTGATCAACGCACGCATACATAACCAGGCATATTATTCTGACATCTGTTTTTCTGTAAACATTTAAACATGCAGTTTATTGTGGATTATTGAAGCAGATTAAACTGAAGGAAGAACACTAAAACATAATTTTATAAATACTGTGCTGATGGTGGTATGTTAATGTTTGATAATATTTTATCATGGTTTCTCCAGTTCTGTTTGTACAGTCAGCTCGGTGGTGGTGGTGATGCTATCACTGTGGCATGCACAGCACTGACACTTTCATTAGGAACATTTTTTTCTTCAGACATTTATTTTAATGAGTGGGAAATTTTGGTTTTGGCCTAAAGTTTCTCATGTTGTTTATCCTTCTGAAATCTAGTTTTTATTTCCCTAAAGATGGTTTAAAATTGTGCTTTCTTTTTTCAGTTATCAGAGCGAAAACACTGTTGTTCAAGTATTAAGAAACTTTATAGGTACTTTGTATATATATTGCAGCTATGGAAACAACTTGAATTGAGAGATTCTGATTTGAGGTGGGATTACTTCTGCTGAGCTGCTGCTGCAGTCGTACCAGTCTCAATATACTGTGTGCAATATGAAGGGATGTAGAAAGAACTTGTCCCAAAGAGCTTAGAAACAGATTTAAAAGAGGATTTGGATGTTTGAATCCGACTTACGTAGAATTTAGTCACCTGCCTTCACACATGTTCCACAGAAACTGCCTAAACATGGAAGTGTCTGAAAGGGTGCAGGGGACTCCATTTTAACCATTGACATTCTCTAGGTACCTAAATTCGGAATGCGTGTGCCTAGAGACACTAAGGCTGTTTTCACAGTCCTTAGCTGTTTATCATCCAGCTTAGGTAGTTTGAGACCATAAACTTTATGTTTTGGCACTTAAAATTCTTGTAAGCATGCTATCAGTGCACCTAATAAACGCTGATAACAAAGAGTTCAGCACAGAGCTCGCAACCCTGCCTATCTGCATTCAGAACCATGCACAGGAGAAGGAAGGTTTGCCTTTTTATGCATTAGGTCAAGTGGGGACATCGTTTACCAGTGATCAAGAAGCCAAAAGCCCTCACCATGTTATTTCAGAAACCTACATCTATGACTTTCCACCGATCTGAGTGTGGTCAGGCTGTGGTATTTTCCTTTAGGTGTGCCTCTGTGCAAGCACTCTGCAACTAGTGCGCCACTTGTGTGAACCCAAGTGAATCGGTTCACTTCATGAATATGCATCTATAGGAGAAGTAGGGTCACACAGTTTGTTACTTCAAACTTGGAGGTGGATGACTTTTCATGTCTTTTTCATCGCTTTCCATGAACTAATTTGGACATCATGGTTCTCAGTTGCAGGCTGTTACTACAATTTTTTTTTTTGGCCAGGTTCCAACTTGTCCCATAGACTGGAAAAGAAAAGCTGGCTATTAAGTTTAGTTCATGATTTCTAGTCTGGTACATTGAAAGCTGGTCTGTATCTAAACTGAGCGTTACTGAGTTGCATTACGGGTGGGTTGGAAGGGGTCTTGTAGAACAACCTTCCGCTCAAAGACAGTCACCTACGTCAGGTGACATCAGCAATGGCTCTCTCTAGCAAAGTCTCCAAAGTCTCCAGTGATGGAGACTCAACTGCCTCTCAGGGTAGCCTGGTGCAATGCTGCACTGTTTTTTTTCTGGTGGAAAGGTTCTTCATGGTGCCAGATCAGCATCTCCTTCCTCCTCCCCAGATGGTCCAGGTCAGTGATGTGTCCACACCTTATCACAATTTTTTGTCACATATCCCTAGATTTAATTTCTACTGGAAACTTGGAAAAAAGTAGTGGGGAGATGGTATACATCTAGGTTGCCCCATAGCAGAACTCCGTGTTCCTATGTGAAAGCAGGCCTGAACCCAGATGCGTCCATTTGGTCCTTGCCTTTTTGAATGCCATCCATGTTTAAACTAGCTTTTCTTTTTCAAATGAGTACTGAAAAATTCTGCACAAAAGTAATTAATTCACTCTAAAAATGTGTTCTCCTTCACACTTTGCATTACAGTTTATGGTAGTATAACAGGTTATGATTTCAGAAATGTACATATATTTAGTGAAAATTGCATATTTGAAGCACAGACATAAAAATAAGTAAGTGCTTATGAGCCAGTTGCTAAATAGAAGTTGAACAGTGAGTTTGTCAACATGGGGGCTGGTATCCATATGGATCAATGAAATAAGTGCTATAGTTGCGACTTTCTATAATTGTCGTGGAACTAAATGGCACAATGGGCAACTGGATGAATACATATACCGAATTATTTTCAAAAGCATGTAGAGGGACATGCAAGGATCTCTTTCAGCTTGATTTGGGGTAGGACTAGTTACTGGGAACATGCACACTTCCAAGTAGCTGACATACCTTCTGTGTCTGGGATTTTTTGAGAGGCTGGTCTGTCATCTTCACTAAAATCTAAACTCTCACATTTTTTGTTCCCATATCTTTTCCATTCTTTATGCTGAAATCTTCATAGCTATCCCATGTCTGAAGAAGTCTCAGCTTCCCCCAGCCAAATCTGTTGCTTTTAACACCTTAATGAAAACATTAAAATAAGACTAAGGCACAATGCGTTTGTTGTCAGAATATCAAAATGCAAAACATTTGATGCTGAAGAAAAAAGGGGCAGTTTTGTGAGGGAAGTCTCCAAGTTCAAGTGTCATTCTAGTCCTTTGGTCTGCAGAGAACACAAGGGCCCTATTACCCATTTTTGAATCGAGGTGTGATGAAGCTTTGTTTCATATTACTTTTGCTGACTTCTCTTTGAAAGAACTGATGTTAGTAGTTGAAATTCTAAACATCAAAGCCATTTATCATTCTGGAAATACTCTTACATTTCTACTCAATCTGCCTAGATTTATCCGAGGGTGTTGGTTCTGCAGGCATGTTTTTTTAATTATTTATTTGCTTCCTTCAACATCAAAAGGTTATTCAGGTCTTCTAAAAACACTTGCCTGGGTTTAATCTTGGTTGTGCTGTGCATCTGGGTTCTGTGGACAGGATGGGTGGCCTGATGTGGTCTGGGAGCACTATTTGTGAAGAAAACGGTGTCTGGATTTATGGTCTGGGAGCCTCTGAGGATGGTAGCATGTGTTCCTGGTAATACTGGCAGGAGAGGAGAGGGGTTCTGTCACTGTTACTGAGTCCCAAGCCCTTGTGGTTCAAATTAAATGATGTTTTATTATGTCTGGAGGCTAATAGGTAGCCATGGCAGGTCACTACACGATAGTAGTGTCTTGTGTTTCCATTATTTTTGTAGGCTTTAGCATTGTGTGTCTTTTCCAGTTTGACCTATTTTTTTCTCCGTTTTAGTAATCCAGACATGAAGTAGCAAAGACAGGATGTATGATTACAAAACTTGTGTCCAAATAAATGGTTCCAGTTCCTTAACCAAATGCAGGACAAAATCTTGCATACTACTGTTTCTATCTATACTTCCAGCACAGTCCTCATTCATGTACCACAAACATTCCCTTCTTTTATAAACCCAGGGTTTATTTTGTCTGATAGCAAAATAGAAAAACAAACAGCTAACAACAACAAAAAACAATCACTTTCTCCAGAAACAGAAAATCTGGGATTTAAAACAAGTGAAAATCCCCACCAAGTTATTACCATTGTAATGAGGCAACCAGTGTTTCCAGAGGTCTTAACGTAATGGAAAACTAGATGTATATGTTTTCAGAAATTGAGTGATGTTTTATGGTTTGCTTGTCTAGTGTTAGAAGAATGTGGAAGCCTGAATTAAAGGTAAATTTGTGTTTATCTGCATTTTTATGGAATTAAATTTTCTTATTTGCAGAAGTAGCTGGCTACAAGTGCTGCAGCACGCATTGATGCTCCATCGATTCTAAGCATTTCCCTTATTGCAAGCATTTGTGTAGGTTACTATGAATAAACATAAATACTGATTTGTACGTGTTGCCCTTCCACTGACACAGAGATATATTACCTTACTTTGGAAGTCTGTACACCCTTCTGCTTTGCATAGATGTCTAAGGGAGATGCGAGCCACCCTTCTTTGGAGAGGCAATTTAGAGGAGAGGAAAAGGTCTTTGTACAATTTTACAGTTTAGTCTGGATGCATGTAGGACAGCATTTGCTCCTGGAAGTTTTGTTCTCTGCACTGTGAGGAATTGCACTTCCCTTTCTTAAAGTAAAGCAGAAATTCCCTTTGTTTTTGCTGATAAACTTTTTTTTTTTTTTTTATGGGTAAAACTCTATTTTTAACCTGCTTCTTTAGTCTTGCTTTAAGCTGCTTCTTTGCTTATTCATTGCCTGCCCTCCAGACCTCACAATTTCTGCACCCTTTTCTTTGTCCTTTTTTTAATAAGGGATACTTCCAAAGAAGTATTACTTGACTTTTTATGCTAATCTCACTTCTATTTCAATTCATGTTGACTTGGATAATATGCCCTGTAAATAGGAATACCAACTGACATACTGAATATAATCCTCAGTTTCTAAGCGTTGATTGTTTTCACAGCATCCTTAAAGGGTAAGCTGTGTTACTATCCAAATATCATGGCTGGGAAACTGAGGCTAACAAAGGCTGTATGATTTATGTGAAGCCACACAGGGAATAAACGTTGGGTTTAGAGTTCCTGGCTTCTGTTCCTGTGTTTGGACTAGCGCCGTCTCTCTAAGAAATACTTGATTCCCCCTAATGTTACGTCCCCTTTCGCGTATGTTAAATGTAGCCATTCAAAAAGTAGCTGATACTCAATTTTCTCACTGTCTGTCCTATTGAAACTAATGGATGCCTACAGGCAGGCATAAGGTATCGTTACCTTTGACAGCCAGTATGTTTTATGTTTTAAATTAGGTGTTAGGCAGAATTTTTGGATACTAATTTGATATAATGAGATGCGCTTCTAATACCAACCGTGGTAAGTGAAGGCCTTGCAGCCAGCCTACTCTTTATTTAAAATTATTCCATTTCAGATGTCCTAATGAGTGCTGTGAGTTGTGTAATTCTCTTATAATTTTCCCACATTCCCAGAAGGGAACTAAGGACTGGAGTTTTTTCTTTCTTTCTTTTCTATTTTTGTTTTGGTTTATTTCAAATTAGAGTGAGCCCAGAATAAAGATCTAGGGGAAGAGTTCTTGTGAAACGCTTGCTATTTTGACAACAGCAATTAAAAAAATATTTTTTATAGTCTACATATGTGAGTGTCAAGGCAAGTCTCAATGCCTCTGCTGTTTGCCATTATCTTATAAATATCTTGACTCTAACTTTACAGTGCTGTTTATAGAATTTAATAAAGCAAATGTAATAAAGCTGCCTGTGCTTTAATGCACAATCTCAATTGAGTTGACCAGAAGATAAATAGGAACAGGAATGATAGTGCATTCCTACAGATTGTTTTTAATAAGCATGTTATTTAGTTGATCAGCCCAGTGCCGTAATGCTTCCTATCCTGCTCTACCAGACAAATTTATTAATGCTTCCCCCCACCCCCCATTTCTCTGAGAACATTGATTCCCTGCAGACATATCTCTATTAAACCTCTAGAAAGTCACAACTTCCAAATTAGATTAAGTAGCAGGAATGGTACTAGAAGAATCAAAGAAAATTGAGTGCGTTATTGAATTCATGCCACATTGTCTCAGGAAGAGATGGGAGTTATGTGTAGTGGTAACTTTTGTCCTTACTGTACTAACAAAGCTGTGGGCAATGCTGTCAAACCTAATTGTCTGCTGCACATCAAGACAAAATGAATCTTTTCCCTTATCAAAACTCGTACCTAGAGAGGTTTTACAAATGAGAAATAGGTTGCGGAAGGAAGCCTTACAATTGATCAAAATCATTTGCCATTATTTGCTGCATACAGCCCTACCCTGAAAACCTCACTGGCAAAAATTTTAAAAAGCATCTGGCTTTGGATTGTAAGCAGACTTGCTTGTCACGGTAGCAGTTGCAAAATGCAGATATTCATTTTAAAGCTGCCTATTTCTCATTTTGATCTGACATATTAAAAAGCATATAATTAATGGTTGACATTAGTAATTAACATTAACTTTATGGTGCTTAATATGCCATCATTCATCCATCAAATAACTGGTATGCATAATGCCTTTGCATAAAGGTTTTAATTACACAAAATGATTCTCCAGTTCTCAGGCTCTACAGTTTAAAGTAGTTGTAAATGCATTCCTAAAAAAAAAAAAAAAAAACAAACAGAAATTTTCATTTATTGAACGTAAACACTGTTTTTGTTTCTCCCTAGGAGCGTGCACAAACGGGTAAGCCAGGGACTTCAACCAGGGAATGCAGACCCAAACGCACAGCTTCCATTAGTGGCTAAAGAGCACCACCTTGCTGTCGCCAGTGCTCTCTGGAGAAATTTCTTTCCCTATTTGAAGAGCCAAAGAATGTCACAGATGCCACCTTCCCCTCAGCTTGCTGATACAGCTGCAGGTTAGCATTGACCCTCCATGCTGCAACTGGATTTGTTGCTGTATTCTGGGTCACAGACTTTCAAGGATTTTGTATTTGGGGTTATTGCTGCTTACATGTAGTAACTCAAATATGCATAAATGAAAAAAAAAAAAATAGATTCTGTGCTAAATATTTTGACAAGAAGAAATATTGTAGTGTTGAATTACTTGATAGAATACAAACAGAGAACTCCAAAGGGGTTTGAAGTATACAAGCCTGATTTCTTTTTCCTTCCTAGTCACAGATTATAATCAACATTGCAAATGTTGTACAATATAAATGAGAATAATTTATTTCACAGTAGCTAGAATTTGTATCTTATTGTAGAAGCTTATTATAACTTTGTGTTGAACCACCTTTTCACTATGGCTATGATTTAATCAAGTTTTATTTTTGTGTATTATTTTACATCTGAAGACAATTTTTAAAAGGTTGATTACATGACTGTTAGCTTTTGCTGAACTGTTACGGTCATGACATGGCATAAAACTGTCATAATTCAGTTTAATTTTTCATTTTGCTTTGCACTGAAGGGTCTTAATCTTGACGTGCAATTTTCCATATGCGTGTGAACTCCCATGTGCAGCTAGACAATCAGCGTGTCACTGAACAGAAGGAAATCCCATTTTGAGCTTTAATGTCAGTAGTTAGCATTGTATTCTGTAGTTGCAATAGTCCTTTTAAATTTTAGCTAAATGGATAGAAAAGTAAAGTATAATTTATTTTTTTTTCCATCATGATGTGAATTAGATAATGTTATAAGCTCTGAAGCACTGAGTTGGTAATAGAAACATGAAAAGACCCTTCATTTGAAGCAGCTCTACAGTAGTTAGCTACATTAATGAAGGAGGCAGTGTGCAACTGCAGTGGTCTCACACTGCTGAAGCATTTATGGAAAACAGCAATACAAATCAAAGGAAGAGGTTGTTAATGTCATAACTTTCATTCATTTCCTACAGTGTTACATCTTTTTTTTTTATATATATATTAACACGGGGAATAGCAAGAAGAACAACCTATTATAAACTCTGCTTAAGAGAAGTGGAATGCAGTTGTGACCTGCTTTATGTAGATGTGTTAGGCAGTACTACAGAGAAGAAGGCAAACCCTTCCCACGCTTCTTGCCTTGGAGGTTGCAGCCCAGAGGAGAGAGCAGCTGTCACAGCTCTCCTGCTCCCCCTGCCAGGCAGATAGCCTGGGTCTCGCATTATAATTTGTCTGTATTCTCCCTCACCAGTGTTACTGCTGGTGCTGCAGAAACAATGCGATAATCTGGAAGAAGTCTGGCACAAATTGCTTCCTCACCTAAGGCAGAGTGGGGACTCTGTATGACCTCCTTTTTCATTCTGAAGCATATGGGGAAATGTGAGGTCCATCATAGCTTAAGGTAGTCTGTCCCTACACCATTAATTAAAAGAGCTTCATTGTTGGTGTTCCTAAAAACTAGCCCTTTCTGTCTAATTCCAAGTGGGCTTCTCAGTGCATGCAGTTTTAGAAATCATTACCTTAATAAATTAATGTTGATACTTAACTTCAGTTGGACGATTTGGGAACCAGTGAGCCTGTTACTTCGGTCTCCTCCAAAAACAGTTTCCCTGACTCATTTGTTGCCACTCATTTCCTATAACATAAGTGCTCAGCATTTCAGATTACTTTACATTAAATGCATTTGTCATTTGTAGCATCAACAATTGTGCTTTAATTTTTATGCTAGCAGTGTTTCATGTAGATTCTGCAGCAGAACTAGCAGGAACAGCAAAAGGTTGTGCTTCATTAAAAAAAAAAGAAAAAAAAAAAACAAAAAAACACAAACTATATGCCAAGTAGTACTACCCACAGTTTCTAGATCTGCAGCTCTTATGTGAAGATCCTTTTTTCAAGAGTAAGCTTGTCTGTAGTGCTTTATTTACACAATAACCTCTGATACCTGAAAGTTTATTCTAAATATAGAAAGATACCAGTTTCTACTGAGTGCATCCTTTCCAAATACAGTTCTTCCCTGCAAGAGATGTGTAAAAACAAATAAGCAGATAAATAAAACTCAGTTCTATAAAGCATAGTAATACTTATGTGTACAAAGGAAGAAGTGGTGGATGGGGGCAATAAAGGGAGGCAAAGAAGGATTAAAAATAAATATATTCCCTGATTTGTATTTGGTTTGTCACAGTGACTTAAAAACCCACAGAATCATAGAATGGCTGAGGTTGGAAGGGACCTCTGAAGATCATCTAGTCCAACCCCCCTGCTGAGCAGGATCACATTGTGCAGGATGGCATCCAGGCGGGATTTTAGTATCTCCAGAGGAGACTCCACAACCTCTCTGGGCAACCTGTTCCAGTGCTCTGTCACCCTCACAGGAAAGAAGTGAATCTCTTGGGATAGAAACTACGTTTTGCCGTGTATGCAAATGCTGTCCGTTAGAACAGTTGCCCAGTTTTAATTGAGATTTCTGGTACTTCCAGAAATGCACAGTAATAATTGTAATAAATTCTCAATGCTTTTCTTTTTTTTCTTTTTTTTGTGAAAAATGAATGTAAAAAAGAAAACAGTAACATGGTACCATGTTTTTCTCTCTTTAAAATCAGGTTTTACACTCTTAGCTTTGGATATACCCAGCAAAGCCCTATCAGATCTTCAGCCACAACCTGTTCTATCAGTGATGCAGCTGTTTGGATGGGATGACATGGTGTGGCCTCACCTGGTGTCAAGATATCTGAGTCACCTAATTCAAAACAGGTAAAAAAAAAAAAAAAAAAAAAAAAGCAACCACATGTTCTCTGAAGTTCTTCCAGTACCTTCTCATTCCTTCTTCAGACTTGGGAAATGTTGCTTAAAATAGCAATGTTTTGTTAAGTTGGTCCAGGTTTTTTGCATGTGTTAAAGTCCTAGATTTCTTGAAAGCATCATTTCCTCTTGTATCATGTCATGGACATTTTACACGGTGTAGTGGGTGTTATTTGTGTTGGTTGGATTTTTTGTTTATTTGTTTTATATATAAATAGTTTAGGACATTCAAAATTTGTCAGGAAGATAGGTAAGTATTTTGAAAAAGTTGTCTTTTTTATGGCAGACCACTTTCTTCCAAAAGGAAACAGTGTTGTTACTAACAGATTTTGGAATATGTGGACCCAGACAGTATCTCCAATGCAGTACTCTGGTGGAGAGCCATACTATGCTACAGTGAAATGCCTGAACCCATACCCTGTTTTTCATTTGCAAGGTTATAGCTATCTGTCTATCCCCTTTTATTGTTGTTGCTCTTTGGCAGTTGTTAGAGTTTGGCAAAGCATTAGCCTCCTACCCTAGCTGCACTTTAATTTGGTAACCTTGGTAAATACTAAAACATCTTGTTAAAAGTACTGGTCTTATTCTTCTCATGCCACTTATATTTAACAGAGGAACTTAAATCTAACTATAAAAAGTCAAGTTACACATTATCACAGAAATTTGAAGATACTGTACGGCAAGTATTTAATGTTAAAATGTCTTGACTTCTTAAAAATGAAGTTCTGCAGGAAACTGAGTATGATGGGTTGGAGAGTGTTGAAAGTATAAGGAAAACGAGGGTAAGAAAATGCATGCATTAAAGGGTTCTTATTGACAAGCTTGAAACACTTTCTGAGCACATATTAATGTTCACGGAGCTCAGGTTACTGAGACCTGCTAAATGGATGCTTTAAACTAAGTAATGGGATTAGAAAATGTCACATTCCTATGTTTTATATATACCAATGTTAAATTTTCACAAAATTACAGGACTGTTTAGGTTGGAAGGAACCTCTCAAGCTCAGATAGTCTAACTTGTCCAATCCTCTGCTCAAGCAGGGTCAAACAGAGCAGATTGCCCAGGAGTACATTCAGTCAGAATTTTATATACCTGGGAAAATTTATTCCTCTTAATAGGTCTGTATAAACCCAAGATAGATGGTGTTGGGTAGTGGTTGTTGTGATGTGTTTCCCCCACTTCTGAGTCAGGCTTCAGAAGCAGGGGAGGTGAGAGAGGAGAGAGGGAGTGTGTCTGTGTTGGGCTGTATATGAAAGTGAAAAATGTTGCACGTTTTTTAGGGTACAAATTGCACTAAGTAACATAGCTGTAAATCACGGTAAAGGCTGTTTAAGTGTGATTGGTGAAGAAAAGTCTATGGCCTTTTTGAAGGGAGATATTAAAAGAAGCTGAAATTAGTTCCCCTTCAGTCACTTGCTAACTCAAGAGGTGAGCATTCATTCCTCTGATTTGCTTTATCTTGTGTGGTCGTTGCAGTGTCAGTTTCATGCAAGGTTTCAGATACCTAGCATGTGCTGAATCAAATAGGAGTTAAGTGTGTAAATGCCCATTTATAATTTAAATTTGGTTGCTCTTCAGGTAAGATCAAGTAAAATGCTTTTATGCCTAAACTGGAATCTTAGTATAATTTAGGTGCTTAAGGCTAATTAACAGCTCCCCCAGTAAACACTTAAGGGAAAGTAGTTACTCAAGTATACATTAGCAATATTCACCTGACATATTGGTATATACGTATCCATATATATATATATATATATATACACACACACACACATATATATATGTTGCCATCCCGTCTGAGTACCTGATGTTTATTGTTTTTGGGACTGTGGCCTGAGTATTCATGTTTCCAATAATTTGGTAGCATGGTTGCATTAGCAAATAGAGAACCTGCACGTATGTATGGCTAGCACTGATTTCCCCCTACAGCGCTGGTGCCATAATTTCATCTAAAAATGCAGTTTTTCGTAATTTCATCTAAAAATGCAGTATTTACCATGTGTCTACTAGTTGAACAGTTAGAGCATTTGTGCAAGACTCGGGCAGACCCTAGCGAAGTGAGCCTTGCACTTCAAGGGGATTCAGACTTCCATGTCAAAATGCCATCTTGGGAATGAGAGGCTCTTGCCATCCTCTTGCAGGCTGTGCCATGGAGCAAGTGAAAATGTAGGGTTCATGGATCCGTATCAAGAAAAATAGAATGAGAAATTGTGACTCCATAGTTCAGTAATGATAGATATTTGTCTTTTGCTGTCATGTGTATGTTCTTACTCTTTCTGGTTCTCTTTCATATGTTCTCATTCTTTCTCACTCTCATTTTTTCTTTCTGAGTCTCTCTTGCTCTTCTCCTTTCTCCTTTTCTTGGGAGAAAGGGACATATTTGCCTCTCTGTGAGAGTGCTTTATTTTTGCCCCTGAGCTATTGGGGCTGCGATTGTCAGGCCTCAAGGAGAATTGTCTGTTTCCCCTATCAGTTGCCTCAAGGCCTATCAAGGTAAAAACTGAAGTATCTGAGCCTCGAACATATGTCCCTGCTTCATCAACAGAGCTGTCAGGTGCTCAGACTGCCTTATGAAAGGGCGATGAGTACCTAAGAAAAGACTTTTGAGAGAATTACACAGATGTATCGTTCTCTAAACGTTGTCATTTTATTATATGCTAATAAGACAACTTTTTGTGTGTGTGTGTAATATAATTCACGTCCGTATTTACCTAAGGCGGTTGTAGAACAGAAGTTATCAAAGTATCTAAGTGCTGGGATCTTAAGGCTTCATGGTGTTCACTGCTGTGATAGTTTTCACATCAAACATTCTCAGTTAAAAAGTGAAAGAATTATTTTGTTGCTGATGCTGTTACAGCAACCAGGCTGCTCTCGCAGGGCGTAGGATTGAAGCTGTGTCCTGCATATCTGCTACTTCAGTGTTGGCAACAAGTGTTACGCTGGACAAGCTGCGTGCCCTTTGAACATGCGCACGAGCTCCAGTATGTGCTTTTTTTTGCAGTAGTGCTTGAAGTTCATCTCCCAATCAGTGTTTTGTAGTACACGATAGTATTATAACTGGTTTAAGCATCTTAAAGCATGTGTATGAGCTCACTGGTTTAAAAAGATCACTTGCCATCCTTATAGCAGGTAGTTACTGTTCTTTCCTCTCTGAAGGAGTAGGAACACATTCCACTCCAGTTTTAGGAAGATGCCTAAGTGTCCTACCTACAAACAAGTGAGAGAAACATGAGTGAGAGTACAGCAGAAAGTGTGTTTGTAAGCCTTTGGGTCCATGGAGGCTAGCTGTGTACATCAAGATTACATAAGGGTTGGATTTTGTTGTTGTTTACGCATTACTGCAAAGAGCACAAGTCCATAGGTAGTCTGTAGTCCTGTTTTGTTGTGTTTTTGTTTGGCACTAGAATTTAATTTTCATATTTTATATTTTGTTTGCATTTAGTCTCCTTGTTTTGTCAGTAGCACTTCAGCAGGGATGTTCATACAAAATGTACAATTGTCCTTGCCTTTAACTAAGTGAAAAAGAAATATAAACCACAGTAAAACAAACAAAAACCCCTTTATTAATGGTGTTCAGTGAGAAGCAGAATCCAGTTTGGCTACCACAGGTCTGTGTGGACCTTTGTTGACTCTGTTGCGAGCATGAGTAAAAATTCAGTGGAAAATAAGTAGATTTATATGTACATATATCAAGAAAAGAGTACAAGGATTTTTCATTAAAGTCAAAGCACCTAGGACTGACTAGGGAGGAAATCTCTCAAATAAAAAGGTCTAACTACTTTCAAGAAATCTCGCTGACCTGAAGGACACGAGGAGCTCATCTGCTAGGAATTGCAAACAGGGTGCAGAACAGACCTGCTGTCCGTTAGCAAGGAGCTTCTGCAGAATTAATGATGTGGGGCTCATGTGCTTGGGAAAAAGTGACTGCAGCAGCTACTCATGGTGGTAAGACGAGTAAAACTTGGGCAATGCTGAACTGTTGATCAGCGTGGTTGTGCGTTGAGTGTTGATGGTGCCATTGTTTCCAGCCTGACCCCTGGCTGGGTGTTCGACTGAGAGCACATGCAAGTTTGCTGTGTGTGTGAATGTATATACTTGTGTGTGTATGCATACATAAATGCATACATATAGGCATTTTTAAGTATATATCAAGTATAGCAGTTTCCTTTCGCATCTCCAGGCTGTCTTTTTATCTTTTCATTTTTTTTAATCTAACAAGACACGTCTTTATTTGCTAAAGCAGACCTTTTCCATCTCTTTATGTAGTTAGAATAAAGTAGATTTAGAGGTACCTGAGCTAGCTTCATATGAAAGGCTGGGGAAGCATAAGCAGCATCAATACGAAGTTCCAGGTTGATTCAGGTAAACTGTTCTCAGCGTTGTATGTCAGCGGTTTGGATAGCACAAATTATCCATTGAGAGAATAAGACATTCTCCATGTTGTGAATATTTTTCTCCTTCTGTCTTGTTTTATGCAGGGAAAACAAACATAAGAAAGCATTCGTTTATATGCTTTTATGTTACTATGTGTGGCATTACAGAATCTATCATTTTATCTGTACTTAGGCATCAGGATACTGTGAGCAAAATCTGTGGAGTACACAGAAGGAATGCTGATTTGTCCTTTCTGTTACTTTATTTCTAATTGCTTATATGCACAGTTTCTATATATCCAGAGCCAAATGAAACACTCTGTCACCTTTTTACATGCTCCTATTAGATCTCTTTACCTTTTTATTCCTCTTCTACCTATGCAGTGAGCTGTGTGAAGCTTTTTCTAAGATGGGCTATACATCCTACGAAGCTCTGACAGTACGTTCTTGGTTTCGATGCGTTTTGCAAATGTTCATAGATCAACCGACTGGTATGCTGGCCAAGACAGATGCTGAGCGAACAGTTGGTAAGTGTTCACATTTCTCTAATGTTTGCAGTAACGATTCTATATTGCAAAACTGGCAAACATTTTCAGCTAATTACAAAATGTATTTTTGTTTGTATTCCTTTACTTTTACCTAATTACAAAATGTGTTTCTTTACTCTGTTTGTGCTATTTATTGATGGTTTGCCTGCTCTGCATATGACAAATTTATCACAAACAAAGATAAAAGAGCTTGTTTCCTTGGAAGCAAAGAACAAAAACTTGCTCCCAAGGAGACAAGCTATTTTTCCCCCATGGAGAAACTGTTCTGAAAAAAGTGAAAATCTGAAGTAAATAGTCAGAAATCATGCTGTGAACCCCCTAAAAGAAAAAAAAAAAATCCATTTTCAAGTAATTTTTCCCTGGTTTATATTGAATATTTTGCTGTCTTAGAGCAATATTTCACCACTTTTTCTACAGAACTCTGCAGTTCTAATTATCTGTAGAACACATCTTCTAGCAACTATATCTTTATGCACATTTTGCAGTTTTCTAAGAAAACCATGAGGAAAATGAAAGACTTGGTTGTCTATCTTTCATATTCTTCCTTCTTGTGTATCCATTTTAGAAACATAACTAGTCTAGTCACACATTCTTTGTCTAGAAAGATGCTGTCAGTTGCATAATCTGTATGTTAAATATTTCAAAATCATGTTTCACCTTAAGATTTTGTGACTCAAGTAAATAGAAAAGCATAACTGTGTGCTGTATTTCTGCTCTCTTGTAACAATCAGGGAAAGCCTATAAGGAACAGCTAACTGAAATGACAAGACTGATTTTTAAACTCTCAGAAGTAGAAAACATTCTCTCAAAGGCTCATGTTGAAGAATCAGTTCTGAAGCAAGACCCTAAAAATGCTCTTGTTCAATTCATTAAGGTACTGTACATCTTTATGTTAGCTCATAGGAGAACTTGAGTGAAAAGAAATTATATATTAGGTTTTTTGTATATGCAAAATTACCCAAAACTCATGAGAGACTTAGTAAGTTTATTTATATTTATTTCAATGTTTTTGTTTTCTCAGGCTGTTGGTAAAACTTACAGTGGCCTTCAGACGCTCCCTGAGAAATCTGCTATGATACTGAAGTCTATGGAGTATTTAGGTGATGTATTAAAGTACGTAAAACCTTACCTGAAGGTAAAAGGGCCTCCAGAAGGTCTGCAACTTACATATTGGATCATAGGTAACTATTTTGCAATCTCTTCTGTATTAGGAAATAGTTGTATAAGGAATCAGTAAAATGTGACTTCATACTTCTGTTTTCTGTACTGTCCATCTTAATGGTTTAAAAAAGCAAAGTCACCAAGATGTTACAGTTAAATATTTATTTTTCATCCATTAATTTTCTTTTTTTATCCTGGTGCTCTGAATCCTAACCTTCTTGTGATTTTTTTTTAAAAAATATCCCTGCAAATCAATATTTTCCAAAGTAAGATATTTTAATGTATTTTGCCACTGAAAATCACTTGTTTTACCCAAACAAAAGCAGAAACAATGACAAGTCAGTAAAGCAGTTTTATGATGCTGCATCATATTTACTGGAGTTATGGTAACAGAAAGGTCTGCTTAAGTGAATTAGTACTGTAACATGAATCCTTTTAGAATTACTCCTCTTATATACAACTTGTGCTTTATTAAAACTCAAATTCTACCATTCTTTCAATAAAATGGAGAAACAATGATGGGATGGGAAAATGACTTCTGTTTGTTATGAGTAAATATACCACAGTCTGATTCACTTATCTTTAAAAAAAAAAAGTAAACCCTATGTATCTTAAAGACAGAGATAATGATTTGCATGCACGCACAATATATATACATCATGATTATAATATATACATCATGATAGTGAGGAGTACAGTGAAAAGCATGACCACCATGCAAAAGCATGCATCAAATACAATGAAATTTGAATTCTGATAAAAAATACTTTACTATTCTATTGCAAGAGCTGCATATGTTAATGTACATGACATCTGTCAAATGAAATGTTTTTAGATATCCAGTTGTTGGGGTGGAGCCTTGTAAAGTAATTTTAGATTGGTATTTTCCTTTCTGTTCTTTGAAGTAGGAAATGATTCATCTTCAACCGTGCTGTTGTGTGCAAGAAATTGTCCTTTCTTTTTTAGATAAAAAATAAGTTTATAAAAGACTTTAAGATATTTAAGTATATTTCAGTCTCTTCACATTCTGTGCACTTGTTATATTACAAGGACAAAGCCAGATTCATAACAAATCTGAAAAACCTGCTGTTTGTGGACACTGTACATGTCAGATTGCGTCTACTGCTGTCTCATACATCACAGCAGTGATAATAGAAGGAGTACTTTTAGTCAGAATGATCATGTTTCTTTCAAAAGAGGAAGCTCAGACAATGTTATTAGAAGTATTGTTTAGTGATCATTCTCTTTCTCTGTGATTGATTGTTGTGTTTTCTTTCACTCCGCAAGATTAATGTTGTTTTTCGTTGCTTTTAGAGATGGTAATGGATGACTTTTATAGATTAATAATATCTTGCAACAGCCTGCTTTTGATCTCTCATTATTTGTGAAGTCTTAAATATATTTTCATGGAGTATTCCTGTAGTTTCCAGCCAACATTTTTTTTTGCTTATAGTTAAATATAAACTTAATAATGTTTGTGAAAACTACTACATAGGAATTTGCTTAATTAGACACCTTATTTTATTACATATGTATTTTGAGCATTAACACGAGTTATTTTCTCAAGAAAAAATGCATCTCACCTGTAAGAAATGTTTCTCAAAGTCAGGGTATTTACACATCAACTTTTTTTTACCTTTTTTTTAAAAAAAACTCAAAACAACTTCTTCAAACTGTCTCGTAGGTGTGCAAGTGTAGATAACATGTAGAAAACAAGTAAGGTGTTCTCTGAGGTTCTTGTTTTGTATACTGAGAGCCCACAATTATCTGGAGAGACATTTCTGGTTTAATGCAGGTAGCTGCTCCTCGTCCTTTTCAGTCTGCCAAATTAAATATATTAAACAAAATTTGAAAGCTATTTAATGTTTTCCTAGCATTGAATGCGTGTGTGAGTAGTTGCTGAGGTGGCCACAGCATTGTTAGAAATATGAGTGGAAGGCAAAGGCACTGCCTCTTTGTATAATGGGATCAATGCACACAGCCAGGTAGAAGGGCACGTGTGCTGGTTGCAGTACTGTTACGTACCAAGGTTAGTTAATTTTTCTGCAGGGCTGTGAGAGAAAGCCCTTTCTTCATCCTTACTGTACTTTTCCTAAAAAGGCTTCACTTATATTAAAACCTGTAATATATTGAAACAAGTTGGTACTTTTACTTTGCTGAATTGTAAATGGACTTAAAATTTTCTTTGGGCTGTTTCTAAGGGAATAAGACAGTTGCTGTTGTTACTCTTGGATTATCTGCTCAATACGTTTCCTCTTTAGGCTTTCTTTTCTTTTTTTTTTTTCATGATTGTAATTTCCTTTGGGATTTCTTGGTTGTTTTTCATCAGGATGTCTTGTAAAGAACTGGGCACCAATACTGGCCACTTCCAAAGCACAGCAACTCCTGTTCCGCATCATAGATTGCTTGCTGCTGCCCCACTCTGTGCTCCAGCAGGACAAAGAGCTGCCCGGGGCTTTGCTGTCTGCCATTCAGGAAAGCCTACCTCTTTATCTTCAGGTAAATATCTGAACTCTATTATCAGCAGACAAACATGGCTTAAGGAAAAGATTCATACAGCAGAGGAGGTGCTTTTTTGTTTTGTTTTGTTTTTTTCCCTAATCAGAACAAGCACTGACTGAATGTAAAGAAGCAGAAAGAGGAAATTTTTCTTCTTGTGGAAATGGAAGGAAAAATACCACCCCATTGGCTTTCCTCTTATTGCATGCAGCTACGCTGTGCTACCTTCCACAGTTGCCAGTCTGCTTGCTGTATATAGAGAGGCTCTTAGCCAACCTGCTCTTTGCACTGTCTCTGATGTAAGAGATTTCTGAAACAGCGGATGAAATAATCATAATATGTAGCGAGACACTTGTTGAGATGACAGAGCAAACAAATGTTTAAAATCATCCTTGACTTTGCTAACTCTAGATAATTAAAGATGAGCCACTCTGAGTAGTTTGTGTTGCTCTCAGTAACAAAAGAGAAGCCCCTGCATATCATGGCACTGTTTTATCTTAATAGTTTGAGGATATGTTTTGCTGAATCAAATGCCTTTCCTACTGTTTATGCTTACACGTGTAAAGCCTTGTGTCCTGTTACTCGTCTCATTCTCCCTCAGCTTACCTATCACTATTGAAACTCTGCAAGGCTTGACTCAGGTGAAGCTGTAGAGAGAGATTAATTCCTATGGGTGAGGAAAAGGTTGTATTTTTAAAATAAATAAATTGGTATATTTTACCTTGGAAATCCTTGCAACTGTGCTTGCTTTTTCCCTTCACTCCTAATCTTCATTTTGATTGTAGTTTTAACTGATTACATACCGGATCGTATTGTGAAATAATACAGTGGTGACATTGTAAACATCCCTTGGATTTATTCCTTCTTTCAAAAGTTGCATTGTGATTGATGGCCTGTCATATGGAAAAGAATATGATTATATAATGATGTGCAGAATATGACTTGCTTTGCTGCTCTGTAGGTATTTTCAGAAGCTATATACATGTAGGACCATCTGGACACTGATATTACTACAGGGTGTGACTGTCTGCTTGCTAATTTATTATTTTAGTCAGAGATCACTCTTTCTCTGTAGTCTGCAGATACGGATGTAGTTTCAAGATGAAGCCACTCAAGTTGGTTTTGAAGTCCAAGTGTTGTGGACCTTTGTTTCCTGTTTTCTCTGCCAGTCTCTGACTTTCTGACCTCACTGTGGGACTCTTCAGCAATCTGCTGCATAGTCCATGTGCTTTCAGGCTAAGCTAGATTATCTTATTGACTCAGTATTTTATTATAGATAATCCTGTTTCTAGAAAACTAGCAATTTTTTAATTTGATAAAAACTTTGGGAGAGAAGACAAAGAGGAGAAGACTTATTTTTCTATTTCAATACAGAGCTTTTACATTTTATTATTTCTTTGTATTTACAAGGTTCCAGCATTTTAAATGCTACAAACCTCTTCATTCACTCAGAAATATTTCCTTCCCCTTTGTTTGGGAAAGTGGAAAAATGCCAACTTAGAGCCAACTCAAAATGGAAAATATTTCAGTATCAGTTCCAAAACTGATTCTCTTAGGGCTGCTCCTGAGCTCCTTTGAGATCAAATGGGTACTAGGGACTCTGACTTTTCAAGTAATCGTTTCACAGTTGGCTTAAGCCAAGTTGGCTTGAGGGTGAATTCCTTCCCTTTCGCCCCATGTGCGTTCCCATTTAATTTGCTTAGTGATTTTGCTGAAATGTGTGAGCTGATGCAACTGGTAACTAGCCCCGCGTAAATAAATAAATAAGTCAGGCAAATCAGAAAAGTGATAATATATATGGAAGGGAAAGCTTGTAACTACAGTAGGAGGAAAGACAGAGAAACTGCATCCTCTGGGAGTAACCTCATCTTGATTAACTTAGGCTGCTGGTGAAATAAGTAATCAGCCTCTCCTTGGGAGGTTGCCCTGTGTCTGGTGTCCGTTCAGGGGGGTGGAACAGCGATATTCTAGTACAGGAGCCCTAGTTCTCCCTAAAATTAGACAAGCATTGTTCCATAGATCTGTCCCTATGAATACACTGGCTTACAACTTACAGCTAATCAGAGTCATTTTTTTTTTTCTCCCCAGTCTTCTGAAAAGTTCAAGGCTCTATTTCAATCCTTAATTCTTTATTCTTGTCCTGAATTCTGCCTCTTCAGCCCCTTCGGTGTGGGCTCTGCCCCCTTTGTTGGGAGAAAACAAAACAGAAACAAAACAATTCAGATCTTGGAAAATGTATCAGTTTGCTAACAGCGGTTTTCAAAACTTTCTATTTCCCAGAGTTTTAAATAAATAATCTTAAGGTGATTTATTTGATCCTTGTATATAGATTTTGAAAAGGATTTGAAATCAGCCTTTGTAGCAGGTAGTTAATTTCAGATATTCATTGATGCAACAGTTTTATGAAATGCTTTAGAATTTTGGAACTGTAAACAAATAAATAAAATTCCCCTAAACATCACAGACCCTACTCAGTGGTAATGCAACTGGCAATCCAACTTAGACAGCAGGATTAAAGAGAAGGATGATCTTGTCTCTAAGAAAGACCATCACATTTGCTTATCACTCTGTAATGGCAGAGGCCAATTTTATATCTTTTAGGATGAAATATGAAGTTCCATCTTATTTCATAGGACCTTAAGCTCCACCCCAGGAGTTGGACTTGATAATCTTGTGGGTCCCTTCCAAATCGGATATTCTGATGTTATGACTTCCTCACAGCATAGCTGGAAAGGTTTATTACTACCATCTCTATCCATCAAAACTGACTGTATCCCACCCTCTGTCACTCCCTCCCATAAAACCCTACAGTTTTATTTTTATTCAAATTTACAGTCTTTGTGTAATTTTAAACAAGCACAAATTGTCAAATGCACTAATTAAGACTTGACATTATGTCTCTCTCTCCTCAATTCAGACTGACTGTATTTAGTTTTGTGTTTTTACTGCATATATAAATTTTGGTTGTATGGCTGTGCTTTTGGTAGTTATTGTGCCACCGGTCTGTACTCCGCTATACTTTGAACTTACCAGGAAGTTTCCCTCAGACTTGCTCGCTGATGCGGCATTATCAAAATACCTTAGCTCTAGAACTGCTTTGCAACTCTTAAACGGGTATTTTTTTTCTTGCCCAAAGAATTACTTACCATATGGATATTATTTCTTTCATTGTGCATCATCTGTTTTGATAATATTTGATGACCTAGGAAAGATTTTCATAGAATAATAGAATGGTTTGGGTTGGAAGGGACCTTAAACATCATCTAGTTCCAACCCTCTGCTGGGACCTGGTCCTCTAGATGAGGTTGGGATATAATATCAAAGGTGTCTTTGTAGTAGTTTGAATGACAGATTTCATGAAGAACGAGAATGAACAACCTTTTTATTTTATGGAGCTGTTTATAATTACGTGATAACAGTGTGTATAAAATCTAACATTTGGTATTTTGTCTTTGTTTTTAAAAAAATAAAATAAGAAGTAGCTGATTTGTGTGATAGTGGATCGTTGAAACCTACTACAAGAAATTACCAACCAGTTGAGATTGCTCCATGATGGATTTCTTGGAGAATGGTTTGGAGGAATTTTGATAGATGTTTATCAGTAATACAGGAAAGAACTGAAGCAGTGTACAGAACTTCAGCGAATAAATAGTAGTTTAAATACATCTTGAAGACTACGATGCGGTGCATGGAATAGGCATAATGTATATAATAATGGGATAGATGAGATACCCTGCTTGATTTATCAATGTTTATCCTGTCCAAATACAGAAAATGGTTTATTTCTATCTAAATACAGGAGAGTGGTGAAAGATCTTAATTTTAAGTAGTGTTTGGCACATACATTTTCCAGTAATTTTAATGGGCCTGTGCAGGCTCAGCATTTGTCAGAGATCAGACCTTAAAAGCCCTGCTGCAAGACACATCTGTGGTCCAGTATTTGAGCAAGCTTATTAATACGTTTTGTGAATTATAGTATGTGTTTAATAGGAATTGTACAACATTAATTGGTGAGCAGCAGATTTATTCAACAGCAGGGCTGATATTATAAGTCATCATTAGGTAGCTTGGCATTTCTGCAGTGAATAGTTCCAGTAATCCATATTAATCGGTTCTTCGCTCTCCACAGGTGATTTACAGATATATGGATAAATCAGAAAAGAGGCAGCTCTGGCTACAAAAGGTTCCTGCAGTGAACACGCACAGGAACCGGTTGCCTTTCTGTTAAAAAGAGGAGCAGATGTTGTCATGCTCTGCTCCTCTTAAAATGTCTTTGTTTTTGGTATTTTTTTAATTTTTTTTTAACCTCAGTAGATGGCTAAAGAAAACAGTTAATAATAAATAATAAAAGGCAGTGCTCTCAACTCTTTAATGTCCATCTGCTTTGTAGGGATTGTCCTAGGAGTCTGGTGTGACTGATTTCAGATCTCTGGTCCAGGATCTCAGTCCAGTAGCATGTGTTTCTTTTCTCTGTCAGAAGGAAGCGACTGTTCGCAGCTTTCTTCATCTCTGTTAATTGCTGGTATGATGGAAAAGAAGAAAGTACCATGTGATTTCCTTGTAGTCACATCCTTGGCCAGCATTGCCTAGGGTATTTTGCCATTGTACTCAGATTCACAGCTACTGTGCAATGTTGGTAATTTATCCCTTGTGCTACTTGGAATAAGACGTTGTCCAACCTTGTACAGGTCTGCTGATTTCCACACTTTGAAAGAAAAAGGAGGGTGCCAAAATAAAAAACACACTGAGCTAAGTCAGTGGGCCTTCATGTCCAAAAGAGTAAACCAAGTTCATCTCCGGAAATTTTCAGGTAACAACAGAAGTGTTGATGCCTAAAAGTCCGATTCTTGCCTGAAGAGCTTTGATACTGTAGGCGTTCCCTTCGTGTGTAGAGGCAGATTCATGGATTTGTTTAGCTTATGGAAGTCTTTTTGCTTGGTTTTCTTTTGTTTTGTGGGTGTTGTTCTGTCTACATGCAAAATGGAAGGTGATTTTTCCTCACCATTCCCAGTTGGAAAAGAGAATTAGTATCTTGGAAGCCTTTAATGCTGAACTTGTAAATTCCATTCTTAAGTAAGAAAAAAATGTGAGGATCCTCCTTACTGAGAAGAGATTTTGGTATTGCTGTGTGGTTTTAAAAATTATGGCTTTTTTGAGAGGCACCATCTCTGCCTGACCCACCAAAAAGGAACCTACAGAACAAATAGGTTTTCCATGCTTTTAAACACTACCTAAGTTAACAGTTCTTATTGGGTATCAAGGGCACTCTTATCAAGGGGACTCTTTATCCTCATCAGATAACTGAAGAAGAAAAATCTCTCATGACTTCTGTACTTCCCCACCCCGGCAAACAAGACTTCTCTCTCAGTAATGCTCGTGACAGGGTGGTGTTTTTAAATTTATTCCTTTCCTACTTTTTCAGATTACTTCTGTCCCCATCCCACACTTAAAAATTTAGAATCAATTTACTTCAACTTAAAAATAAAGTGCTCTTATGAATCATCAGGCTAGACTTGTTGATCCATCTTCAAGTGAAACTGTTACAGAAGTTGATTCAGAGATATCAATTCTAATATTTCTTGTTTGTATTCCACCTATCAACTATCTTTAGGATCCTTTCTTAAGAACAGCAACTTATTTAATAACAATAGGTGATTCCACCTCTTTTCTTGATACTATGTGGCATTTGTTGCTCCTCAATTTGAAGGCTTGTCATATTTTAGTAATTATCATTATTAGTTGTCCACAGGTGTTACATTCTTTGATGTATTCTTACAGGTATACTCTGTAAGGTTATGTAGTTCTTTTGTGACCCTTTTATCAGCTAGATTAATACACCTTCTCATATGCTTTTTGTCATGCTGAAATAGCCTAGAGACTTAAGAGTGCCAGCTCTGGTAATGGGATTATAGAATATTTTTCTTTTTGTGCTGGAGAAAGGACAACTCTATAGAGGCAACTCTTCTATATGCTTGCTGCAATGTCTAATTGAGAACACTGAACACTCAAGCTTACAAAGTAAATGATCTACAGCAGTCTTTCTGAGCCTTCTGCTTGCCAAGCAGTGTGTTTTTAAGAATTTTGATATAGTAGCAGCTGCCTTTTACTACAAAATTTTGGTGTACGTAAGCAAAATGCTGAGATAGTCTGAACTGCTTACCAAAGTCCTGGTTCAAGGAATGTGGCTTTTATCATTGGAACACACCACAGTTCCCAGGGAGTTCCAGAGGCACATGAAGTTCAACCCCTGACAAACATGTCTGTTCAGGAGGGCTGCCTACAGCAAATCTTGAGGCAGGTCTTGAAGTATCTCATTTCTTAAAATCCCATCTTTCTTGTATTTGCATACTATGGGAACAAAATCTGGAACTCCCCATTTCACAAAAATGCCAAAAAGACTCTTAGTTATGTCTCAACTTGTTTTTTTGTTTGTTTGTTTTTGTTCTTTTTTTTTCTGAAAGAATTCATAGAATCACAGAATCATAGAATATCCCAAGTTGGAAGGGTTCCATATAAGAATCATCGAGTCCAACTCCTGGCTCCACACAGGTCTACCCAAAAATTCAGACCATATGACTAAGTGCACAGCCCAAACACTTCTAACAGTTGCTTTGTTATGTTTGTGAGGGAGCTCCTCTGCAAAAAGCTCTCTGTCAGTAGCTCAGGAACAAAAGCGGCTTTCAAGTATTTCTGATTTTTCTACCTGAATGTATGAATGAATAGTTCAAGACTCTTAGGGACATTAGCTTGCCTCAGTAACCATCAATATTCAGGCAGATATCCTACCAAAACTGGACTCTGGATTGCAAACATATGGACTGCAGTGCTAATGGAAGCTTGAAGTACTGTTGAAGTTGCTGTCTAGGGATCTCTGTGCTTGAACTTCTTTTATGTCATTGTTCCTGTTGGACAAAACTATTGTGAAAACTGAATTCTGAAGAGACTTCTATTTGTACTCCTTACTGTGACCCTTGTGATAGGAGACAATTGGACTTTTTCTTTCCCTTAGTGATTCATTCTTCTTCCTTTCAGTTACCAAAAGAATGGGAAGTGAATTCTTAACTTTATCTCACATAAACTTTTACAAATAAGAGAGATATTCCCTTCCCACATGTAAAACATACATGTTGTATAACTATAGGTAGTGTTCACATAGAAACTTGCCTAGACATCACCTGCTTTCATTATAGATCTTTCTCTGGCATCAATATAGGTTACGCTGGATAATTCATACCAGTTCTAGCCTTATTGTAAAGAGATTTTTTAAAATCTTTAAATCCCTTACAAACGATGCCTAATTAACTTGTTCATGCTATCAGCATTTTTTTTTTTTCATGTCAGACTGCTATTCTATCTTCATTAGACTACATACATATTTGAAAAAGAAATGAGGAGCTTTTGGGCACAGAAAGCCTTTGAGGTCTGAAATGCCAAGGTTTTGTTTGAGATTTGAAAGGAAGATTGTATGCCCCAAAGATCATCTTCCAAGTATATTAGGTAGTCCAGTAAAAGACTTTCTCTCCTTTGTAAGCCATGACTTGACATTTTATCCATAGACCATCATAGGTGTAGCAAGTTACTGATATTTACTTGTCATGCAGTAGGTTACATGTATAGCAGTAATTTACATGCAGTGTGCAAGGAGTATTTACCTCTCTGCTGTTGGACTCGCTCAGTGCAGTTAGACTTACTCAATTTCTTTCTCTTTCTTTCACAGGGCCTATCCTTTATATGTTGCCAGTCCCAAACTCAGGGGGCCTATTTAAATCAACTGCTTGGGAGCATTATTCAACATTATTTTGGACGATTTCTCCCTTCGTCACCAACTGCACTTGGAGTTGGACAGCATCCTCTGTTGACTGCTTTATGCAGCTCCATTACAGCCCCCCAGATGCTCCGTCTACGGAAGACCACCCTGCATGTCATGAAGTAAGGCCCAACAAAGAACAAAATGTCACGTACTCAGATTTCACAAACTACTAATGAGAAACAGAATAGCATTGTTGTTTTCTCAATAACTGATAGTTAGGCTGGGTAGGGAGCCAAGGAAGGATAAAGCATATAGAGCAGCAAGGTAAAACTGAGAAGATTTGGAAGCTGGTGAGAGAGTCACTAAGGATGGAGGTTCTAGACCATAATAAAAAAAAATCACGTGGCCACATGAAAAGTAAGTATGTTTCTAGAAGCACTGCACTCCAATATACCTCATCACATGGTTGCATCCTGGGCTGTATCTAGGGTCACAGAGTCAGTTGTCACAGCTGCCTGTGCATGGGAGGATGAGATACTCTTGTAGGATATACATAAATGTGCCAGCTACCCAGGGAAAGTAGAGATTTTGGGGTGTGGGAAGATGGAGATGTAGAGATACAGTCTGTATTTTTTCTTCATGTTGGGAGAAAAATTAACCCCCATCAAATATAAGATGATTGCTTTTATCTGAGGTAACTCTACTTTTCTTTGTTAAAGCACGCGTATAAATGTTAATTAAAAGAATATTGGTGTTGATTGTAGGTAAATACGGTGGGCAATGTTGTAAGTAAAGCTTGTATTATCACATATTAAGGGAGTGAATTAAGATTTCACAGTCTTCCTTCTGACATTTTTTTAAATTTATGAATACTCAAACTTTGTCATCTTAATAAAGTTATTTGTGAATGTGTGCATGCATATGTGAATTTTAAGATTGATAGTGGAAGGAAAGTTCCAAAAGTGTAATAGCACTTGGTGACTTGTAAGACATGAAACATTTCTTAGTGATCTGGGAAGAATATCTTAGAACCGAACAGCAGCCTGATTTATAAACTGTTGGGTGGTCAGGAGGCAGTCACTAGGTCTACACATAAATACATACAAAGTTCATTAGCCTTTTTGCCATAAGAAAGGTAATGAATATCTTGCTGCTGCACAGAGGAAACCGAACCAGGTCAGAGAATCATTGTAGTGGAATAGTACGCTACCCACCCCCAAAAATGCTCTTCAATTTTCATAGTAAGTTAATGGGGCAGGAGATTTCAGAGATACTAACAGATGACGACATGATGGAAAGGATATAGAAGTGTTACAATTTTTACTAACAGATGACGACATGATGGAAAGGATATAGAAGTGTTACAATTTTTACTTTGTAAGTTACATCAATGTGCATTCAAATATTCAGATCTTTTAAAGTCAGTTTTATCTGAAAGTGTAAATTTGCATAAGTGTGCCTTATAATTTTTTTAACAAGGATAACAGTTTTTAATTGATGCCTTGCTCAGCAGACAAATTTGCTAGTTTGGGTAGCTAAGGGTAATTACTATTAAATATCTAAAAAGTTATTTTGAAGGTTCTGGGAGTGCTCTTGTTAATTCATTAATAAATTTTATTTTCTATTTACCTGCACCCATCTCTCCTGGATGTTCCCAGGTTACAGTCATTGTCTACAGTTTTCAGTAAAGTCATTTGTAATGTCAAATCAACAGTAGTTCAATCTTGCATCAATTTTGGGGGGGGGGGATAAAATAAAAAGTAAAAATTAAAATTGGGACAGTCAATGTCAGCAATGTCAAAACTTGTTCTTGTTGCAGACTGACAGGTTACCTTCTATTTTTGTGACCAATTTTGTACTGGAGATGATTGCATTAACTCTAACGGAGCAAAAGCAGATGTTCTGTTTTAACGTACCGTTGACAAAAGTAACAGTACCAGTAGTGACAGAGGAGCTGTTACCACAAGTCGAATTGTGAACTGACAATAGCACATAAAACTGAATAAAGTAATTGAACAACAGCTACATTTTGGATGTTGTTTTGAATCCTACTTTTATTCAGCTATTTTACGCAGCTTTAACTTTTATAGTCACACTTGGCTTTTTAACTATAATTATGACTGCTATTTTTTACATTCCTTAACAGAAGAGTCAGAAGGCATCACTGTCCTCTGATAAATTGGGAGCCGTTTCTAAGACTAAGATAAATACAAGCCATTAGCAGAGTCTAGATAAAGATAGAAATCTATGTAACAGGCCTCCTGCTGAAATATCGCAATGTTATTTTCAAGTACATGGTGCTTGCACTGAATGAAAGAAAAATAAAATAAAACAACTCAGACTATGTTTTGGTTTGTTTTGTCTTCCCAGTGAAAACTACATGCAGTTCAAAGGCAGTGCTCCACCTCCTCGCTTGGCCTCAGTTCTTGCTTTCATTCTTGAAGTGCTTCAGCGAACGCAGACCACTGCACTGTGTGACATCGGCTTGGTTCTCCCGGCTGTGTTGAAATGCTTGGTACTGGTTAATGAGCTACAAGGTGAGCCCCTTGTTTGCTTTTAATACATCTCTGTACACCTGTAAGACTTTTATACTGCTAAGCATCCTTCATCCCAATGTGCAAATTTTCCATGGTTTTTAGATGAGGAGAATGAAATGCATTAGCCAGATAAAATGGACAAGCTTTGGCTGGTCATTAAGTAGGCTGGGACTTCTGTCTCCGAGACAGGAGCTCTGCTCTTGGACTCAAGTGCTGTTCTCTGATGAACTAACAATCAGTTTGTCAAGAATCTGAACAGCATTTCCTTTCTTCCAGACTCGGTAACTGTGGAATTTTTCTTGCACCTAAAACTTTTAGCCCAAATAAGTCTAGTGCATGTTCTCCACATAGAGGTATTGGAAACCAACCCGCTACCTTTAATTCATTTATGAAGGGATCTTTGAGTCTCTTTTTCTTTCAGCACATTCTAGTTGGTAGTGGTAACTTCTTTATTTTTAGCTTCTTAAAAAATGAAGTACTGTGTTCACCCCACAGTTGTATAATGAATGTGAATGTGCCAACAGTTTCCACTCCTTGCTCCCAGTAGAGGTATTAAGCAAAGTGGGGATTCACCTCTGACTTATCCAGGGGATTTTGGTTAATAAAGCAATTTTTGATTCTTTCTGTGAAAATTTCAAGGACAAGATATGCTCATAATAGCTGAATTAACACACATTTCTCCCCACATTTGCCATCATCACCATATCTGTCTGAAGCTGGAAGTACCCATTTTGCAGTGTGCTGTGGGGTAGAGTGAGCTGAATGTCCCGTGCTGCTGTAGCCACCAACACACTGCCTGCCTAGAGAGGACTCAACCACGCCCTTGTAGAGAAGTAGTTGCAGCTCAGTTCCACTGTTACAAAGGAGGAGCTGTATCTTGCAACTTGAATATTTATTTGGAAAAAAAAATGGAAGAAACTAGTGATTTTTGTTGTTGTCAGAGAAAAAAACACAAATGGGTGGAATTCAGAACAATACCCACCACTGAACGTAAGTAGTAGATCTGTATAGCTCTGGGCAGGATATAATGCCATGACTGCTCTTCTTCAATGCAAATAGGAATGATTGAAGAATACAAACAAAACTTAAATTTAAGTAAAATACCTATTTCCACTAAGTGTGAGTCTCTGCCCTGACATAGAGACAATATTGTACTTAAAAATCTTATGTTTAAAGGATAATGGTGGTGAAAATAGGACTTTCGCATAAATCTGACTCATTCTATTCTTTATAGCCAATCTAACTAACTGCTCTAAGTCATTTCACTTGTATCAAAGTAAGATAAAAACCATTTTTTTCTCATTTAAAAATTGTAATCTTCATGAAAGACATTCTCCAGATGGTCAGTTCAAGAGCTCTGTGTGAATCTTGTGATATTTTTTTTTTTACAGTTAAAAAAATATCTACAGACATTGTGCAGTGCATGGTAGAAGGCTGCCAAGTGGGGTCAGGAGGAGAACATGCCACCCAGCTGACTTCTGTATTTAGGTAACTAGAAAATATGCCAATTGGCAGTGAATCTACTGCAATCCAATTGACAGCAAACATGTTTTTTTAAAATAACTAATTATCTTTAACATACCACATTGTCTCTTGTTTATGGCACTTAAATTATGGTACTTCTGGCACTAGTTTTAAACGTAGCTTGGCCAAAAAGCCAGAGCAAAAATATACAGAAACATATCTGTGTTTTTCATGGATTAGGTACTGTTTTGAAGGGACTACAGTAGAGAGGTATGCTGCTGCTCTAAGGGGAAAATCTCCTCATGAATGGTGATGCTGAGTGTAACGTGCAGTGGGGTATGTGCATGCCTAGTTTGAATTGTATATAATGGAGATCAAATCCTCATAAAACAAGTTTTACTTATGTTTTAATTCATTTCTGTGACAAGTAAATAATTATTTTAATGTTGATTACACTTATTCCATACCTCTGCAATATCCTGCCTGTCCCCTCCTCATGAGGATACAGCAAAGGAGATGCATGAACTAATCTTCTAGTTTTCCATTCAGACAGCTGCATTACAAAGTAAAGTGCTCTGGAAGAAGTCAGCCCTGGCGAAACAGCAGCAGAATCTGACAAGTTGCTTCAAAATAAATGTGTGGGGTTTTTTTCCTCAGCATTAGCCTTCAAAAGCATGGCTCTGTTTGGAGAAGGTATTCCGTGTAGAGTATTTCAGTGTAACAATAGGAAAATTTCCATGCAGCCAGATTGCTTGTTCTGATTAGACTCTTCAGTTGTTCTTGGCATGTTCGCTGCATCTAGTTTTGACCTTGCATTAAATGCCTCTGTGTCCCCCTCAGGCAGTTTATCCAGGACTACACTGCAGTGTATGATCACCGGGTTTACAGCATATTAGAAGCAGTGGCAGTCTTGGATCAGACGTTAGTTACCAGCCTGATTCCCACAATGACACAGGCTCTGAAGGATTCAGAGTACAAACAAGGTCTTGGAAGAAATACTGCACAAAGGTTTGTTTTTTATTTAATACTGCTTTCTGATAATGAATAGTAGTGGTATATTCTCTTGAAAAAAAGCAATGTTAGACAGTTAGACAGTACAGATAACAAAAAAATGAGTGATTTTTACAAGAGTTCAAACAAAATTTCCTTTGCTCATGCCTTTCGTGGTTTTAAGCCATTAATCTATGTTTGGTAAGTATTTTCAGAGATACATTGACACTAGGGTTACAGACCCCCACAGAATTTCAGAGAGGCCAGGCTGGCTCTGTTCACTACACTCTGTGTTATAAAGCATGGAATGAAGAATTCCCACCCCAATAAATTATCCTTAAGTCCCTATTTTAGATAATTTATGGCTCAGATGTAAAATTACAGCATAATTAGATATCTCAGATGCTTGTGAAGAAATATCCATGGCTGAATGTTAAGAGTTCTTTTAAGATTATAAACTTCTGAGAGTTGTGGCTGTTCAGAAAAGGCTGGCCTCCTCTCTGATGGGCACAGCAGAATCACACTTTCTCCTTTTTCCCCCTGAGAACTTAGGACAGAAATATTTGACTTGTGAATCCATCTACCCTTAGGAGGAAATGGCACGAGGTGAACAGCTCAGCCCGGATGGTGGCTTCTTTTGGTGCAGATGCAGCAGTGAACTTTCAGCAACCCTATAAATGTTGCTACAAAAATTGAGGCAGCTCTGCACCTGAGCCAAAAGGGCTCCTTCCATTAGATCTCCTATCTGGAATGCAGGCTCTAGACCCTCTTGTGGGTCAAGGCCAGGAACTGACCTCAGAGTCTGTGTTACACATACTGGTACCCCTCAAAGGGTAGATCTTTGTCATCCTCAGCCTAGAGAAGTTTTGATGTATGCTTTAGCAAGGCCTGGGTTATTTAAAAACAAACAAAATCCAGTCATTTAAGAATGAAATTCATGGGATGGTAAAGGTTATTCAAGGAGTATACATTGGCCATGTAATGAAAAATAATTCATTTATAATTGTATTATTCACTTTTTATTAGCTTGGCAGTCTAGTATCTCACATCACTGTACCTGTAGCGTGAGTCACAGAGAGATTTCCTGTGCAGAAATCAGATAGCGAACATGGTGAAGTCTCAGTGCAGATCTCCTCTAAGCCCTGGTTAACTCCATGTTTTAAAATAAAACAAAAATCTATTTTACAGCAGCTCCCTAAGGAAAGAGACTTCTAAGCATCTTCACAACACTTAAAGCTGTAAATTATGCAACCCTCATTCTTCCTCCAACCCGGCCATGCTAAAAATTCGCAGTAAACAAAGCTGTGGATAAATAGGGAAAGAAAAAGTTATTGTGGGTTCATATCCCAATGTGTTTGGAAATTATGTGCGTTTACTCCTCAGATGTGTGAAACTTTTAACTAACACATCACATTTTTTTTGTTGTTGTTTTTCAACAGAGAAGCCTATAAAAGACTCTTATCTTACCTCTCAGAGGCCGGACAAAATGAGATACAAAAACTGGAAAATGAGACAGGTTAGCAGTATGATGGTGATTGATCCTTTCCTCTGACAATGCTGATACCTAGAACTGCTCTGTACAACACACTAGCCAAATTTTTATCTTTACAACTGCAATCCATTTATCTTTTTTTTTTTTCAAGCTATGTATTCATTTTAATGATTTCTATGGTATTTGAATATTGTTATGCATCTGAAGAGTAACTCTGAATATACTGCTGAATGATGATTAAGAGGTATGGCAAATTTATTACATGTCCAAATGTCTACATGAGCAGAGCCTGTATTGCAACATACAAGGCAGGATTAAAAAAAAAAAAAAAAAAGTAATTTCACAAAGCTCAATTCCCATTGAGACCTGACCCTCTTACCTCTGTTCTTTTGAAAATGTCATTCAGTATATTCTTAAGAAAATTGTAGCTTTGTAACTTCTAATTTATTATTTTAGGAGAATGAGAAAAACTTATCTGAACTTTTTGAATGCAGTGCATTCACCAGTAGTTGTGTCAGTATGGTAGAGCTATCATATATTAAGAGAGGTCTTGTATATATGTTGCACATAATGTATATAGCTGTCTTAACCTTCCACCTGTATTAAAACATTAAAGTTTTCCAGTTTCCAGCGTAAAATCTCTTCTGTTGTGTTTGTGGGTAATATAAGAAAACATAGGTTCAGATTTCCTGACCTCTTCCTTTTAAGTACTGTTTTAAAATTAACTCAGAATTTACAGGGATCCCATGTTGTTTTTTTATTGGTCATTACACTGTTAATTACACATTTAACTTAAAATTGGTGTAAATAATGTGAGAAAAGAGAAGACAGTAGACCTCTGAAGGAAATGCTCATTTGGGATATTTATTTCATTTGAAATAAACAGGCTAGCAGTTACTTCCGTTTGCCTCAAAAGCTGGATTTATCACATATTTTTCTGTATTTTGGATTATCTTTTGTATCATTCCAGAATGAGTCTAGCTCTAACATGTTTGCCAAAGTTCTCAGGAAACTTCCTTTAATGCCTATGGAATTCAAATCTTTCACTTCTCACAGTAACCCATACTTTTGCAACCACTTTCTGGACTCTAGGAACAGTAAGTTGTCCCTTAATGGCAGCACTGGTGAACAGGCTGCTTCATTTTAACGTTATTCAGATTTTAACTTTATGGTATTAATGGGAAGGAAAGATTATTTTTGCATCTCAAAAATGCCACCACAAAAAAATATCTTGGTCAGAGCAGCTTTACTTCCTTCATAGTAATTTTATCAAGTCCGAATAGATAATCTTTTTCCCTAAATCAGCTATCGTTACTTCGGATAATGCAATAACTAAAAGCCTCTTTAGGCTACTTAATAGTGCCGAACATGAAGGTTCTTTTCATTATGAAAGTGACTTACTGAACCTGCATTGTAGCTTCTTGTAAGCTTCTCTACCTGGGAGGAGTTTTATTCATCTCAAGAGAATTGTACTTCTAAAAAGCTTTTAAAAAATAAATAAGTTTTCCGAGTAAGATTAATAGAGATGTCTCTTCAAAATTTGAGTCCTACCACCCAGATTACAGAACAGATGTCTGACTGTGGTATTACTCCCTGAAAGTAAAACCTTGCACCTGTAAAGGATGGAGCAGATACAACAAACCATTTAATGATGTGTTTAGCAGATTGTTAAAGACACATTTAATACTAGCTGTAGTGATTGGAAATTTCTGAAAAAGCAACAGAGCTTTATGCAAATGTTAACAGCTCAGTGCATAAGAAACTGATTTAAACAGTTTGGAAATTATCATTCTTCTCTGTCAGAAAGTTAATGTGAACAGAAATAAAGCATTTTGCATCATATTCATCAACCACTGCCAAATGGGCAGTCTGGTTTGGTCTAATTATTTGGTATGGACATTTGCAGATGTGACTGACGGTTTTGATAATATTAATGAGATGAAGGCTTGCAGAGTATTACTCTAGACTGACTTACCAAGTATACACCAAAACAGCAGTCCAAAATTAGTTAGAAAATAGAAGAAAGTGCTAAATTTAAGTACAGTATTAAAAAAATGACTTATAACCACCATGAAACTAAACAAGTGATGTATTATCTTAGACAATATGTTAGACAATTATATTAGACAGTGATTGTTTTATGTGTCTTGTTAGATGCTGTCTGTATAAAGGTTAAATAATATTTAGTGTCTGAAGTAGAGTAAACCTTTCTATACTATTTTCCACAAAGTTTGGTTTAAAAACAGTAAAAATGCCTACCTCCCTTGTACATGGGGAACTGCTTAAGCTAGAGCAGGAAATCCTGGAAAGCTTCTACCCTGGTTGTTACCACTGATAGGAGCAAGTTATCTGCATGTAGGCACAAAGGCTGCCCCTTCACTTTGCTTACTGAGACGCAAGACAGAGTTTTGCTGCAAATCAGGTGAAGGGGATGTGAACAAAAGTCTTCAACCTGCTGGTAAGCCTGCAGTATCCTTAGCCTTGCTCAGAGGAAAGGACCTCAGCTCCTGCTGAGCTTTCTTCTTCTCCCTTCGCCAAAGATTCATCCCCATGGTCATTTGTGAAATGGGTGGCTATCTTCTGAGGCATCTGCATTGGATCTGATATGCAGAACAGGAAAAGTGTGAAAACAGAGCCTTTCACTCAGATACTCACACTTTCATCTGTTCTGCCAGGGATCGGTATCCTGGTGGCATGGAGCTTGGTTTTTGTGGCAGCTGAAAATGTCACCTCAGGGTTTAGCCAGCAGATACTTCAGTGTGCTGCAATTTGGGCAGCAGCCAAGCAGAATTTTTTTTATCTCCCAGTGACTCCCTAATCTTAAACTTACTTAAGCTTCTTGCTTCGGAGCAGTTTTCCTGCCAGTATTTTTTGGGGTGGAGGGGTTGTAAGCATTTGTATTTGAACTGGAACCAGTAGGCACGGCTGGTATTACTAGCAAGTCATATACCAACCTCAGAGACTCACTGAAGTGATCATCACCTCTGCAATGTGTTGGGACAGGCAATTTCAGACATCTGTTTTCAAGGCAATGTAGATAGAAATCTACAGGGAGCATCAGAGCAGAAATCCTCTGCAAACCAGGGGGTGTAGATGTGTCGCTGCCTTGCCCTGCATTAGTTTTTGGAGTCTTTATTTCTCTGGAGAAATGGGCAGTGAGCTACCAGAAGCTTCCACTACCACTGTGAAGGTGTCTTTCTCTGCCAAGTCCCCTCTAGGGTCATCTGCCCTCCACTAAGTGATATAGATAACTTCTCCACTGAGTCTCAGGGGAGGATCCCCGGAAAGCTATTAGGCAAGGCTCATGTGTCTGTGACAAGAATGTTGATAATTGGAAAACGGGGTAAAGCCTCAAATCTGAGATGGTGTCTAGCAGATGAAGAAATCATGTCCCGAGATCACTTTCCCAGAGATGTATACCAAGCCTTACTCTGAATCTGTTAAGAGTGTTAACACAAGCTCATTGACTGCAGAGAAGACAAGAACTGCTACTTGGATGCTATCAGCTCTTGAGAGCAGCAGCTGTGTCAATCAGTTGGTGAGGGGGAGCCACACTTCCAGAGGCATGCTAGAGTACTTGCCAAAACCAGGTTGAGCATTGCAAATTATTATTATTATTATTTTTAGGGGTCAGTGGCTCTTGCAAGCAATTTGTCCTGAAAGATGTCTTCAGAAGGCATACATGTTCCTTTCTTTTACCCAGTATTGGTATTGCTTTACAACAACTGGAACATTTTTGCTTATAATTATTCAAATTGTTTTAGAGGATAATGAGCATTTCTACTGTCTTATGGAAAATACTGTGGTTGAAATCACACTATCCATATCATATATGGCTGTAGACCTATGCAGGGGGAGCTTCACCAATTTTACTGGCCTCATTTAGATCAATGGCACAAGCGTGACCTAATCCAAACTTCCCAGAACTTGTGAAGTTACTGAAAATTAATAACATTTTAATTACTTTAAAAAAAGGAAAATTGGCTTCCTGGAAGAACTGGCCAACTGCATAATCTTAGAGAAATCGGTGTGGTGTCCACTAACATATAAGCTTCATAGGAACAGTACAGCGTACTGTACCCATCCAATTGTACATCTATGTGTTGTTTTTTTTAACAGGCTGGAGCATTTTGGCCCCAATTCCCCAAACATTTAAAGACCTTGTGATATATTGGTCTCTATGTTCAAATGTTACCTTTCAGGAATAATCCATCATCCCAGTAGTATTTAGACAGGCAAATGGCATTGCAGTTCTGCTTCTTTTACCCAACTTTTTGAGGCTTTTGTGGCCTCTCACAAGCTTGGAGCAAGAGCTTTACTAAGGCTAGAGCTAATAATGAAATTCAGAAAACCTTTACCAAACACTGAGGGTTAGTCCTGTTCCCCTTCTACATATGAAAAGTATTGAGCCATTTTGAATGTTAATTACATCATGGCAGGATCAACGTATTTCAATGGTGTGTTAACAAAATATTAAATCTCCATAAGCTTTTTCTTCCCCAAAGCCTGCTGCGTGGTTCATCCCCAATACCTCTTTGTGTTTAGCAATGCTAATGATGTTGACAAGAGCCCTCTTTAAAGTACAGCTGGTGTGAGGAGCCTTGTAGGCATTTTCTCCACTGATTTTTAGGAGCCTGAGGATTACTGTGCTCTTTCAAGCTCTCAATTCCTACACATTGGGAAAAGGAGTAGAAAGTATTTCATTTTTCTATTTTCCCTGTTCCAGAATTCAAGATACTGATCACCTCTGGCCCATTATTGCCCTTGTGTTGTAGAACAGATGTCCAGCACATCATGAACAATGGCAGGGAGAGGAAAGTCTGGTTTATCGTTCCTTTAGTAACCCTGAAATAAATGACAGAAAGAAACCTTCTATTCAAAATTCACATGCAACTTCCATTAGTCCCACAAAGCTGTCCCATCTATTTTATAAGAATTTCCCTTTTTTATTGTTATTAAAGAACAGGAACATGATAATTTAAGTTATTCCTTGCTTTCATTTTCAATGACAAAAAAATAGTGGGGAAGGCACTTGTTTCAATAAAAGAGCCTCTGAAATAGAAAAATTTATGCCTTTTATGCTGGAATAGAGCAGCAGACCTGTGTAAAGAAAAAGGTTCTGCGTATCTTGTAATTGCACAGAAGAGGAGCTGCCAACAGCACATACTACTTACTGATAGTCATTTAAGGAACTTCTTTAACTGTCCACCTAAATGTAACATATTTCCCTCAGGAAACTGAAAAGAGGTTTTATTGCACTCTGTTTTTCCTTCTTTCAGTAGCTTCAGAAAATTATGTATGCATGGGTATTTTCAGTGTAATCATATTTTATAATTTTTAACTATTACTTAAAACTCAAATTCAGTGTAATCAGCCCATCTGTTAGCAACGGTTATAAAATTATGTTGAAGATTAAAAATCTGATGCAGTGTCAATATGTCCTAGCATAATTAGGCTTGTTTTGTGATGAATGACTAGGATGTGACTTTTGTCTACTTGAGCAGCATTGAAATGGTAAGTAACCCTTTTGTAGGCACAGTATACAAAACGTTGAAGTAGGTATAAAACAAAGCAAAAGAACCACAGAACACAGATCCTGCACTCACAGATGTGATGTCTTTGCAGGCCTTCATAAATACCAACAGATTAATTCCCTGCCAAAACCAAATTCAATGAATAGTTCAGTCTAGCAAACGTTATCTCAAATGTACAGTCCCTGTACAGTGTCACCCAAACAGACATTTAAAATTTTGAGTTTGCTAGTCATCAATTTTAGAGAGGGCCAACGTGATCTGTATTGCACTGGCAGAAAAATTAGTTCAGTTTTCACTTATGCGAGGTGAGGGCATTGCTAAAAATACTTGTTCTGTTCTTCCATACTTTACGTAGTGCAACATAACCTAATCTACCCATAGTGAGAGTTAACATTTTAAGCATTTTAATTCTGGCATTACTGTGAAAAAAACTATACATAATCATCTCTATTGAAAAAACATAATGTGGATATTTTTTCCCTTTAAAATGCGTCCTTGAAAAAAAAAGCTGAAGTTTTGCAAAATTAAACTGTAGAAGCCCTTTACATAGTCTATGTGCTAAACTTCCTGCAAAGTCTTCCTCCGCTACAAACTCTGACTGCAGATGAAGTGTTTTAACCTTGCCCTCTTAATTTATTCTACATTCTAATTTTCAATAAACAGATGCCGCCTCCTTCCGCGCTTGTTTCCACATTGTTCCACATTCTGCCTGTGTTGTTTCTGCATGTGTGAATATTCAATTATCTATTTCTCCATGATTCTGCAACTGATCTACTAAATGTCTGTACAGGTTTGGGGGAGGGTAACCAGGGAAGGCAAAACTTAAGGAAAAAAAAAAGAGTTACAAAAGTTTGAATTAGCTTGGGAGTCAGGTTCTCTCCCTGAAAGCTAAGTTATAACAAAAATCGTAAAAAACTAGAAATGAAAGGATTGCAATCACGCTACTGCATGGAAACAGACTGGCTGCACACTGGCTCATAACACATAAGCATTTCTTTGCTCGGCACTTGGGTGTGAAATGCTCAACAGAAACCAAAGGGGCAGAAGAAGCCATTGGTGTTGGCGTCCTCTTGGTGTTGCTGCAGCATGTCAGCACTGTGCAAGGCTGCTCCTGGAATCTGCCTTTTTGGATAAAAAGCACGAAGCAGCTGATTGCTATTGTGGTTATTTTATTTACAGCTAAGAATTGCTGATAAAACATCTTAGGACTCAAAGGTGAAGTGTGCTGTATAAAGGACGAAATATGACTTTTCATGGGAATGACCCCAAAAAGGAGATCATAGGACAGGAGTACAAGTACAAAGGATGTTCATTACAGGCTCTTAAGACCTTGTGGCCCAGCAGCCTAGCTGCAGAAATGCACAGAACTGCACTGGCTTCCAAACTCACCAGTTTACAACTGCTGCTGCATTATTCAGCTGTAAAGGTACCTGTTTCCTGAAGCACCTCCTGCATTCTTGCTGGCTGTAACCTGCTCCATTAGCTTGCACAATTTCCCAGCTGGGAACCTGAGTGAATTGTGCTGGCAGCTGCTTTCACACTGCACTGGTCTGACTCCAGGAACAGAATGATCAAGCGTGGAAATATTCTTAGTCTGGGCATCTTTGAGGCTCTGCAAAAAAACTGAGCTAAACTGCTGCTCAAAGATATGTACAAAAAGTGGTAGGCTGGGCAGGGATAGTGGTTGGATTCAAAGGCTTACAGTTGCCAAAAATAGTACAAAATTAAGGAAAGATTAGGTAGGCATGGCACTCATGCACAGGAGCCAGCAACTGGTGCACTTTCAGGAGTTGTGGACACTAAATGTAAAATTGGCCAAGCAAGGACGTGCTGGTTCAGATCATTGGGCAGCCTTTGCCAGCAGGTCCCCTGGGCAGCTGCAGCCGCCTGTGAAGCTGGCCTTGCTCTGCCACCCACCCCCTGATCCTCCCTAGCAGAAAATGCTCTCCGAGAGCAGAGCTGCTGCTGGCACTAGCCTGCTCTCTGCCTGCTCTTGCACTGACACCCTTCTCTCTCCTTACGTGGTAATATAAAACCCACTTGCTCACCTTGCTGGAACTACGTAGCATTTCCTGAGTTCAGGTGCAGCAAAGCACCCCGTCTGTCCCAAAGGTCCTGCAACAAAAGCAGAAGGACCCAGCTAGGAAAGTGAGGCACCCGGGGTCGCCATGAAAGGATTCTCTGTAATCACTGGAGCCTGATGATTAAGAGCCAGAGCAGAATCCTGACACTAATAGGAGCATATGTGTTGTCCTGAGGCTCTGTGGCTGTGCTACCCTTAACTAATTTAATGCAATTGCACAGCTGTTTAAAACCGCTATTCACCAGTACAGACAATTGGCGATAACAGCCAGAACAGTAAAAGTGTCTAAAGGGCAGAACAAACATGATAAATAACTTTCTTGCCATGCACTCCTGCCTTTCAGCCCTTGAACCGAGCGTCACATGCTGCTTTGCACAGGGACGCTGCCCCCCTGCACCTCCCAGCTCCGGCTCCTGTCACAGCTTGCTGCCGCTGGTAAACGGCCGGGCAGCTCCGCCGTAATCCCTCGCGCTTGTGAAGGAGATGATTTCAGAGCTGCAGCTGTGGGAAGCTACAAGGCCTAGGAATAAAAGCATCGAACTGAGTTTAGACACGCAAATTGTAGGCCGCACTTTTGTCAGGAAGCACGCTGTGTTTTACAAAGGTTAAGGAATTAATTTCCCCACCTCATGCAATAGCGATGACTCTGTGGAGAGCTAAAGCTGATCACTCACCTGAAGTGGTATTGCTGGGACCCGGCTCACAGCCCCACGGCTCTCCACACACCCATGTCGTGATTATTTAGCCATCCTCTGCCTGAAAACGAGGTGTGTACCATGTCCGCATCCCTGCGAGTCGTACGTAAGTGGAGATTTGAATGCTCCCTGGGCTTGGGCCCGGCAGCCCACACAGGGCAACAGTCAGATTTTTAAAGTATAACAGGCTTGTTAGGAGAGCTGGCCCTTGCAGGGTAATTTTGAAGAGATAAAGGAATTAAAACTAAAACCAAATCCCAATGCATAGCCTATAGAGCTCCTCTATAGTTAAAGTACTGGAGGAAGCCTCATTTTGTGTGCAAAGGAAGAAATTGCTAGCACTCAGTGAAAGCTGCAGCTGGAGTTTGGGTCAACTACAGGCTGCTAAGAAAATCCCCCAAAATAATAATGAAATAAATAAATAAAAACTTTCTAACCTGATAATGACTGGAAAAGGCAAGGTGATGTGGTGTGAGTACATTGCCCAGCTAGAGATCGAGATGTCATGAAGTGATAAAACTCACCTCACTGTACCACTAACCAAGCCCTTAAAAGATGCATTGGGCATGGAATTGCTGCTCACTGGGCAACGTCAAACCCGTTCCTGTCCAGCAAGCCCAGGCTCTTGCTGTGTCATATTCTGCACCTGGCATTTGCATGAGTGTCAGTAGGAATCACACAGGTCTGCTCAGATAGCACAGGGGCAGGGAACAGATCGGTAGGTAAAGCAGAGAAGAGCATAGTACCCATAAATCATAAATAGAGAAAGATTTAATTATATGCTTGGTTAATACTTACAAACATTGAAGTTGTTGTTAGATGCGTAAATAAAGATGAAAATAAGAGACGGGGGCTGTAATAGCCAAGCAAAGCCAAAATATAACAGGTTAGAGTATTTATTGTGAATTGGCATATGCTTGGAGTATGGAAGGGAGACGCACTACATAAACTGAAAGAATAAATAAATAAATATTGACATTGTTATACACCTGTTTAGCCTCTGGAGACCAGTGATTTGTGGGACCATATGTTGGACAAAATGAGACTGTTCATTGATAATTGTAAATGTGGTGACCCCTTGCAAACTGGATATTAAAAATATTAAGTAAATGGCACATTTTAATTATACAGTAAAGAGGCTGTTCTCCACCATTAAAAGACTGCAGCTGTCAGGAGGAATTGATCATATGACAGAAGGTAACATTTATTTGATAGTAGACCTTGGTAAATGACATCCCAAATGATCTTTAGATTCTCAGACAAACACATTCAGTTCAGACTTGTGCTTAACCGTGAAGCCTCAGTGTCTTTGTCTTTCACAAATTTTTGTGTGATCCTTACATACTACAGGGCTTGTTTGTTTTTTATTTTTGTTTTAATCTGCTTCACAGTATTTAAATTTCAAATGAAGTATTATTAAATGAGAAACTGTAAACGATGGAGTTCGGAATTGGAAGTCAGCACATTTGTTATTCTTTTTGCCAACGGTATCAAGTAAGTTGCATAATTACCATAGTATTATATCATCTTTGTCAACATAAACACTACTTTCTATCATCTTTGAAAGTGCCATTGGTGAACAACTGAACGTGCAGACTCCAAAGAACAGCAGCCCAGGAAGGAGCTGAGAGCATTCACAATGCCTTAACGAAGTTGCATAAGGAAATTAAATTGAGAGAGGCAGCAAGTAGTCACCAGCAGAAATGCCAAATGCTCTCACATATATGCCTCTGCATCTGAGGCAGAGGAGAGAAACCACAGTTTCTATAGCTTCCTTCCTGCCTATTGTGATCCGACTTTAAGACAAATGTGTGAAGGTAAAGCAGCAGCCCATGGGGATTGATTCTTTTCACTGATCCAAATAAACCCTTCAATACACAGGGTTTGATTTTTCCCCTTCCACGTCTGATTCTATGAAGTACACGTTCCTTGTCTCACATTGTGCCAATCCTGTGGTGAGGCACTTGCAGAGTCTGAAGGTTGGGGCATGTGAAGTAAGGAGCTGGGAGAAAGCACGCTGCTATTCCGTTGGAAGCAAATGGGAGCGTAGGCCCATAGAAAACTTCTTCCTTCCCTTCCTTGCTAACATCCAGCACCTGCAGGTCAAAGTACAGGAAATAATTCAGGGATCGCAGAAGGAATCTGAAACAAACCCACTGGCACAGGCTGCATAACTGTACTATTAATCCCAACAGAAAGAAAGTTTCAGATCACTTCTAGATTCCTGTTATGGATCTGGTGACTTACTGCAGTCACTATTACCCAAATCTTATCCTAGCTGAGCTGCTTAGTAGCAGGCAGTGTGGCACTTGATGGTGCTTCCTGGCGGCAGAGTGTATACAGCCACGCAACTAGAGTACTCTGCGCTGAAATGCTGAACAGTTTGTCAGTTTGGTTTATAGGCAGCAAGGGAAGCTCTACCGAAGCTGGAAAGGCCAAATACCTGAACAACTTAAAGAAGACGAAGACGTACAGAAAAACTGTTTTTTATACTGAAGATGAGAGCAAACTCAGACTTGCTGAATTTGAAGATAAAAGGGGTAGTTTCATTGGTTAAAGCCAGACACAATGCCAACAGCTGAGAAGGGGCAGCACACGCAGCTCTGCCAAAGCACTCACTGTATTTCTTTTCCCTTTAACGCTGGCACTATCTCAGACAGGCTGCCAGTTCACAACCAGTTTGAGGATGTGGACAAGTGTCCATTTTAAAAGCAAGATCTCAGAATCATTGTCACTTGTCACTAAGCAGTATTTAAATCCAGGTGCAATTCTGCAAAGTACCTGCTGGTTCTAAACAAGTGTGTTGGTGTCGTACAGCCACTGCCTTGATATTTGTTACTCCATTTAGAGCACAGGACTTCAAGTAGCATTATCCAACCTGCCTGTGTGACATTTTCCATTAACAGTTGTTAGGTATGGTATCCATCAACTTAGGAAAACACAGTTATACCATGGGAAGTACATGGTTTTAACTGCTTATCTATGCTAATGTGTGTTCATTATAAGATCAGCTCAGCATCTGATACATTCCCTTATTATGCTAGCTCCAACTTCAATCCTTATGGGACAGTTTGGAGGTTAAATCCTAAAATCCTTAGTTGGAAGCTAATAAAAATGTTGTTTATCAGCAAAAGTGCAGAAACTGAGACACAAACAAGAGTTTCTGTCTGTAACTGCCCAGCTGGTCACAAAGCGATGGCTGTGATGCAGATTTGCTCCACTCAGACGAATGCAGGAAGATAAGAATTCCTAATTTCTGTATGGGAACATCTGAAAGACACAGATCTGCAGGTAAGCTGCTGTGACACAAGATGAGAGAGCAGAAGAGTTTATTGGACAACCCACTACCTACAGCGGGGATCAAAACTTCCATTCAAGCTTTGAAGCAGTAAGCACTAGGGCAGGTTGCAGGCTGGCTGAACATGGTCAAAGAACAACTCATTAACTCTGGTTGCTCTTCTGAAAAACAACTTGGAGAGAAAAAAAAAAATCACAAGAATGGCTGAAAATGTGTTAGCACATGCCCCACTGTCCATTTCTACACAGCTTTTCCTTTTGAACTCTACTATGTACCCTGAGAATAATATATCCACTTTTTTAGCCAAATCTTGTCAAAGGAGTGATTCCTCAATCCTGCTTTCCTCTAATACCTTACTTAGAAGAGTTACATCTAATGGCTAATCTGGAAATACTTTTTAATATCCACATTATTTCCCTCTTTGGTTTACAGAGTTTCAGTGGCTGTGTAAGAAACATCCTTAATCGCTCCACTTCACCTGCATTTTCCTTTTTGAATAACCTCAGTGCAAAGCATATCCTTGCAAAATTATTGGCAAAGACTTTAAAAGAAACCTAAATCACTCACCTGGATACATGCCAAAGGCTCATTTGTCCAAATCGAATAGCCACCAACGAGATATATTCTACCATTGTGGACAGCAACTCCAGACTCATTTTGACCTACAGCAAAAAAGGAAAGAGAAGCCACTTCCAATGTTTAATTAACCCTTTTAACACTTAGTGCTGGAGTTCTGTAGTAAGATGCAAATGTACTTGGCAGCAAATTGAGAGTTTCAGATTTCACAACTTGCAACAATTGAGGTGAAGTGTGAGGGCTGTTCTCTGCTGTCTGCAGGAGCACAGGACAGGGCAGTCCAGAGAGAGACCACAGATGAGCCAGGTCACAGATGTGCAATAAACTGAGGCTGTGCAGGAGACCATCTGCTCTCTTCTCAACGTTTTTTGTGCACTTGTACTTTGTAGGTGATGGGCGAGCTCCCCGCCTGCCTCAGCTTCTGTCGCACATCTAACAGGCATGTAAGCCAAGGGAGTGACCTCCCCTCCCCGCCTGCCCACACCCGTGCAGCCCCCTCACAAGTACGGTGCAAGCTCATTCCCATAGCAATAGTCTCCTTAAATTCACAAGTTTTGAAGGGTAAATACAGCCTTAAAAAATAAAATCTGCACTATATGGTACAACAGGCACATTTTCTGCCATTTGCAGAGACACAGAGAAAAACTTAGATGGCTTCTCCAGGTGCTGGTTGTGTGAACAACCCACCAGGTCATGTCCAAGGAGAGGCCATTGTCTCACAGCACTGAGTGATACAGTTAGCTCCTGAACAAAGCTGCCTACAGTGCCAGCACTTTTGCAATTGCAAATCAGATGTCCTTCTCCAAGGCAGTCAATCCACCCAAATAATAAAATATAATAAGTAACGGAGAGCAAAAGGAATACAAAAAACTAGTTCTGCTTGACAATGTATAACTTTCCTTTAATCCATGCCTCTCTCCCCAGTGTCCATGAAAGGCTCTAATGACCTAACTCAGAAACCAAGCAACCCTCCTGAAGATCCTTGAGATTAAGGACCCAGTGCAATATCCTAAAGAATAAAGATGCCATCAGAGCAGTTCTTAAACCTTTCAGAAGGAAAATGACATAACATGACTGTCTCATTTGTCAGGCATTAATTTCTCTGAGATGCTGCCAGCTATCCTAAGTTTCTAGTTAAGTTCCTACATCTTTTCAGTCATAGATCTCAGAAGTGAATGCAACACCAAATCAAGACAATGAAAAGTGAGGTAGGCTCAGTTCTAGGATTTCTATAGCAGTCTGTGCTGAAACCTGGTGTCAGACAAAGCTGTTACTAAGGGAGCTCCAAGTCTGCTGAAAAAGAGAGTGGCCCCAACGTTTATGCTGGCTTACCCTGGAAATGCATTCTCTTCTGCAAAGCTATTGTTGGTGCTGCTCTAAGAATGTGTCACATGCCTCTCTCTGCCAGGGATCTGAATGGTAGTACATCTGAGAATCACATCAGGTGGTGGTGAAATTAAGTGCACTGTGTTCCTCCTCCTAATGACTGTCATCAGGAAGTCCATAGATCCTGTAGCAATCCAAGCTACTCAACTCATCCCTGATCTGACAGAATTCCAACCAGGACACCTCTTTTGCGAAATTTATTAAGAAGATACTGTTTAGAAGTAAGTGATGGTTAATAGATTTCAGCATTATAAGCCCTGCTCCAGTATGTCAGTAAGCAGAAAGCACTATAAAATTATGTTATTACAGTAGAGATACATCTGCCTGTTGCACACTCAGAACAGGAAGCTAAATCTAACAGTGCATACAAGCTTTTGGAGAGTCAAAAATAAGTACTGGTTGTATTCTGACAAAGTATCTTTGATTGTCTCATAATCAGATTTATGTGCATCATCTTAAAAATTTAGTCTACAGTGTCCTAAAACAAATGCTTTCTTGAACAATGAATGTTGGAACAGTAACCTAAAGTCTCTTGTAGGCCAACTATGGTCCCTCCCATCCAGAGCCGTCTGAGGTGAAGGTGTGTAGTTCCACATACCAAAGGCATCTAAAGGGCAAAGAATTGATGTTTTACTTTAACAGTAGCAATTTTCCTCTTTGGGTATACAATACTTGCCTGTCAACATGTTGAAGCTGCAGCGTGTCCACTGGTCAGTGTCTATGCTGTAAGAGTCTATGTGCCGAACCAGGATCCGGTCGTTGTTGTAGTCCAGGTCGTTCCCACCTAACACATACAGTTTCCTTTGGACAGCAGCCATGGAGTGATACACTCTTCTCTGCAGCATTGGGCTACGGCTTAACCACTTATTCTGGAAACAAAAAGACAGAAGTTGTCTCAGCATGGCTTGTACAATAGCATTAGCACTTCCTGGTGTTCTCCTGACCCTGGGTAGAAATCCTGGATGCATATACTTGTGTTACTCATATGTTAAACATGCATGTTGATTACAACATTGACTAGATATAATGGACTTTCACCATATGGTTTATACTTCTCACATTTAAATGCATTAATTTAATAGTATTTCTTGTTCTGTTTTTCTGTTTAGTTCATCAGGCTTCAAAGTTTTTTTTCTTCTGCAGAATTCAATAGCAAATACTCCTTGAGCAAGACTATTAGATGTCTCCTTTGTATACAGCACTAACATATCTGTACCAACTAGCTCTGTCAAGAGAGAAGAGAGATTCTTCTACTTTTCATTATTCAGAAGCTTATTTGATCTTATCCTTGGGGAGTGAAGCAACAGGGAAAAATAATTTCCTAACGAATCTTCAGAAGTGATTCATGTATTTGGTTTAACGCTAACCCTTTATTTGTGGGCACTCACAAAGTAGCATCCTTTTGCATATATTTCCTCCTGGTTAACAATATTCAAGAATTCTACTTTTTGAGGGTGGGGGTACAGAAAAGACAAGGGATTACAGCACGGTATTTTAAATGCAGGAAAACAATTGCTTCTGCCATGCTTGGAGAATCAAAACAACCTGGCAATCAACAAGATTAATTTATTTAAGTAGAGGAAGTTAAAATCTGTGAGGAAATTCTTTGTGTTACACATGCTAGTGCTTGTGGTAATTCAAGAGCCTCTAATAACACTGCCTTTTAACCTCCACAATCTATAGCTATACATTTCAATGTGTAATAGTTGAATATTAGGCATTAATGTTTGCATTAGTAGTCCAGTCTCTTAACACGAGGCTATAGACACCATCTGCTTTGCAAAGCCTGCCTGCATCCCCTGATTATATCTTTAGCTTCCTCCACTGCAGTGCCTGCCAGGTGAGCCGCCAAGCACTGCAAAGGCAAAGAAACCGAGGGGCCTGGTGGGGTCATTTCTAATAAGCCAGCGTGTGAATACTAATCAGTGGTGGGGAAGCAGAGGTCACCCCAGCCGGCTTGTTGGCAGGTAGCTGTGTGCTCTGTGGCAGATGGCAGGCATTATCGACTCGCCACAAAGGCCTCGCGCAGAAGCGAGCACGAGCGCTGAATGATGGAGTTATTGAGATTCTGTGCAAGATGCAAGCAGATGTGATGGTTTCCAGTACCCACCGTAAACAATATGCCAGCAGAATTTTTAAAAAGAGCATGTGTGTACAAACATGAAGCAGACCTCATTTGAAGAATGCGAGCGCACACTTTCTCTTTAACTCTTTATGCGTCGGGCTGGCCTTCTTGCAACCGGCACTGAAGTTGCCACTGACATTTTGGGGGGCAACTTTCAAAGCTGCGTCAGCAAATAACGAGCTGAAGCAAATGGCGTGGGGTAGAGAGACACATTCTAAATGGGAGTGTCCCCCTCATAAGCAAAATGAGATTGCTGCCCATAATTACCATGTGCTTGGGTTGAGGCAGGTTTGGCATTTGTATAATCGATGCCTAAGACTGCACCTCAAAAAGGGTGAGGCAGGTTTGTCAGTGCTTGCTTTCTGCTTCAGCACCCATATGTGGTATGCCTTAAAAGTCAACGGGAACCACAGCAAAGTGTCTCCTGGCAGAATTTGGTTCCAAATACAGCAATCAAAGGCTCTATCCTGCAATCAGAGAAGTCAATACCTTTCTGTGCAGGTGTAAATCAAGCTATGCAACTCTGATTGCAAGCTTAGGACTTTTATTTCCTAATACAAGCAAGAGGGCATAACCATGCCCTAACCCTCTGAAATGGTTACTGAACCATGCTAACCTAATCAAAACACATACATAATGTATGAAATAATCCCTAAAAGATATTTTTGGTGCTCGGGTAATGAAATGATAGGCACCCTTGCAGTCAGCAGAATAAGTCACCGGCAGGTAGCACGGTTCTGAAAGTGTGCAGAAAACAAAAACCCTGTCTATAATTGAAAGCAGAAATGTCAATGACAAGCAGCAGTTTTGTGACACTGACTTTGAGTCATACATTGCCCAGGGCTGCTGGATTATGAAAAAAAAAAGTGAACAAGCAAAGTAAATACTGATAAATAGAAGGGATTTAACAGACATTTATTCTAAGTATTTAATCTAAAATATTTCTAGCACATTCAGGCTTCAAAAATATAACAAAAAGTCAGGGTGTCCATTACTCTGTTAAACATACACATCAGTACAAAGTGAATTTAAAATACCACCAACTCAAATTAAACTTAAGGAATTACTGTATTGTATGCATTTGCTAACAGACCCTTTATAAGCAAAATACATGACAAAAACACATACCACACAGATACTCACCTGCTTGGGATCATAGACCATAAGCCTGTTCTGATACTGTGCAGTATTTGTTACTCCTCCTATGAAAGAGTTTATACAGGTTAATTTTTTCATATTAGCAAAACCAGCACCAAGATCAGATACAGCAAAATAACCAGTCATAGGGTCCATTTGCTGACAGGATTACACTGCATAGCCCAAGTTACATGCCACTGCACTTTTTAATCTGTTTACGAGGTGTTAATTAGCAGGTTTGTCAAGCATGTAGAAACATGAAACAGAAACAACCCCAGTCACTGCCTTGTAAAGCTAATTCTGTGGGCTAAAAACAAGATAAAAATTGGTTTGTTAAGGAATGACTGCAAGTTCAGCCATCTCCAGGACACAAAAAGGCAAGCCCCATCCCTGTTGCCAGGAGCAGGCAGTGCCTGACACCCTTTAAAAACAAGGAGGTGGCTCTGCACTGCCGGGGAGGAGATGGTGAGAGGGGAGCTGTGCTCTCACGAGAGTGGTAGCAGCACCAGTGCCAACAGGATGGTACAGTGCAACCCTCTGCAACTGCGTTCGTGTGTGTCTTTGAAGAGAATTTCATATTTATTATATTTATCCTGTATTGAAGAGTGAACCTCTTCTGGGTTGGTTGTAAGACTTATGTTGGAAGGTTCCTCCACAGCGGTCAGGAACCAGGCTAACCACTTGGCATAGGAACTTCACAATAATCTTAGACAGCAGGGTATAAAGCCCAAAACAGGCTCACCCACCTAGATGTCGCAAAACAACCATTTACCTCAACACAGTACATGTGTAATGCCTGCTCATCCTGCACTCTGTGGGTTTTAAATGGTGAATCTCACTGAGACAACTGGTGAAGAAACCCATCTGTCTCAAAACTGCAATCTTAGCTGAGGAAACGCATTCCTGAGCATGCTCAAGTATCCCACGAGCTTGGTGCCTCTGCAGCTCTGTCACCAGTACCCATCCCTGCTCTCTCCCCACACGGGGCTGTGGGGATGTGGTGGTTTTACTGTGCCAGGCAGCTGAACACCACAACCACTCTCTCACTCCCCCTCCTCAGATGAGAAGGGGAAGAAGTAAAGGAAAGAAAAACTCATGGGTTGAGATAAGGATAATTTAAGTAAAGAAAAAAAATAATTATTAAGGAAATATTATTATTAATTAAACAATTTAACTAAAGGGAAAAAAGGAAAAGGGGAAAAGGGAGGGGGAAAGGGAAAAAACAAACAAACAAACAAACAAAAAAACAAGTAAAGGCTCTGTGGAAGTGCAGAGGAAAGAAATTACTCTCTACTTCCCACAAATGAGCGAGGCTTGACCATGTCCTTGAAGCAGGACCTCAACACATGTAGCTGGTGTTCAGGAGGAGGACAGACGTTTTCACAACGACAGCCCACCCCTCCCCTCTTCTTCCTTTTTCCACCTGTTATTGCTGAGTGTGACATCATATGGTATGGAATAGCCCTTTGGTTGGTTTAAGTCAACTGCCCTGGTGATGTTTCTTTCTCACTTTTTTGCCCACCCCTTTGGAGGGTTAGAGAGAGTCCTGATGCTGTGCCAGCACTTCTCAGCAGCAGACACAACACCAGTGTGATACCACTGCTGTTCTAGCTACAAGTGCAGAGCGCAGCACTGTATGGGCTGCTGCAGGGAAAGTTAACATCCCAGCCAGACTCAGTACAGGGGATTAAGATGCTTTTATCCCCCTGGTCTCAGTATGCCTCCACGCAGGCTTTTGATTCAGAGCCATGCTGGCATTATGGACCGACCTCCCCACCTCTCACTCTGGATGTGCACCAGCTCTGCTCCCATTCCTGTGCAGTAACAACCAGTCTTTGTATCACCTGAGTGCTGGGAATATTCAGTCCAGAGGACCGGAGTAAATCTACCCCGAAGCAAAACATGCAGGCTGTACGTAGCGTAGATACAGAGGACTTGGCACCGTTTTACCTGCTGCTCTGCTCCTGTTGGGGTGAATTACTCACTAATAACAGTCGTAATGCTTAAGAATGAAATGTCAGATTGCTGTTTTGAAAAATAAAAGTTGCAGTTATTTGGATGGTTGCCTCCAGAACGCTAACCTACAGGAGATGCATCAGGAACACACCCACTCAGAAAGAACACCTCAATTCGGGTGGAAAGATGCGGAGGAAGAAGACAAAGAACGGGGTTGCTTCCTTATGAAATAATGAAATAATCCAATAAGCAAAATTATTTTCCTCTCTTCACAAAGAGCCCCTCATATCAAGTACACAGCTTACATTTTTTCCCTGCAATATTGCTCATCTGTGGTGTTTTATCATTACATTCCCTTCACATACCGCTCTTCACTTTTAGATTAATCTGCCAAAATGAGATGCTAAGGATTTGCATACAGATTTGACTACACAAAAATAGATCTGGAATTAATAACAGTCTCTATATGTTTTAATTTCTTCTAGACTGGAGTACCCTTGCCTCCAGCAGTATTCTTGGCTTTGAAAGTCATCAAGCTGATTTGTCTGCTCTTAGGTTATGATGCCACATGCTGCTACACTGTCCCCTGCAATCAAAGTGCTTGCAGAGATAGATTCCATGCCTTCCTCTAACAAGTATATTTTATAGATTGGCAGTTTTGATCTCCCCTCCCCAGGGAGATAATCTGCATCTTAACAGGTTTCTATAGATACATCTGTCATTAAATATGCCATCTTATATCTGCATCAATTTTCAAACTCGAGTTCCTCCTAACTTTGAAGTGCTATAGCAAAAGTTTAAAATTTTCTGCCAAAATTCACATTTAACAAGTCTGTAATGTCCTCTTGAACTATTCTTTTAAAAATACTCCAGGCAGCTGGGAAAGGGCAGAAGAAGATTAATATGTCTCCTAAAAAATAGGACAAGGAAAAAAAGTTTAAATGGTACTAAAAATAATACATACTTTCTCTCAGAAAAAAAAAAAAAAAAAAAAAAAAAACTGGGGTAATCCTAAAATGAATTTCTTCAGCTGTTCAGCAGAGCTTTCTAAGAGGAGGGAAGGGTGAGGTATGAGAATGGCACTTGAAGATCTGAAACTACAAACCATGTCATGGAGTTGATGTTAAGCAATAGCAGCTAATGTTGTAGAGAATCAATTGAGGAAAGAGAAAAAAATCTGCCTGGACAAATGGCAGCAAAGCCCCCAGCTTGGTCAGACCTTGGTGGGTTTTACAAACCAAGTGCGATGACCACACCGCTCTGACAAGAGCAATTTGCTTTGAGGACTAGGATTTTGGGGAAGTGAGGAATGAGCTCAGGACAAGCCTGGCTCTTTCTCATTCTTGCAGCTGTGGGACCACACTCATGGCAAGTCCAGCACCAACTCCATGGGCCTGCAAATGTTTTTTCACTGCCACAGCCACTGTTGTTAACTCCTCTTGCAGCAGATGCTGTAAGACAGGCCACAAACCCTGTTTTCTAAGCCCTCCAAAACCCATAACCTCCCACCTGATGGTACAGTGCCCCTCTGCCTGGAAAAGGTCCTGGAAGTCCGAGATCCACCCTTTGTCCACCCCTTCCCCAAACATGCAAAATGTTTGTTACAGCCCCCAAAACATCCACAAAATACACTGAAAACCACCTTCCATTAAGCCACCTCCAAAAGCAGAAGGGTGGTAGGCAATTGGTTTAATATAATTTTCCCAATCAAACATTTATAATCCATATTTATAACGTGTCCTAGGAAGACCCCCACCTGACTTGAGAAATCTCATTCAATCCAAATCCCACAGAAAATCTCACCACTCTCTCTGAAGCCCCCAAGTGCTAGGCTGTGCACACGAATCCGACTTTGCAGGGAGATGTGTAAAACCACATGTTGGCAAAGAGCTCCCCGTGTGTATTCCTTCCAGCAAATACAAGGAATATATCGAACTCATGAAATGCACCCTACGGTACTCTGCCGTTTTAAAATAGAAATCTTTCTGTCATGCCCGTGTGTTAAACACAAGATCAGCCTTCCTCAACACACAAGCCCGATGCCTTTTACTCAGCCAGCCCAGGTGCAGCGAGGGCAGCTGAGCTGGAGCATCTTCTTCCACCCCAATGAAATCCCTAAAAGACACCAAATGGTGCTGTTCCTCTCTGGATGCAATCTGGATACCAACCAAAGGGGCACGAGCTCCCTTTTTTATTAAAAAAAAAAAATATATCTTCAAAAACAGATGTTTAATCTCAATCTACAAAGAGCCAATGACATCAAACCTAAAACATCTGTGCTTGAAACGTGTGAGATCCACTATCAGTATTCAAAGATAGTAATAATAAAAAAGAAACAATGTCCCAAATACAGACTAAGACCGGGTCACAGAGGTGATTCATCTCCTTATTAAGCCCCTGTACAGGGCAATTTCTGTGCCAGCTGCACCACAAAACTGGATTTGGTCAGATACTGTAAACTCCTATTAATTCCAGATCTATTTTTCATAAAATAGTATTATAGGCATTTACTTGAGGGGAGAAGCCTTCTCACATCATATAGCATACTAATAGTAATGCAATGCTTTTCACACCAAATCACTTGCACACTCAATAAATCTCAAAGATATGTGGTCATATCCTTGGTCAAAATCTCACCATTAGGAGAAAAAAAAGTACTGAAATTAAAAACTTCAGTATTGATTTTTGAAGGAAAAAGTTGTTAAATATGAAGGAACTGTAGGGGGTCGGTTTGTTTTCTCCCACAATGCCAAGTTTTCCCGTGCAGGACAAGATGTGACTTTAGCTGACACGTCAGGTCAGGCAACTTGGACCTCTGCGAAACCACAGCCTAATGCTGGGTTTCACACCACACTTCTCACGTGCTCCTCTCCCAAGCCCTTTACCAAAAGGAAAGCCTCCTTATCCCCCGCTGCAGATGCACTGAGCGGGCAGAGGCTCCCCCATCCCACCCTGGCATCCAGGTGTGGGGCACCTCCAGGGGAGGAAGACGGGGGACGCGTGTAGGGAAGGAGGTCTCCAGATCACATGCGTGCACCACGGGGGATGAAGGGAAATGGGCACCGTTCAGGCTCTCACCCCCACAGAGGATGTTTCTCTGCTTTTATAGGAAGCGACTGTCAGGGATGGTGAATTCCAAAGGGTTTGGTGCTGTTTGTGTATCTTTCACTCAAATGCTTCGCTTGAAGCATGTGGCATGCAATTCGCTTGTGAAATGGGTCAGGGTGTCAGATGTTAACTGCGGCCTGCAAGATTCATCTTTCTATAAAATTTCAGAACCATCTGCCCGATGCCATACTGTCAATGCAGAGGACTTATTTTAATGAATTCTCATACACTTTTTAAAATAAGAAAATAAAACTAAATAGAGGGCTGTGAGAAAAAAAAAAAAAAAAAAAAAAAAAAAAAAAAAAAAAAAGACGATAAAAAAACGACAACACAAATATAAAAATATGTTCCGCAATATATGGAGCTCAGAAAACTTGAGAGCTGAACTCATTTTTGCTGTCTAGAGGATAAGACTAGTTCCAAAGTGCAAAATTGGCAAGCTTTTGGCAGGTAATGACCCCAAAAGGGTGGTGGCAGCTTAGCAGTCCCTCCATCACCTGAGCCACTGACCTCCCACCTCCTGCTGTCCACGTCTGCATGCCCCAGGGCACCGTTTTGTTACCACACTTCCCTTCCCTGACATCTTCGCAACAATTTCACCCTCTGTGATTTTTGATTCCTTCTAGTATTTGTCCCAAAGTAAAGCCAACAATGAACCCCAATAATAATAACAGAAAACCCCCAAGTCTAGTCAGCCTTCAATTAGCAAAGCCTTAGAAGACATGGGCTTGTAGTGGGGGCACTAATGCTTTGACTATAAAATGAGTAAATGGTTTGCATGCAGGTCATGCTTTGATGACTCTCCACAAATACAAGGGCTAAAACCTTTTATTATCACTATTAAATTTCTTCACTTACTAAAAAAAAATGGGCAAATTTTCATAGCTGTTGTGCCAGCTGGTAGCATCAGACTGACTTTGAGAGCTCTTGCTGATAACCCATATTCCAAGAAAAAGCAGCAGGGATACAGCTCAGAAACTTTTTAAAGTTTTTAAGAAACTTTTTTAAAATTTTAACTACTTAATTTTAAACCACATACTTAAAATTAGGTTCCCTCCTGCATAACTGATTACTCTTACACTAACACCTTATATATGATGGTAAAACAACAGTTTTTTTCAGCAGTGACTGTTGATATTTCAGCATAACAAAACGTCTCTTTGTACTGCTCCTCTAGCCCTGGATACACATATACACAGCTAGTTTGTGGTCCTCAGCAATTAGTTAATAATAAAAAGCTAGCTGCAGTTATAGCATCTCTATCTACCTTTATTTTAAAAATAACACATTAACACAGTTTTCAATCTGTGAATATGTAATTCAAATCAATAGCCTCTGAAGTATTGCGGAATATGTTCCAATAATCAACAATCAGCTGTTAGAATCTAGCACCTCCAAGCTGCTAAACATTCATTTTCTACAAAGCTATATAGGATACAACCAAAAAGTCCTGTCTACTGCCAAAACATTGCTCCTTTCTGCAACTATCACAAGCTCTCAGTTTTACAACACAAGCTATATTGATACCCTTTTCAAATACAAATACTGGTAAAATATGGCTTGCTTGTTTTTCACATTTGTTCAGTTCAACTAATAGACTTCTATGAGTCCATTAAAGGCATACCCTTGAACACAGTATCACACTGCTTCATTATATAAAGCAGACAAGATTTGAATGTACAGGTAAGCCTGCATTTCACTGACATAACTAGGCACATTAATTAATCCCCAGCACAGCGTCCCTTTTCCTAGCATATCAGGAAAGATTAAAAGAATTATTCAATCAACCTCATATTTGACTTTAAAATCTCTAACAAATTGGGCAGAGTTTTTTTACTTTTTTTTTTTTTTAGTAAATGAATTCAAAAAAATAATTAAATAGCTTTTTTTTTTTTCATGTACTAGAGACCAAATTCTGATGAGTGTTTCTAGAGCTCTTTCAATAAAACTATATGGCATAAAACCATACAAATGTGTTCGTCACAATTTCCTAAAAAGCACTGTTTTCCAAAAATAGAAACTGCCAAATGTAAACCATTTAAGGCGAGGGAAAAAATAAAAAATAAAAAAAATGGGACACAGAAGTAGTAGCACCCATGTGCTTTGACTAGCCCATCACAGGCACTCATCTCTCCACCAATGGAATAGAGAAGGTAATGAACAAATAGGGGACTGCTCTGAACACCCCAAATCAGAAATCCTCTTTCTGTACCAAACCCAGGTCTCAAAGCACACTGTGCACACTTAAGGACTAACACACAACACAAACTGTATGAGACTCCTTCAAAGCCAATTGTAAAGAAAGTGACCCAAAATGCCTGCCAGGGATCACTGTGACTCCTTGCATTCTCTCATGCCTTTCTTTCCAAACATATCAGTTGTGATTTCAGTGTGTAAGTATTAAAATAGGTCTCCGCTACTTCCCCTGCCAACACTTGGGAATCCACTATGCATATGGGCAGAAAGCTGCATATGCAAGGAGCTCCACTAACCTCAATGACATATGTTGAAAAACACAGTGAAGGCCTAAGGAGCTAACAATCTTTTATTCATGCATCATCTCTTCACCAGAGGGATCCCAGACCATGCTAAAATCCCCTGAGGCTATCTGCTGTGAAGGCAGCAAACGCTGAACATTTTCTTTAAGTGCTGGTCCCATTACCCATTAAGTTCCTTGATAGATATTACAACTTCATAACCTTCCATGACACACTTCCTACTAAAAGATGTTGGTTTTTCCTGTCACACCTTCTGTAGACAGCACCGACCTTGTTCCAAAGCAACTGATACCAGAAAAGTCACTGCAAAGATTGATGACACAATGTCCTCAAATCCCATCGTTGTGCACATGTAAAATAAAAAGTGTATCAGATCGAGTTGCAAATGATACATTAGTTTAAGATCACAGGGCCTATACCTTAATCTAGCTGTACCATAATGCTATGATTACAACCAGGCAGTCCTGTGCACGTGTTATTGACAGTCAGAGCCAGGTAGGATTTCTAACAAAGGTCATCTTGGCCTGTTAATACACCCTCAAGAGCAAGTGGGAGGAGTTCATATACCTGCCTTCAAGCTCTGCACCTACACAAGCCAACAAGCACTTATTTCTCCATTTCATTATCAGGATTCAACACAGTAGTACCTGATCATACTACAGAAACGGGGTTTTGTTTTTAGCGAGCACACAGTCTTTGTAATTCAAAACTTGTCAAAAAGGGCATTATCATTTTGATTCACTGTGATTTATGAATGGCAAATAGAGGTAGTATGCATGATATATGCAGCTTTGAAACACAGAGGGATTTTTAGTAGAACTAGACAGGTGTGTTATGCCCCTATACTTCTAACCAGGCTTGATTATGGGCTTCTGTTCTTAAATTCTTTGAAATACCCAACTCCTAAGGCAAAAGTTATCCTGACACACAAACTAAAGACAATTTATTAGTTTTACTCAAGATCGTATTTTGGTGTTTTGTTAGTACCTCAAACTGTGTGAAACGTTTTCTACCTGATATCCAAAGAAGACCATCCACCACATATCCTGCATGGCATGAAAGTGATCGATCAAAGGACTGCACAAAGGTCCACTTGTTCTTCTTGGGGCAGTAGCACTCCACGGTAGGCAGAACTTGGCGCAACTCATTTCTGCCCCCTACCGCATAGAGGTACTCGTCCACCGCTCCCAGCACAAAGTGCTCCCGACAGTTCTTCATCGGAGCTATCTCGGCCCATGAGTTGGTGCGGGGGTCGTAGCGGCAGGCAGTTCTCACCGCACAGGTACGGCCTGTGGAGTGCTCGGCCTCTCCACCAGCTACAAAAAGAAAGTCTCCCATGACAGCCACGCAGTGGTGACTTCTCCCTACTGGCATGGGTGCTAGCTCGCTCCAGTTTGCGATCCCCGCGATGTGAACGTTTTCTTGATCTACCGGGTTGAAGTATCGCAACTCCTTCACTTTACAGACTTCACGCTTTTTCCCACCAATAATATAAAGAGTGTCTGACTGGAAGCGAGGTTTTGTCCTTCTGGTTTGCCAAACCGGCTGTGCATAGATGCTCTGGTGGTAAGCCAAGGCCTCATTAACAAGTGCTGTCGCAGTTTCACTGGCTTGGACAAGGGGATGAGAAAGAGCTACAGTATGCAGAGTATCCACATCCATAAGGCCAAAGCGGACATACTGGAGAAGCTCATCCATGTACTGGTAGCGGCAGTTGTGCTCCAACCACCTCACGGCCAGCTAGAAGTGAGGGGGAGGAAGGGAAAAACAAAACACCAATTATTCCTGTAGAATTCTGTCAAAGTTTGGTCTTTTGAAAAACTGTGTTTGTATTCCAGGAAGAACCATGTACCTGCCTCAAGAGCATTATAAGTCAATATGAGAAGTAGTCATGAATGCATGTGACTCAACATAAAACATACATACTAAAACTCCATCTATAATATACCTCAAAGCACTCTATTGCCATACCATCTGTACCATTCCTCCTCCCCCCCAACCCCCCCCCCCCCCCCGAGAATTTCCACATTATCAGATTGTAATACTGCTATGCAATACTCCTGCTGTGAAAACAGTGATGCTGTAGGAGAACAAAATCCAGGAATCAAACTGTTGGAGAGCAGTAGTACAAATATTGGGACTATGCAATCATTGGAGACCACGGGTCCACTAGAAAGAAAAGCAAGAATCTGGTTAGATGATTTAAAAAAAAAAAAAAGTCCCTTCCACCGTTCATTCTACTTATGACAAAATATTGAAGGAATATACAAAATACATAAGGAATCCTTAAATTTTTCTCCCTTCTTCATTTACTTTATTCATAAAATGAAGAGAAGTGTCAGGGGACCAGAAATTAAAGGTAAAGAAGAAAGATGCAGAGAAGAGGTTCTGCTGGTTCAGGATTAAGAGAAAGAGGAGAGAGGAGGTCTCTGAAATGGCTTCAGCAATTGCAATTGGTATCAACAGCCAAAAATAAACACAGACTTTAAATTACATAAAGCATACCGAATCCAACCAAGTCTCAAAAGAGGCCGGGAATGGCCTAAGCCATTTCAGGAAAGGTATAAGTTATTATTGAAAATCTCCATTGTCGAGGACACCCTAACTTCCTCAGGAAAACTGTCCCCATGCACAAGTATCCTCTTCAACAGATTTTCCTTTTACCTGTGCCGGAACTCTAAACCTCTCCACTCACTTGATCCATTTTCCACCTTAAGGTTTATAACCCCAAGCCAAGGAACCACCAGTCCAGCACTTGAATTTGATGATCTCACCTGTCCAGGATGAAAAACAGTCTGCTACCTGTCTTGTCTCCTCCATCTTCAATGCATTTGAAGATGTGTGTTAGTTTCCTCTTCTCTGAATGAAAAAGTTTGCTACCTAAAACTCGGTAAAAACTTCCTCTTAGGGCTGCAGTAGTCATGAGTAGATCAGGAAGATCATTTTGATTGTAACAGTCTATGTCATTCTTGTTTGTGTATCCCTACATGAGACTGTTAACACACTATGATATTGCTGTTTCATGTTTAAGATTATGACCTACACCCATTCCCACCTCTTTTTCTGCAGAACTTCCACAAAGTGTCATGCTTTCTCTGTCACTACTGAACTCTACTATTTACTTCAGGCCACTGCTCCAATCTGTCAAGATCATTCTCAATCCTAATTTTATTTTCAAAAGCGCTTGAAGACCATTCCACCCTCTGATTGTCTGAAAACATAAAAAACCTATTATTACATCATCCAAGTCATTAATAAAGACATTAAATAGTTCTGGATGAGGACAGGCTCCTCTACTTGATATTTCCTATTATCCTGACAAAGAACTCTTGAGTTTCCAACTGTTCATGCAATAACAAGAGTTTAATCTAAAACTCACTGTCCTGTAATGATGACAGGAATGTCACATTAAACAGCTGGAAAGAAAGACTCCTGTCTTACTAAAAGCTTTCATTTAAGCATAGTGTATCAAATTTATTGTTGCTTCTGTACTCCATCAGAGAGGGAAGATGACAAACTAAAACCACTTTCGTATTAAGATTAATTTGAAACACTTCTTCTGCATTGTTGTACTCAACCCCTGTGAAACAAAGAATCAATGAAGGGCATCAAAATTGCAACTGTAATTCAGTGAGTTAAATGCTGAATTGAGTTTCAAACTGTGCATTAGCTATATGTGTTTAGGCTTGCTAGTAAAAGGGAGTTAATTAAATATATTAGAAAGTGCTTATGCCCTTGAAACAATTGAGGATTATATTCACATGTTCTAAATCCACCAAATCCACACATCCAGTGTCTACTGAGAGGTTTTAGGTAACTCCCTACTGCATGTCTTAGGATGTGTGTGCATCATTCCTCAAAGTCTTCAGAGGCACTTAGCCCACATCATTGACTAGATGCTTGAATTTCAAGTGGAATTCAGACTATCTTCATACTGACTGAATGATTAGTGGTTTGCTCTATTAAAGAAGAATTCACAAAACTTACTTTTCCTACCTGTCATCATTTGTGTCCAACAGATTGGTTTATTTTGCTTAGAGTTCATGACCTTACTCTTATCTAAAATGGTTTTATCACCTGTGCTTTAATGACAGATACTACAGACTCATAGAAGACATATACTGAGGAAAGTAAGGTCCTGGTAACCACAAGGCTTTTAAAGAAAGTTTAACATTAATGCCTGTTAATATCTTAAAACTTCATGCTTCCTCTTTCCTTTCTTCTCACCCCCACCTCTTGTCTCCTCCAGTAACTACTGTATAAACAGAAAAAACAACACTACATACATTCATACCTTTCACTATCTGCATTCATTTGTACATATGGGATGTGTGAAGATCTGCAGCAGAAGGGATGGACATCTCCACTGCAATACATTTTCTCTGCTGCTGCATCAAGTTTGGCAAAAGCAACCTGGTTCATACTGAGTTTGATCTGTACTGAAAGTATTCCTGGAGTAGTTGTAAAAAAAGAAAAAAAAAAAAAAAGAAAAAAAAAAGAAAAGCTTCACTGAAATCAGTAATGCTTAACATTTCACTAAAATTACAAATTTCTAAACCACCATAGCGATGGCGTAAAGTGACACAAATATTCTGTTGGCACTCACTAGAGATGTACAATCTATTCCCGGCCTTGAACCAAGACTTTTTCCATCTTTTCCTACACTATTTCATCCCCAGCCATCTGTCCTGCATCTTTCTCTTCATTTATGAAAACTTTTAAATCTTTCTAAATTCAATCTATTGCAACTTCCTTGGGATTCTCTAAATGCAGCACCTAAAGGTATCTTTGGTCTACACTACTTCCATGTTTCCTTTCTAATGAGCAACTGCAACAGCAGCAGGAAGAATAATGTCTTCTGTATAGGAGCTGCTGGCTGTAACCAGGCTTAGCAGGTCTGAGGTTAGTTTGCAGAGGATCACTGCATTTTACTGTGCTAATTTAGGAGGCAGGGCTCAGAACCCAGGCACATCACTAGATCAGCTGGATGGTCTGCAGGCATTTGATAATCAACAAAGAAACTCCACTGGCTCTTAGAAAAACCACTAAGATCTGGGAATCACAATGTCTTCAAATTCTCCCGTCCACATCAATTCAAGCTACTGCTCAATACAATTTGACTACAGTATCGTATGGGACTCACACCTAATCTTTGGTACTCAAAGGCAGAGAAAAGGTGGTGCAAGCTAAAAGCTATAATGTTTTCATCTCCTTGTCCTGCTATTGAAAACAATGACTGTTGAATTTAAATGCTGTAAATTCATGTTGGGATACTCCTTAAAAATAATATGGCTGTACTAAAACTACAAATGCAGGTATTTATAGGTAAATTCATATAATTCATGTGCATTTCCTAGACTGTGACAAAGGGCTATGGAACGGGTTCTGTGGCATTAGGGGCACTCACCAACTGAGCCTTAGACTTACACATTTCTAATGCAACATGCATTGTTATGGTGCTCTCTAGCAGAACGTGGTGTCTGACACCATGGAGGCATGGAAGAAAATTGAGTTATCTGGGAGGTGAACTGCTATTCTAGTCAGCAGATGGTTTGGCAGCTATTGGAAGGCTGGAGGGGGAGATGTTAAAAAGAAAGTTCCCTAACAGTTTTTTTGGGTGTAGTAGAAATAGTCACTGAAGGACTGTAAAACTGTTCTAAATTTCCTTTAGCATTAAAGGAGGCAAATATAACTCTCATGTACATATGGTGGAAGCGGAAACTTGTAATATATCAGCAAACATCTGTGTATTTATCAATGCAAGTTCCATCACCTTTACTCAGCTTTTGTTTAATCCATACTTAGAAGCCTGGTGCCTTCATAGAAACTCCAAAATTTACCCCATCTATGCACCAATTACAGTACCTATTTACCCCCTCCAGCAGTAGTGATTAGCAACTACAATCAGAATTGGCAAAATAAACTCAAAGCCATTATACACTGTATGACACTGCAAGGAGAGACAAGCAGATGTCTCTAAGGAGATACTGACAGCACCTGAAATCATAACTGTGTTTAAAACACAAACAAGCGAGCAAGCAAAAACAAAGAGACTGTCCACAATTGTGAGTTTTAAAATATTTGTATCACTGCTAAATAATTTACAAAACTAAGGAAAGACTCCTATTCCTAGTGTCATATAGGCACATTCTGTTTAAACTGCTAGAAGCTTCTTTTCCTATTAATTTTAATGTATGAATGTGTGTGAAAAAGAAGCTACCTATATCAACTTTAATAAATAATATATTTTGCCATATTCATCTTCTGAACTATGTAAATGACAAAAGTAGACCTTCAGAAGAACAGGGATTTTCAAGCCAGATTAATTCTCTTATTCTGAAGCCTTAACCCAAAGAGTCTGTCTTCTCCAAGGTTACATTTCTTGATTTAGCAATGGACTACATTCTCAGAACTTCAGAAAACAAATGGAAAATAGGCTGCAGCACAGCTGAAGTGTACATCTAAACACACCTGCAGGTTGGATTGTGGTTTCATTGTCTGTACAATGGCAGCTTCTGCTTCAGCACAGTGCTTCAACAGCCTGACTCACAAAGCCTAGGAATGTAGTTCTTCCCTCCCTGCAATTAATGTCATATGTAGCACATGCGTACCACAGCTGGAGAAGGTACTTGGGCATTGGAGGTTAAAGCTGAATTAAGAGTTTCACTCCTGCTTAAGATAGGCCTGTAACAGATAGTTTTCTGGTCTATTGGGCCACCAACTGTAACTTCGCCTTGCCTGTTCAGCATATCCCTAGAATCATTCTCACTATCCAGAAAAGCCAAGCCACAGTGCAAAAGTTTGATATACTTGTTAGACATAAACTCATTTGGAAACTACTTTAAGTCAAAATGTCAGCAACACGGAGAGTTTATGTCTCCAGAGTGAATACTCCTTGGACTCTGCAAGGGGCAGGGGCCACGGGAACTCCATTAAAGTCATCTTCATTTGATCTTCGGTTGATGTATTCATGTCACAGACCCACAGACTGCAAAGGAATTATGCTTGTTTATGCTCTCTAAGGTCTCTAATAATTGAGATGAAGCAAAGAAGTGATAGCGGTGGAAGAAAGGAGTGGGTTTTTTGTTTGTTTGTTTCTTTTTAGGAACAACAAATAAATAGAAATGGTAATTTTTTTAAGGTTTCAAAACAATGAATTTCCCCTTTCGCATTAAACCAAATGGAAATCTTAAATAATATTCCATAGCAAACATTCTCATTTTAGGAGAAAGAATAATTTTAAATATGGAAACAAAAGCAGAGGGAAGAATTCTCCTGGAATGAGACCAGATGTATTCGACACCTATTATCAACTTCCTGCATGATAATTCAGTGATGATATATAACAGGAAAAAGGAAGGGAGGAAGGGAGGAAGTAACTACCTGGCACAGCAGCTGTATCAACCAGGCAGTACCTTACATTTGTCAGTATGCAAAATGAGGGACTCAGACCTAGATGTCACAGGGTCTTAGAGATAGAAATCTTTTCTTTTTATTTCAAATTAAGAATGTGCATAAAAATAAGACTGTAATGAGCTGCATGTAGAACAATCAAAATTATGAGGTATTTGCATTTCTTTGCACCTTGAGCCAAACAACTACAAAATTATGCATAGAATTCTCTCAGTCTGAACTCAGTAAATATTAATAATCTCTGAATCAGCAATGATATGTCTTTTGCCCCTGAACCCTGAAGAGAGACTTTCCAACTCAAGAAGTTGTATTACACTGACTGAGATCGTCTTTACAAGGCGCTAGTCTGAGGCATACGTGTGTAGTCTGTGAAAATAATGCTGTGCCATCCCCCACCCTTTTTACACAGTGCCGTTTTAAAATTACCTGTTTGTCAGTTTTACAAATGTGTGTGTATGTAAGCAGCCCCCGGTGTGGAGTTGCATTAGCAAGCAGGCAAGCTTTCATTTGCACATTCCGATTTTACAATCAGAATTAAAACATTTACTCTGTTCGGGGTTAGTTGATAAACAGGGATTTAAAAATTTCCTTTTTTTTTTTCCTAATGCAAAAAATGAAAGAAAAATGTTCCTCTAGATGTATTATGCCTTTGGGCTCCATTTGAGGGAAGGGAAAAAAGACAGAGAAAGCTACTGTGAAGGTCACAGAGCGAAAGAACTTCCTCAGGGCACAGAATAAATTAAATCCCAAGGAAAAAATAAAATGTGATTTCCAGAGTGTGAGGCACAAACTCAAAATGACAATGATTGACAGCCAAACTATATCCGTGCAATATCGAAGACTGCACGTTCTCATTTACCTCAGTGTAGCCAGCAAGCGCCCATTAAACATCCGTCTGATGCCCAAATTAACCTTCTTGGCAAACTGAAAGAGGCACAAACTATCATAATCAACCTTTCATTATCACAGCAGCCTCTAGTTAAAGGGTCAGAATAATTGTGCCATCAGAGCCCTGATTGTTTTCAATCAACAGACGACTGGAGTGACAGCTCAGTGATGGAGTAGTTTGATGAAACCGCACCAGGCCTAATCAGAGCAGATGAAAGGAAGGCATGATTGGTGCAAATGAACAGTCGTGCCTCTCTTTTTCATTTACAATCTGAAATTACTCTTAAATTTACAGGGTTTTTTCTCCCTTATGAGTACCTCTGAAAGAATGTTTGACTTATTATGAGTTCTGACAGTGCAGAGTTATAAAACACAGGTAGGGTTTTCAGCTGAGGCTTTAAGTGGGTATTCAGCATAATTTTAACAAATTCACTCTTGAAAAGCACAAAATGACTAAAGACTTCCAATGACCTAACCTTTCAGTACTGTTTGATTAGCAGAACAATTTATCACTGCTCACATTCTTCATGTTAAGAGAAGATTAAAAACAATGGGCAAGGATCTCTTGGCCAATATATTTATTGCAGCATGCTCCTGTTCATACACACACAGAGAAGAAGAAAAAAAAAAAAAAAAAAAAAAAAAAAGAACATTGCATTAATAATCCTTTTCCTCTTACAACAAATAAGGGAATACAAGCAAGGGATTGTTTGAAGATGAAAGGAGAGACCAATTATCAGATGCAACAGACAACATCAATATTTAGTTTTATTTAGGTGGGTTGTTCATTCCCACATTCTAAAGGATGGGTAAGGAATCTATCCCACACTTGCCTTACCCATTAGCACAGAATCAGAGTGCCTCACAAATGAAAAGAAAAATTAAAAACTGGGGCTGCTCTGGCAAAATTTGAAAAGAATGGAAGACTTGAGTTTCCTGCATCTCCTCAGCTACAGTCCACTTCCACTCCTGACCTCATCCATCTCCAGCCATGTGCTGTCCCATCCTTCCAGTAGCTCTGTCAGGATGGCACTGTAAATCAAAAGAACCTCTTTGTACCTCTGCAGGAAGCAACTATTGCAAGTGATGAGTGGTAAATCTTTTGTTCTCTGATCATATGTTACCTAGTCTGTCAGGCATCACAAAGTGCACGCCAATGCTCAGGTCAGCATACCATAACAAAAAAAGCAGCTCAGAAGCAGGTTAATTTGAACAGGGAGTGGATAGAGAAGACTGACTCCCAAAGGCTTCTAAGGATAGAGAAGACTGAACACCAAAGGCTTTCTAAGAAATGTTGGTTCTTGTATCATTTCCTCCCAGTACAGAATGGAAATTTTAATTCCTTAAAAGCTCAGGGCTGTAAGCAGAACATTTATCTAAACGGAAGACACACACAGGTGCCCTAAAACGAAGAAGTTTGCACATCCTTGCAGACACAGAGGATGCTGCTTTCACTTGTTCTTGTTTCACTTCAGTTTATTGAAGTCTACTGATGATGTAACTAAATTCACAGGACCAGGTTTTCTGGAAAGAAAAGGAGATGCAAATTGATTTTAAATATCAAACTAAGTAATCAGCTGGAATTTTCAAGTTATCGCACATCCCACTTCTGTAGATTGCCTGCATCTTCCTCTCAGCCAGCTCTGTCCACTGTCAAGGTACAGTCTGCACATAATGCTGTGGAATGTGGGTGCTTTTTCTATTTTACAGTGAGGGAATTCTTACCACCCTCAGATAGCATTAAGGCTCGAAACTCAGCCCAAATAAGATCCATTAGCTCCAAATCCTAGATAAAAGAAGCACAGCAAAAGTTGCCTAGTCTGCAATGGCTTGGTATTTCCCCCTTCAGTCCTTCAGTCCTTGCACTCAGCTGACAGCTGAGTTCCACCTTTCTTCCCATTTCAAATATTAAAAGCCCAACCTTTTCCAAGTCTAAAGATGCTATTGACATTACATACATAGATTTAATGAACTCCTGGGAATGACCCCAGAACAATCCAAACATATTAATGGAGATGAGAAATAAAAGTTTGGGAAGCTGCCACCACTCTCTTAGATGGAGTGAAGGGAAGACTCAGAAGAAAATGTTTCTTCAAGTACTGGTACAATCTATCATCTTAAAGCATATCAGCTATGATGCATCAATCACCAGTTGCCCAATTTCGTCACAGGTCTGCTAGACAAATACATTGTCCTTCACAGTCCTCGACAGGTACAAGGAGGAGAAAAAAAACTACAAGACTTTGGCAGACTTCTTAGTCAAACAGCTCAATTAGTAGCAATTTTAACAGCTGTATCTCTGTCTCTTTTTTAAAAAATAAATACCTCCAGAAAACAAACTTATGAAGACAGGAGGAATTCTTCATCCAGAAGATGAACTCATGAATGTGAGCTTTCATCCTCCCAAGTACAAGATAATGATACTAGCCTTCCCAAAAGGGCTATTACTTAATGAAAAACATCGTAAGAGAGGAAGTGGTAGATTCATTTTACAGGAATTTAATAGAAACACATAGGAAATAATGTCATTTTTATAGAAGGTTAGGAATTGAAAGTATACTTTTCAAAATTGTATTCACTTCTTCCAAACATTTTATTGCTGGCATTTGTTTTACTATTCCTAATTGTTAACGGAAATGAGACTTGACAGATGCCTACTTAGAAGACATTGACTAACCTCAATAAAAATATTTCAGCTCTTTAGACTTGTGATAAAATAGCTATGATCAAAAATCAGCTTCATAAAAGTCTAACTGGACTACATTAATAAGTAATATTATATATGGTAATGCATCATGTATTAAAGCAATAAGTTGCTAAAACAGAAAAACTAAACTTTTCATCTACTCAAGCATGAAGTGAAGTAAGGTAGGGACAGAAGGTAAACTCTCAGCTGTTGTAAATTATCACAGCTCATGGAAGTTTGCCATTTTACACCTTCTGGGGAATCTGAACTTCAAAATTATATAGCACTTTCCTTCCAAGTATCTCAAAGCAATTTATAAGCACTAAAACTCAAGTTTGTGAGAAGTGTACATTTCAACCACTTTCTAGACATGGGAACTAAGAGAGAGAAAAATTAAGTGATATGACAGAAGACAGCAATGGCACAGTTGACACTTAATCAATATCTTCTGTCCCTTCAACCTGTACACAACTGAGTTTCTTGTTTCCACTATCAAAATCCTGTGGAGATTTTGTGCTTCATGGCACAGAATGAAGCCTGGTGAGATGTGGGTACCTGAAACAGAAGACATACTAGGTCCCTAAGCATCATCTGACAAAAGTATTTAAGAAATTTTGAAGCTGAAAAGCACATCTCCATACTGACTGCAAAACACTGCATTCTTTCCGAACTTAGAGCAGCAAAGACAAAATTGTCTTACATTGCACTTCCAGAGAATTGCATTCGTGTGCAATCAAGTCCTCAAACCATAGAGTAGCTTCCTGGTCATTTGGAGCTTCTACACAAAGGCAGACCTAAAAACGTGCTTCTTACACCTAACTCATTCTTCTGCTTTGATGGAGGGAACAAGCAAGGCCCAATGCAACCCCAAGCAATGACATCCCATACGTACAACTGTGCGTTTAAAACAAATATGAACTAGTGTGGAGCCCCTGTTGCAACAACCTTCATGGATACCCCACTATTGACAACCTGTGCCCTGCAAGGAATATCAGAGCTGGAAGTGTACACACACACAAAAAATAATAAATGAGCTGGAACAGATCGCACTGGAGGGGTTCTGCTTACTGCTTCAATCAAAGTAACTTCTGTTTTTAACAGAATCATCTGAAAAGAGTATGGAGGGCGACAGTTTAACCAGTGCAAAGCAAAACAATAAAACCCAACCCCCACACTGGCATCTGGATATAACCTTGCTTCTTCCTTGCACACAGGTCCAGCCATATTGTGACTTAGAGAAGGGGAGTAACCCTCCAACCACCATCATAAGCATTCCTAAAATACAGCTTAACAGGTTCCTATGGATCCTAGTAGTTCTGCCTCTCTGAACTATATTAAATGGCAAGAAGCTCTGAGGTAACAACTCTTTTCCATCCATTTTCTAACTTATCATAGAATGCTCCAGTTCGGCCCCTCCATTATTCATCGTAATAGTAAAAATCACATTGCTAGTTGAATTTATCTATTTTTTTAATTGTTGTTGTTTTGTTTGTTTTAAAGTTGCAGTGAACAGAAGCTTATCTCTTTGTGAACCGAACTATCTAACTAGGACCCTTAACTGTGATTTGTTTTTTAGTTTAAGGAGATCAAAGTTTATGATAGCATTAGGCCAACTTACATAACGATGGCTTCTCTTTTCTCAAACAGGTTACGGAAAGTGTGCATGGGAGGTGGAAGAAGAACACACCCCCAACTCAGCAGCCATCATTTCAAAATCTAGAACTGTTCACCTTTATTTTTAGAGGAAACATTCAGGCTGACATCAAATGCCATGAAACTTTACACAGCCACACTTAGCATTAAAATAAGTTGCTGGTACATAATTGTAACTGGAAGGGACAATCTTTCACCATACGATACACGCTGTTTTTATTGCTATTCCTCTTTTTATTTTTTCCCTTGAAATATACTTTTAAAGTACAGTGGCTCTCTAAGGATACAGGAATCTACAAGCTTTCATCAGTAAAAATTGTTAGAGAATGAAATAGGCATAAAATAGACAAAGTTCTATAAAATATGCAGTACAGCTCTGTGAAAATTAGTCTAAATGGTTCTTAAATGTCAAAAGATTCCTATTCCTTCCTTCCCTATTGTTAGGGTATAATTTTCTATGAGTTTAATAGGTAAATCCAACAAATCACATAAAAATGTATCATTTTCTATAATAATCTTGACAACAGCTATATAGGACTTATATGTCATTAATATCTTAGGTCACACAAAAATGCACATCAAAGTAAATACTCTTCTTAGTCCGTTTATATTTATAGGTATGCTCTTAACATGCCATGTTACTACAAAATCCCTGAGGTCAATTTTTCGAAGTGAAATCACCAGGTATTTTGTTTTAACAGTGGTATCACCAGCATCTTCACTGCAAAAATAAATTTATTTCTGTTTTGTTCTTCTTTACTATTTTAATGAACTAAGCCCTCTGACAACTACAGCATCAGTTTACCCTTACCTGGATCTCATAGCCAAGTGCTCTCTGAGTTCCCCCTGCTTCCTCCTATCCACTTCACTTATGCAATCATCAAACACCAGCCACTGAAGTACATGTTACAAATTCGTAAACTTGATTCTTCAACTCTGAAGCACTGCTGAAACTTGAACAGGACCACTAATGTTAACTGTGGGAATATTTAAGCCTTTTCCTGTGAGCAGACAATCTACTTCTGCTTTCTTCAAATTCCACTAAGAACTTGATTTAGCATGACAATAAATACACATCTATTTTAGTATTTATTTCAGCTGATTTTACACTTAGGAATTTGTTCCCCCATTGCTTTTTTAACATACAAAAATAAAAATTATTCTGATTTAGATTCATAGAATGGTTTGGGTTGGAAGGGACCTTCAAGACCATCCAGTTCCACCCCCCTGCCATGGGCAGTGACACCTCCCACTAGATCAGGTTGCTCCAAGCCCCATCCAACCTGGCCTTGTACACTTCCAGGGAGGGGGCATCCACAGCTTCTCTGGGCAACCTGTGCCAGTGCCTCACCATCCTCTGAGTGAAGGATTTCTTCCTCATATCTAACCTAATACTATCTTCTTTTAGCTTAAAGCCATTTCTTCTTGTCCTATCACTACATTCACTAATAAAGAGTTCCTCCCCAGCTTCCTGTAGGCTTTTTTTCTGTACAAAAAGGCCACTACTTGGTCTTTAATCCCCATATGATGGGCTTCAGATTACTGCTGGACTCATTATTATTAAGCAGTGAGTTTTTTCAAAATCAACTAATTGTCCCAAGAATATAATTTATTTTTAAAAGTGACTGAAATACTTGAACACATTTACAAACAAGGCTTTAAGACCCTGAATGTATTTCCATGAATTGGGAATGTCAGACTTTACTTCCTGCAAGATTAAAACAAATATGAATTTATTATTAAAAATCAAATTTTATCTGAAGCAAAATGAAACAACTGCAACTGCTGAAAGGTGAACTTCATAAAATGTATATGGTTTTAGCCAACCTGGAGTTTAATTTTCTTTCTCTATCTTCTTTGCTTTCAAAGTACAAATAGAGGCAATGCTTCTACCAGCTCTCAAAGGAAAACTGAATGAAATGCAGAGCTGGGAATTCTCAAAAGAGCTTCTCATTTTCTATCATTTTCAACAAGCTTAAACCCATCAGAAACAGTATTAAACAGATTTACTAGGCTTTTGAAAGGGAAGAAATTACTGACATTCATATCTGAAAGTAAGATGTTAACTAAGATAGTAGCACTGGACTGTCTCATTTGATCATTTGTGAGTTTTAGACTTTATTTATGCTGTTCTTCACCTTAAAAATGAAAGTAATGGGTATTTCCAACCATGTCTGGTTTTCACAACGCTATGAGCTATACAACTTTCTATCATGTAACCACGTATATTTGTATTATACAATTTTACAATTATACCTCAGTTAATCTCTAACAGGCCAATGCCACAAAGAGCAGAGCAGTCAACACAAAACCCACCGTAACAGACTAATTCAAATGCAGAATGCAATATCACAGAAGCTGTCTTGCTGTGTGCACACCTTGGTGTCCTCTTTTTGGCTTTATGAATCAAAACACACATCCATTGCTTAGCTGAAGAAATGACCTAAATTCAAGAGCTGTGGGCACAGCAGCCCTCCTAAATACTGGTGTGATGCTCTATGCTTTTCTGAAGTTAATCTGGGATAAATAAGGTGAGACAATGTTACTGTAGGACACTGTGGCAAAAGTAATGCCCTCCAGTAATTCCTCTATTGCTCACAGCAGTGGCAGCAAAATAATCAAGGTTTTTGATAGGAACTGACATGCAACAAAAAGAAAAACAAGGAGAACACACAGTTGCTCCTAATATAACCTTATTTTTAATACAGAAAATTCCATTCAGTACTGCCATTGTTTATAATAACAAACAAACAAACAAAAACAGGAATCAGATTAGCCAATATTCAAGAAATAACATGCAGAAACTTTTAAAAGGTCAGACTAAATGAATACATGAAGTTCACAAAACTTTATGGAAAGTACTAGATTATGAGAACGCTAGATTTAAGCTAAGGAAGACAAAGGGGGGAAGGTGTTTCATAAACTAAGGGGACAGCACAAACAGGGCTAGCACTCATTTCCACCATAAGCCAAAATGGCAATACTATTATGAATGATGCAAAAACTATCGTGAAAAACATGCGTGACCTGAGCACACCAGCAGATAACAGAATGAAATTCAGCTGCCTACATCTACTGCCTCAATCCACTGCAGCAGGTACATGTCCTACCCAGTCTCCAGCTCCAGGTGGCACAGATCACCTTGAAGATCCTGTGCCACAATTGCCAGCTTGCCCTACATGTCAGGGACATCCTACCAAAAGTGCTGCACATACCTATGTTGACAAAAACGAATCCCACCCAAGTAGTCTGGAGGGATTGCAGGGAGTATTACCATTACAGTCAGTTCAGGGGAGGTACGTCTTATTTTGATGACCCTTATGAAAATGAAACCTACATCCTATCACAGGTTCTGTTTTCACACTATTTTTCTTTTATGTTTTATTAACATAATCTTGCTTGCAGCTAGCCATGATACACACACAGCACAAGCATCACAGATCCAGCACAGTGGACACTGTGATTCACAAGTGACTCTTTGGCACTTTTATGTAGACTGCTCATGAAAAGTGAATTAAAAAGGGGTTGAAAACACAGCAAAATATGCACAAGAAATATGCTAATTTTCCCATGTAGCTTTATCAATTCACCTTGGCCTTGATATGCATCAAATTCCTTTTTTCTCTCTGCTTCTCATGATGAGAGGTTGACAGCCACATTTTAGTGTGGTGGTTTTCTACTTAGGCTAAATACTCACCAGAAACGAGCATTAGACCACCAGACATGATTTTACTTATTGCCCAAGAGAGCACTTAAGCTTATTTCTGGAACAGCGAAAGGCTAATGCACTGTTTAAACACAACCTTGATTACTGAAATGCTCTCCTTCGCTTGCTATTTCTTATCATTACTTGCTTTGCAGTAAAACTTAAGTCCCCATTTACCAAGGCACTTAGTCCACATTTTGTCACAACATACATATACCATTGAGAAACACAAATTTTGCTCTCTCTGTATTAAAAATTGCTCAGTAGAATCAAATGATTGACAGTGCAAAAAACCTGAAGTACTGCACTGATGGAATGGCAAGTTTGTGCTGGAACATGGTAACCCATTTCTAGACACTGCTGTTCTGCGTAGGAAACTGCGGGCATCACTGGAGATGGATGGAAGATGTCAGAGGGCCTGTCTTTGACAGGGAACTCTTCCATCGTAACAGCCTGCCGTAATGTGTGCACAGCAGAAGTTCTAACAGCACTGAACCCTGTGGGATTCCTGCAGGAGAATATACTTGGCCCTCCACAAATCACACCACGAGGTTCAAAATGGAGCTGAAGTGCAAGAAAAGGCAGTTAAAAATTGGGCACTTTACCCTTCTGAAGAAGAGGATGAATAGGTGTGTCGTGAAAAAGTTGGATTTATACATTTTTATAAAACAGGCATTTAACAACTCTTATTGACCTATGACACTGTAGCCTGTCTTTTATTTTTCTATTTATTCAAGCAATTATGCTTCTGTAATATGGAAACCAAATATTGCTTTTGCACTTCCCATTTATAGCAACAAAAGGAGTAACTAGTGCTACACTTTCCCGTGTGGATCATCAGCTTCATGAACACAAGTTCACAAGTTGCACACAAGTTAACAGGCCTGGAATGCCTTGGGAGCCTAGCCCTGGAAAAGACACGGCATAGCTGGGTCATACTTTCTAGCTGAATAAACTACTTGCAGATTTTTATTTTTTTTTCTGCCCATTGTTCCTAGATTAGGAACATGCTTAGCAGTTGATAATCAAGAAAACAAGTTATATGGCAAAATAAAACCCCATCTCAAACTTCCGAATCCTAACATCGGAAGCACTGGTGAACACTAAAGTTGATCTATTTTTAAAGTTAACTGTTTAAAAATATATCTCTTTCAACAACCTAGTTAACCGTCAGCAGGGGAGGAAGAACCTAATCTATACTGAATTCATATTAAGACTCTTTGCTTAGAGATCAAGAGATCACCTTGGATCAAGTGCAGTGTTTAATAAAGCATTATCTGACCAGTCACAGAATGGCTCAGGTTGGAAGGGACCCCTGGAGATCATCTAGTCCAACCCCCAACCAATATCCTGCTGGGAGACTGAATGATCCAGTAGATATTTCTAACTATTAGCTTGATCCTTAACATATGAGCACTTAGGCCTCATGACACTGAAGTTTTTAATCACAAATGTGACAAGACATAACAATAAAGATTTTAAATACAGAGAACTTGCTCTTGAGACAGTCACATTTATCATACAGCCACATGATCTTCATTAAAATTCCTACTCACCACTGGTGACTTGTGTTCTTTTAATAAAGTTAATATTTTCTCCTACAGTGTGAACTGTTTCATTTGGTAAAACGCCTTCTGTGGAAAATGCAGACTTATTCTATTTTCTAGTGGTATAGTAATGAAAATTACATTTTCTGTAGGCATTGGTTTCACTTTCATTCAAGACAAAATTGTAAAGTACTGAACTTCAAAGTTTTGGGAATTTTTAATATGGGAATTGAAAATACCCATATTTTGGATAGCCCCTGTTGGTCCCTTCCACATTGGGATATTCTATTTATACATGATGGAGATTAAAATAAATAGGAAAATATTGTACACTGCAGTTTATATGAATGCAACTGGTACTTATATAATTTGAGTTTTAAGTTCATTTATAAAAATTGTTTTTTTTCGCTTTCTTCAGAGGACTTTCTGGCTGGTATGTGGAATTACAATATATTCCTAAATCTTCAATAAATGATGAAAAGTAGTCCAGTACAGCAGATAGGAGACTGTTTAACCCTCAACATCTGCATTGGCACTCTATATGACGATCACTGATTTGTGTGCATCTGGAAAGCTAATTCACAAAACAGTACAGCCAGTTTACAACCAGTTGTGTCTAGTTGCTCTTTTAGGATCACGATGATGCTGGCAGCAGTGGACAGGGGCCTTCAAAGTATGTGACTGCATAGTGTGTAAGCAAAAAGATCAGGTAAAGCTAGCAGTGACATGTATTCCTGTCCTGGATGGACTTCTGTGCTTGAGGCAGCAACCATAGAATTACAGAATGGTTTGGGTTGGAAGGGACCTTAAAGATCATCTAGTTCCAGTCCCACTGCCATGGGCAGGGACACTTCCCACCAGACCATCTTGCACAAAGCCCCATCCAGCCTGGCCTTAAACACCTCCAGAGATGGGGCATCCACAGCTTCTCTGGGCAACCTGTGCCAGTGCCTCACCAGCCTCAGAGTGACGAACTTCTTCCCCAATATCTAATCTAAACCTTTTTTTTTTTTTTTTTTTTTTTTTTTTTTTTTTTTTTTAGTTTAATGCCATTCCCCCTTTAATGGCTTTACTCACTTTTCATTACACCCACTGACAAAGAGTCCCTCCCCAGCTTTCCTGTAGGCCCTCTTTAGGTACTGGAAGGCCACTATAACGTCACACTGGAGCCTTCTCTTCTCAAGGCTGAGAAACCCCAACTCCCTCAGCCTGTCTTCATAGGAGAGGTGCTCCAGCCCTCTGATAACCCTGTGGTCCTCCTCTGGACTTGGTCTAATAGGTCCATGACCTTCTTGTGCTGGGGCCCCAAGAGCTGAATGCAGCACTCCAGATGGGGTCTCACAAAAGCAGAGGAGGATCACCTCCCTTGCCTTGCTGGCCACGCTGCTTTTGATGCAGCCCAGTAAAAGTCAGATTGGCTTTTTGGGCTGCAAGCGCCCATTGCTGGCTCGTGTTGAGCTGCTTGTCAACCAGCACCCTCAGGTCCTTCTTGTCAGAGCTGATCTGAGGATCACCCATCCACACTGCTGTGTTTGGTATTATGAAAAGGCTAAATCAGGTTTCTAGTCAGTAGCAACTCTGATCACTAACTTGTTTCAATAGAAGCTTATCTATCCCATATTCAGCACACCTCCTTCTAAATCATTTATTTGGACAATATTAACCATATTATTTTTCAGTTTGATTATAGTTTTATAGTAATGGTGAACTCATTAAGTATTACATATGCATGTAAACAATAGACAAAATAATCCAGTACATGTAATTTTATTTGTTAACAAGAGATTCTAGCCCTTGGAGAAGAAAAATGGTTGAGGCAGGATTGCATGGGGCAGCCTTTCTCTCTGGCAAGCCAAATGGCCTGGGCAAGCCAGCCCCAGAAAAGGGGCCCTCAGCCCCCCCAAGCCTCCTCCTTCCTCCATGTGAGAGCATCTTCCAGGCTGCTCCCAGCACAGGTGCCTTTGGGACACTCATGCTGGGCATCACAGAGGCTTGCTGAGGTCACAGTGGCCACTGTTGCCCCACCTTTGCTCCAGGCCCTATAAAACAGGACCCCTGCAGCTGGCCCGCCACTTGCTCAGCTACTCGGTCCTCTGAGAGCCAGCGTGCGTGGCAGGAAGAAGGCTAGAGAAGGAGCAAGGCGAGCGGCAGCCATCCTCGGTGTGAGGACAGCGAAGTGGTCTGAGGAAGCACCGAGAAGGATGGCAGCTAACGAGAGGAAGATGTGTCATGGGCAGAGGGACAGCACCTCTGGCACAAAAGACACCAGTGCCTGGGGGACGTCTGGTGCCCGGCCCACAGACACGTATCAGTGATATCACTGGTACCGCAGCGATGTGGGGAACAGGCCGGCCCCTCAAACATACAGCGACAGGGGCCTGGGCCTAACCAGCGGTGCGGTGGTGGTGTGGAGCGAAGGTGGGAGCGTGAGGCAGAGCTGTGGGGCGCAAAGGTGTGCCTATCGGCCAGAATGCAGCATAGGACTCAGACATGACTGTAAAACAGACGGCAGCATTGAATCCATGCCTGGAAATGCACTGGACAGCAGCATGGGGCCTAAACGTGGAACTGGGTGAACCTCTGGTTCGGCACCCTGGCCTGAAAATATTCCTGATGGAAGGCATCGCATGTGGGCAGTCCCAGGCAAGGACTGGCTTGTCCTCCTGCCTAACACCATGGAGTCCATGGAGGTGAGTCCACAAGAAGAGGCAGAGGAACCCATGGAAGTGGATCCACCTTGGCCACATCAGACCTGGGACTACCCCGGCAGATCCTTGCTCTGTGCCATCAGAGAACACCAACAGCTTTGCAGCAGGGACCGGCCAGCTCCCTACTTGTCATCGCTCAGGCTCCATCCCAACCATTAGCTTGGAGCCACCAAACACCCAGCAATAAAGAACTGTTGCTAATTCTCAGGGGTTGTGTGAGTGCTTCTTTCCCATCCACCAGCCTTTGTGCGAGAGGTGGCAGCCCTTCTGCACAGAGCCTCAAGGAAGAGCACAAGAGAGAACCCAGCTTCCTTCAGGCTGCTGCATTGGGGTGACAGGAGGAGTCCCCAGGGGCCACCATGCGCCTTTAACATTTGTTAAAATAGATAGAGGGGTGAAAATAATAGTGTGTAAGCTATTGTAGGTAGCTGATTTCTTATATTAGGAGTGAGTTTCTGTATCTGAGTAATTGGTAATGACAGACATGAAGGATGAGGTACTCAGCAACTTCTTTGCCTCCATCTGCGCTGGTAGACAGGCTTCCCACGTCTTTCATTTCCATGAACCCACAGATGGAGGCTGGGGGATCAAAGTCTCACCCACTGTAAGTGAAGAGCACATTCAAGACCACCTGATGAATCTAAACAAGTCTGTGGGACCTGATGACATGAATCCCAGGGTCCTGAGGGAACTGGCTGATGAAGTTGCCAAGCCTCTCTCCATCACAGCTGAAAAGTCCTGGCAGTCGGGCAATGTCCGTGGTGAGTGGAAAAATGGAAACATCATGCCCCTACTCTTCAACAATTAAAACAAAGAACTGGACAAAGAGCACTACTCTTCAACAGTTAAAACAATTAGGACACATTCCTTCTTAGAAAGAGTGGTCAGGCATTGGGACAGGTTGTCCAGGGAAGTGGTGGAGTCACCATCCCTGGGGGTGTTCAAGAAAAGGTTGGATGTGGTGCTTAGGGACATGGTTTAGTGGGTGACATTGGTGGTAGGGGAATGGTTGGACCAGATGATCTTGAAGGTCTTTTCCAAACTTAATTTTTCTATGATTCTATGATTCTATATTACAACTGAGTCTAATGTGAGTTTATTATTACTTAAATCCTGGGCTTGCTTTCTACTTGCTTGGTTCGCGCAAGAAGCCCTCTCCTGCTAGATTTCTCTGAGAACACGTTTTGTTGTACAAGGTTGGTTACCTTGTCAATTATCAAGGGAAAGAATTCATCTGCTTCCTTAAAGTAGAGCCAATGAGCCTTTTTAATAATGGCCAATTATGAAAAGATTCACTTTTCACTTCATGATAAACTAGATATTTATGTCCTCATCATGACCATTTCCTGTGAAAAAAAAAAAAAAAGCATGCACAGCTCATGACAAAGAGAAAAAGTACTGAAGAATTTGCTTTTTTCCCCCAGTTTCTTTAAGATTTTCCCATGTTTCTTCCTTTAATACTTTGTTTTTCTATGTCACTGCTTTAAGTTTACTCACACCTAAGTGAGCTGACAAATCACAAACAATATCTCATAATCTCACACAATAGTAAAATGTAAAAATCAATATGAAAACAAACCCTATGTCATCTAATAATAATAGTTACTTGCTTAGCCTAGTTAAAAAAAAAAAAATTATATTGAAGCTAACATGTTTCACTCATTTCCCATCCTACAGAAGGTCTCTGGTGGTTTGTCTTTCTGCTTATTTAAGAAATATACAATTATATTCATTGTTTATTTTCTCCACTAATTTAAGATACCTACACCACAACAAAGAGTTTCAGTACACTCTAAGAGGTAAAAAGGGAAATGAACTAAGAAGTTTTTCTACTTTAACCTGGTTTGGAAGTCACCTTTTTCCTTCTGAAAGAATACAAAGGAATTACTACATTACGTTACACTAATCCACATCCTAATAAATTGTCATTAATGTTACTGTTTAATTTTCTGAAGCTTGGTTTGTTCAAGGTTGTATTTTACAATATTCACTGGAATTGGGCAATTCATAATTGATAGTCTAACAAAAATCCAAAATGTAACGGATATGAGGTACAGTCCCTTCAGTTTAAATCACACTCAAGCATCATCACTCTGTGTACTTTGATGCATTAAAATAACTACCTTAATCTTTATGTGCATTAGGATCGAATCACCCAGTGGACATTGGGAATTTAAACTACCAAAAATAACTGTGCTCTGCAGACAATGACATCCTGTCCTAGGGTTTGTTGAGCGAAGCTTTAATTTGTGCTTAGGGCTTCACGGAAGCCCTACCAGTAGAGGTGCCTTGGGGACATCGTGAACTCATATTGCCATAACATGCATGCATGTGTGTGTGCGGGAGGCCACACTAGTCACAGGTAAGACAGACAAATGAAATGGTAGCATCCCCCATCAGCTTTTCTATTATCTGCCCCACTTTGTGCCAATTTCCTCTAGCTTCCCCTACACCTCTTGCTTTGCTGTTCTTCCTTAAGACATGGGATGGGGATTTGTCAAAGTCAATGAGCACTTTATTACAGTGAGAGTGTTCAGTAATGAACAATTCAGCAATTTAATGAGATTCTGTAGATCTGTCTCCAACCTGTCCATCAAGTTTCACTTCTATAAAGCACCCTGACACTAATCCTCTGGCATACCCAATCTTCACCCTGGGCTGAATATTAGATTCTTCCATGGTATATTGCATTACCACTATAACCTTAGCAAAAATGATGAACTTAACTACACTTGAGGCAATATAGCCAGTCTGATTTGATTTTCCTCTATTGGGTTGACTATGAGGGAATTACTTATTTACTAAGATAAAGCAAAAACAGTTTCTTATTGCCTTCTGAATGCCCAAATTGGTAAATATTTCTGTATGTCTTTTAATTCATCCTGGGGAGCTGGAATATTTATAAAATATATATTTATTCCTGGTTATACAGACTGAATTAAAAGACACACACATTTTGCCTACAGCAGAAAACCAGTTTAAAAAATTCTTCAGAACAGCATTAGTAACCTTTGGAGAAGCAATTATGATAACACTTAAATGGACAGCGTGGAGTTTGTTGTCACTCAAAAAGCAGCACATTACCTATAAGTATCTCTTCCCAGTATGACCCTGCAACAGAAACATAGGCTTTGTCTGATTTGTCTCATGATGTTAATTAACTGGAGTGTACACAATTAAGAAAATTATTTCTGAGTTCTTCTTGCAGGATGGGACAATGATACAGAATTTAAAGATCACTTTTCAAACTTTATTCCAGTTGCTTGCATGGCATATATGATGCTGTGTATGCTTGTTCATTATTGAGCTGGCATTAAATAATACCTACACAGCTTTCTGTAGCAATTTTTCTAGCAAAAGTATCTCCAAATGCATAGCAAGTGAACCTGCAGTGAACCTGCAGAAAAAAAAAAAAGTGATAAAAGCAAATTGGCCAATCAGCCATGCCCCATATATGAACTTGTACATCAAAAACTTTTCTGAAAAACAGAAAATGGGCTAGGACTCCAGAGTATCCTGCCTAAAAAACAAAACAAAAGGAAACAAAAACCTATCACAGGTAGTGTGCTGCAGGTTCTCTTGTAAAGACATCCTCTAGAGAGCAGAGCAAGAAAGAGCCTAGCTTTATATTACTAGCTGCAGAATATATCTTTGTAAAATACTCCATAATCTAGCCTCAAATTTTTGGGAAACAGTGTATCAGTTATCAGACTGAAGAGTTAAGTTGCACTTGCATATTGTCTTTGTGGTTTGAAGAGCTTAACTAGGCATTTTTATTTTTTAAGAACACTTTGTTCCTTCATGACATTGTTCATCCACAGAACATGAAGTGCCCTACAAAGGAATACATGTTTTACCTTTTGAGAAAACGATGGCTTATACATGAAATAAATTGCTTTAAAAATCTGAAACATAAGTAGATAAGTAACAGAGATTTAAATAAATATAAAACATTCTTCTGATTCTGTCTTCTCTGCTGGGCCTAGATAACCCACTTCCTAAAAGAAAGCCTTTCAAGCAAATTACATTCTACCTTGAAATACCCTGAAATACTTTCCTTCTGTAAAATATGACAGTGAAAAAGAAACCAAAAAACGTGTTTGGGTAACAAACGTTACAGAGATTTACTTCCACTATATCATGAGCTGCAATTTTTGCAGACAGATGATGGGAATGTTTCCAAGGACAGATTTTGTTTTAGTTATTGTGTTTCTCTTTACAGACTAGGCGTTTTTTCATAATAGGTGTTTTTTCCTCCCACACTAGAGGTTACAACATAATGCTTGTATCTTGCTAATATTCTATGGCAAGCAACTTGGTGCTTTTCTGGATCCAACTTTTTTTTTTTTTTTTTTTTTTAAAGGAAATGTTTGCCACCTCCAACTTCTAGCCACAAACCTACTGAAGCCTCCACTCATCTCTGAGCAGAGCAGTCTGTGTGACGATCCTCTAGTTTGATTCAGGCCAAATCTGTTGCTGTGGCCTAAACAATTTCAAGGACTAATGAAGTTTCTCTGAAGTGAATGGGACAGACCGCAGAAGCAGGTTTGTCACCAAATTTGTGGCATTAGCCTCATCAGAGATGACAACAACAGAGTCACGTGCATTGGCCATCTCTTCTCACCAACAAGCTTTTGATCTGGAAGAAAATCTCTGGTCACATTCAAACAAAACAAGTTAACCAACAAAACACAGTTCTCTTCAGAACAAGCTAACTGCATTAACACAACACGACGTTTTTAAATTTCATTTAAAAATTTCCCTCAGTTGTTACTCACAGCTTTTCTGCAAGCACTTAATTCTCCCTCAATATTGCTCCAAGGTTCCAAAGCAACAGAGCATTGTTATGGTTTAGAGAGTATCACACATTCTGCTTGTTCACCAGTCTCCTTACCTGCCAGATTTGTTCTTCACTGAGTGAAGTGAGTCTATCACTTTTAAAAACCTCTCGAAGAAGACAGTATGGGAGTGCCAGGACTTCTTCAGGATGATTCTTCAATAGCTCAGAGAGATGTTTTACTAAGAAGTCAACCACTGCATTCTCCAACAAAGTGAGGTTGAAGAGGTCCGCAAGCTTATACAGGTCCAAGTAATTAAAACTATTTAATTCCTAAATGGGTGAAGCAAACAAAATACATCTCAGAAAAAAAACCAACAACAATGCCAAGAAAAAGGGGGAACAAAAAAACCACAGGTCTCAGATAATGAAGAAGGTTGTTCTTTTGGAAGCTGAGGAGAAGGAAGGTAATACAACTTGAAATTAATTAACACAGCTTCATTCAGAATGTATGTGCAAATGTTAACAGTGCATATGCAAATATATATGATACTACTCATTTATTTTGGAACTGCTACAGTTACATATGCATACAGCATCTATAAGAAATATGCCTTAGTACATACAATAATAAACCAGCAGGATTTACACTATATGACAAGAACTAGCAGGAGTTAACAAATGGATTAAAAAATGTATTTGTTAACTACAATAGTTTGTTACAAAACAATTGTTTCTCATTATTTACTGTTCTGATTGAACTGGAGCACCTGTGCAGTATGATTTTTAGTTCCATGAAACCTCACAAACTACAAGACTGTGAGCTACATTTTATTCTGCGTGCATTTATCTTCAACGAACAAATAGACCTTTCTTTTTCCACTTACTGACAGCAACCTATAGGGGATGTTGGCCTCAAATTGTTTCTCCCCCTCCTTCTAGCAGCTGAAAACCTGCAGAGACAAAAGCTGCAGTAACTCAGGGAAGGAAGCTTTTGCATTCTGATAACAGGTAATGTATATTCACAGGTTAATGTTTTTGTCTTGGCCCCCATTGGAAATTAGTGTCTGGACAGCTTACTATTGCTACTCTAGACTGCAGGCTCCTCATAATTCATCCGCATTAGAGAAAAGCACCCAGGACGTTTGGGAAGGCAGCTCGTGTATCCGCTCTCTCTGTTCTCGCTGTATGCTCACACTTCTCTTCCTTTCCCCTCCGCAATCCCGGTTTTCATCTTCCAATTTACCGCATTGCTCCCTCTCAGCAGCCTTCTCCTTGACCAGCTCCAGGTGTGAAAGTGACAAGAACTGTTGTCAGTTTCGCTCCCTGGTTCGTTAACACAGGGACTAGAGCAGGGAAGAGAAACAGACTGAATTAAGTCAATTTCACTTTCGCTGCTCTGCTGGATGGGATGGCAGAACCAAATGAAACTGACAAGAAATCTTGTAAATGTCAAATGAGCTGCACGGCTGGCAGATAGAGCAGAGCAACAGGGAAGATGGGAAAGTGCGAAGAGGGTTTTTTTGGAAGGTTTTATGGGCTACATCTCGAACGTGTGAATTGGGTGGCTGTCCCAATGACTGTGGAGCTGTTTATGCATATGCAATGGAGAGTGGAGAAAGAATTTTTTTCACCTGCTTAGAGAAGTCAGTACTGGAGGAAACAGAATCAAATTCCATCGCAGGCTCCTATTTGCTGCATTATCTCCCAACCTGAACAGTCCACCTCCACTAGCACTGTCACAGATTAAAGACAAATCCTATTCATTACCTATGTACACTGCGGCATAGGAGCTTCATTTTGTTTTCTTGGAAGAACAAAGAAAAGTTGTTTATGTTGTCAGAATAACCACTAATAGCCATCCTCCCCAAAGCCATGGAAATTCTGAACAGTTCCATGGTGTCACTTCCTCTTCACATTAACATAGAGGAGGTAAGGATAAATCCTTCTCAGTTGCAGACAGACAGAAAGAAAGGATTTAATTTTACATGAGAAATATCCAGTCCGTGCACTTGCCCTGTGACTCAATATCTGCAGATCACAAACGGTACCTCACAACACCACATTGAGGATAGCCACACAATGGTGGCACCAACGTAAGGCAGTAGGCAGTAAAATCAAAGTGAATCTTAGAATCATTAAGGCTGGAAAAGACCTCCAAGATCATCTGGTCCAACCATCCCCCTACCACCAATGTCACCCACTAAACCATCTCCCTAAGCACCACGTCCAACCTTTCCTTGAACACCCCCAGGGATGGTGACGCCACCACCTCCCTGGGCAACCCATTCCAATGCCTGACTGCTCTTTCTGAACTAGAGGCCATTCCCTCCTGTCCTAAAATCTCACAGCATTTAACAAAGCAACAACCATGGTGTTATCATCACTGGTTTGGAAGACTATTTTTTCACAAAACTTCTTGATTGAATGAATGCAAAACGTCCCACAAGAAATTTACAATAACTCAGTGTATATTTATTGAGCTCTTTTGTATTAAACAGCTATATTTGGGAAAGATAAAATAAACAAATAAATGATCAAGCATTGGGATCTGAGGAGCAGCGTTCCAACTAAAATACAAGCCCAACCAAACTCCACTAAGGGTCAATGGAGGTGGCTTATGGTGGTCTTCAAAAAAGGATTGGAGATAACATAGAAAAATCTTTGCTCACTAGTGAGTAACATGACACACAAATGCAAATTTTCCCTGAAAAATCTTCACATTTTCAGTGAAATTTGAAATATACTGGTACATCTGCATTTTTTCATTTGGGTATTTTTAATGATCCCTCAGGCTTCCCTGCCCCTTAAATCAACACCAATTGAAGTTTTCGATGAAAGCTGTCATATATTTGGAGATGCTTCTATTGAAGATAGATACCTATGGATAAATAAATAAACTCTCATCAGCTGTTTGTTTACAATATTATTTATTTATTTCTATTTTTAAGTGTTCATTTACTCCAGATGTTTATTTATTTATTACATGTCTGCTTATTTATTTATTATGGGGTCTATTTGTTTACTTATTTTTATTGGTAGGCTTCAGCAGTCTTTTGATGCTTTGTCTAACATAATGTGTTAATGACCTACTGGACACATGGTTTACTGCTCGATGAATATTGCAAGTATATTTTGTTAAAACTGATCTTGGCCTGTAATCACAAACACTTATTTCTGTTTTTTCAAGGTTAGAATTGATCTACAGGTTTGTATTTCACAGCTAAAGAAGTAGTGCATTAGCTTTTACAAATGAAAATTATCAGACCCTCATACCAATATTCCAATCAAAATGACACAGTACTATACATTACTGCCTCTGTGATGATACAAGAGGGCCGAAATGTCACGCTGAGATTGCAGGATGTATACTACGGATCAGATAACCCAGATCTCAATAGCTGTTAGGACTTTCAAAAATATCAGACTAAAATGCAGGATGTAAGTTACAAAAAATATACAGCTTATCTTCCAGCTTTTAAAAAAACAAGTATCAAATGTATCAAAGCAATCACTATCAATTCAGTCTGATTGGCTTCCTATGAATAGATTTTTAAAAGTTAAACTCTTAATTGAATTTAAAAATTGTTAGATAAGTGAAAAATGAAACAGGATACTAAATAGGAAATTTATTCCTTGTCATGAATTCTAGCAGTCTCTGGTTTCCATATATTTTATTATATTGTGTTAAAGGAGCAACTATAAAATTTAAAAGTTGTGCATGTCTGGAACTGCATCACTGCATAAGTTATTTAAAAACTACAAAACAGCCCTATGTAAATTACTGTAGCTTATAATCTTGTTTATAAAAACTTTAAAATATATGCCATCTATATTTTTTTCAATGAAGGATGAAATAGGAACACAAGCAGAACTGTCACAGAGAATCAAGGAAAGATAGTGATCCTTCTCTCTTCTGATATGATGCATGTTACACTGCTGAAATATGCAAACTGAACAAATGTGTCTAAGATCATATATACAGATCTTCAACCAACAGATTCTAAAATCTCACAGTATAGTCAAACCAATTTAATAAATTGACCAGGTCTACCTCTAAAATGAGAAACTGTCTTTGATCCTACGCATTCCACTTACTATACTTTCCTCCTCTTCCCCACTCCCAGAAATAAGAGTCTCCATTGTTCTGCGTTACTGGCCTTCTGTTTCAGTAGCATCAGCCTCTAGATGCCAACCAGTTTAACAATGAGCTGCCATTTAAAACCCTTGTAAAAGAAAATCAGTTTTCCAAACAAGCATAACCTGAAAGACGATATTAGATATTCAAAATAAATGATGTGTCATTGTCTGTGTTTTGATACAGAGTTGTATTTTAATACAGAGATGCGATAAATTGTCAAACAGGGAAAATTATATAAATATTGTATTTAAATTACTACCAAATCCATCTTTATTCGTTCATACTTTAAAGAATAATTGCGTTGCAAAATGCACAGAAAAGGATGTAAGTAACAGATTGATAAATTAGAGTTAATCATAACCAAGTACACAGCAGAGTACAATATACCTCTATTCCTGTGCTCCATGTTATAAATAGCAGAAAAAGCACAAGGAGAACTAAGGGGAGAGAATGCATTTCTTTATGACCTTATTTGAAAGATAAACTCCTTGGGGAAATACAATTTATTCAGATTATCAAGACCCTGCTGTGCAAATCTACAGTCTGGGAGCACACTACAGAGATCAAAAAATATTTACTTTATTCTGTTGGGTATAAAAGCTTTTAATGAATGCATAATTAAGACAGAAAAAGTATATACAGCTTTAGAAATTCCACTGCCAAGCCAAGCCATTAATATCCAAAGTATCATACCCAGTTGTAACTCCACCTGCTTCCTATTTAGATTACAACACTGTTGTAAATCAATGTACTAAGTGCCTGGCCCTGCTGCTAAAGCTGAGAGAGTTGCATTGTGACACTATTTTGTCTTCTCCTAAGAAGGGTTCAGCCTCTCTAAAACAAAAAAGGAGCGGTAAGGTCTCTGGGACAGGGATGTGTTTGCTCTCAAGCAGCACCTAGCACAGCAGGGTCTTGACCCCATGTCCTCCCAGTTCTCACTCTGTTAAATACTATGAACCAGCTGTACCATTCACAATGGAACCCTGATGTAAGTCATAGCAAAGGCAGACTCTAAACAGATCAACAATACTAACAAAGTGAAAAACTGTAGTGACAAAAATACATTTACATGGTAACAAAAGGGATCAATTCAGTTTTAAGAGAAAAAAAAATGCATTTTGTTGGTTCTCACTCTTTCTATATCAACATAGTTCCCCAAAACCTCACTAACTTACCTAAGACCTGACAGATGAGGCATGTAGTCAACAGCACAGCAACAAGCATACATATTTCGTACTAAGCATATGCACAAATCCCTCAAAAGTGCATTTTAGATCTTATTTGAAGTTTTCCTGCACTAAGCACCAGAGCCATCTAGTTCAAGCATAAAAGACATTTTTGATGAAGTCCAGCCACAGTGGAACAGCTGGGTCAGAATTTCACAATGTATAAAATGGTGTTTACATTTATTACAAGATCAGTGCAGGGGGTAGGTATATTTATAGGCACAGTAACGGATAACTTTTTAATTGACTTATTTTTTTTCTGGTAGATCACTACTTTCTCAGCACTTTATTTCTTACTTTTGTTTTCTTTTCATGCTTAAAAGCATAAGTTGTTTTGCATTCTTGCTGTTATTTCAAAGTAGGTCTCGGACTAAATACAAGAGCAGCAATAACAAAACAACTCAAGCCTATTATTTTCCCTCCTCCCTGTGAGGACGTATCTCCCTTCTCACTCAATATTTCCCTATATCTGCTTAGCTTTCAGTTTCTATCCTGCTGACTGGTGTTAGTGAGCACCCTCTTCGAAGGCATGCAGGAAGCCTGTGACCTTCACTAGTGCAATGGAAAGCTGTGACATTCCCAGATTGCCCGGGTGATGAGATGTGTTTAGTCTTTGAAAAACAAAGTGAAACATGTAATATGCAGACACTCAAAAGTAAAACCAAAAAGTCTACATTTTCTAGAATTTCAGAGGGATTCGCTTGAGTGATTAAACAGTACAGGTATTTCCAAATGGCAATCCATCTGAATAAGTGATCCTAATCATGTTCTTATATATTACATACACACTTGTGTGTATAATGGAAAGAAATATAATAATGAAACATTAAGATTACAGCTAAAGTTTCATGGTACCATTGGAACAACCACAAGTAAAGTTCTGCAGTGTTTTCAATAGCTGCTTTCCATTGCTAAGCAGATGTTGGTGTGGGAACTTACATAGCTGGCACAAAAACTCCCCAGATGAAAAACTTCACTGCTTAGAAAGGTATTCCTGGTAAAACAATCATAACCAGCAGTATTATTTAACAGATAAAAATACAGAGACAAAATGGAAAGTAACAGTTATCTAACCTTTTGCCTGCCTCTTTTATACCATTTCAGAGAGTGTAAGCCAACAGGAAGGTTTTCTGCAGATTTATCAACAATTTAATTTTTTCAAATTATGGGAACCTGGTCTCTTCAAGCGTTCTCAGGAATGACATAATCCTGCAGTCTTTACTCTGGCTGAAGTCACAGAATATTGGTACGTCATCTTCAAAAATATTTCATTACTTTACATTTTTGCTAACTCTTCGGAGAGACTACAGTGAACAATAAAAGATGTAAACTTTGGCTAATCCATCAACCACCATCAATCTTGTATGCTAATGCTCACTTATCCCTTTTGTGTTGTTAACAATGTCAAATCCAGAAAGAGCAAGTTTTGTCTTTCAGAAATCCAAAGTTCAGAGGAGTAGCAGTTACAAAAAATATTTACCATCTTACTAAAGGAAACAAAAACAAAAAACTGTGCAATACCATTGCTTTCAGTTCTTCGGTTCTTTTGTAGAGCTTAGTAACAGTTTCAGGCCATGATAACTCAGGAGTGGAAGCCAATTCCCATGCTATACTGAACAAGCTAATCAATCACAAATTAAGACAGATCCAGCTTAAAACAGACTTTGTTCTTGCTCCCAAGTACAACTACCAGAAGACGCAGCTGATTTTGAGACTTTCTTCTCATTTCCAGCTTAATTTACTCCAACAGTCTATATGCATTTGTTCCCGTGCCAAAATTATCTTTTAGTCTAACAGCTCTCTCTCTCTTCCCCCAGGTATTTATTCCCTTGACATATTTACAGAAAGCAATCATATTCTTCCTCAGCCCTCATTTTGCTAGGCTAAAAAAGCTAAGCTCCTTTAATCCCCTCACGTAAAACAGGCCTTCCTGATCATTCTAGCTGCCCCTTTCTACACCTCTCCCAGTCGGACTTCAATTACTCTTCTGCATGGGCAAAATCTTCAGAGTATTCCTCATGTTTCGCAGTACCTTGAGCACTGCCATTAATACTTCCTTAGCTTTATAAATTACCTTGCGTGAAATATCCTAGGCTCAAGCTTCCTTTTTCTTGATGGTGTCACATTAGTAGCTCAAAGTCATCCCGTGATTTAATACATGAAAATTCTCTGTAAACTTGCTCCTCAAGTGAGACACAATAACAGCCCTTCTGTCTGTCAGGCAGGACAGAAATGATGTGACATGTTACAAATGGGAATTGAATATGAGCCACTGAAATGCAGCAGATTCCACTAATGATGCTCAGAAATGATTTTCCAATTGCTTCCAATTTCATTTCATTCTATATGTGAGTAACAGATCTCATAATTGTCCTGGTACGTACTTACTGAGAGAAAAATAATTTCAGTTATTTTCTTAAGAATTTTTTCAAAAATAGGCAAGAAAATCCCCTTAACATTCTGAAACACAAAATAAGTTTAAAATCAATATTAAGTGTGAAAACTTTTACATAAAGTGAAAATGCAAGTAAAAATGTTTCTAACACACAGTATGTTAAAAAGTGATATTTATCATTCATCCCTGCTCCCACTACCAATGAGAAAAAAAATCAGCATTACTGTTAGACCTGTAAATAAAGGTATTCAGGTACCTTAGAGTTTCTATTTCCAATGCTTTTTTGCCTCATAACTTACTATTTTGCCAAAACTGAATATTTTAAAACAAAACTTTTCCAGCCTCCAGATGTATCTCTTTATGAAAACATCTCCAAAAGTTTATTACACATTATTAAGAATGAGACTGACAGGAAAAGACCATTGTTTTTCCACATTACAAATGTTCAGAATGGAAATAGCTTGCAGGAGTTGCTGTCACTGTAAAAAACCTCCACAGACCCCCTCCATCAGCATCTGGAAAAATAAACAGTTGGATTTGCTCACTAATGACTTATCTGAACTTTGCAGCTAAAATCTCATCGTTCTATCTGAGCTGTCCATAATCTATCCCAGAGCTAACTGAGACCCCGTCTGCATCATTATCTATTGTGGGCCAAACATGAACTAGAAAACCTGAAGCTGAAAGTCTGTTTCTACTGTGCTGCCTATGAACTGCTTTGGAGTCTTGGCAGGACAAAGACACTGCCACTTTCAAATGTAGATGCATGAACAAAACCCAGATCAGAGGAAAGAGCAGGAGAACACATGCAGACAAGGAGCGCAGAGATAAGAACTGGGAAGCAGTATGGAATTCAGCAGCAGATTTACTAGAATTTACTAGAATTACAATTCCCCAAAGCCATGGCTTCTCCAGGAGGCTGGATGATAATTCCTCAAATAGGCCTGCATAAATGCAAACAAATGATGATGAAGATGGATTACTAGGGTAGTCACTAACTAAAAAAGAAATTCAACATTCATAATGTTGCACTAGGAGACGTATAAGCAGAATATTCTATTACCAATATTTATCAATTCTTACCAATATACTAATGTTTACGCTCTAGGTATAAATAAGAACAAGGAAGGTGTGTCAGGACTATATGAATCAAAAAATTCTGTTTCATAATCTTTTTATGACATTTTATTTCTGGAACATTTCGATGATGTGTATGTTTGCTTTGTAATAAACCCAGCAAGGGACCGCTCTAGTTAAAAATCTCTCTGCTTCAGAATCCCAGACAACAGCCTTCCACTGAATGCTTAAGGATTACAAAGCTAATAAACGCATCTAACGATGGAGAATGGGGAAGTGAAGTAGGCATCTAATCCCACCAGAGAATGAAATAACTGTCTAAAACATGTGGAACGACTGGTTAATTAACACAGATACATTCCGTCTCAGACAGATTTGCTAAACAACTCACAAAGCATCAAAACTTCCCCAGAATTTTAAGGCACCATGCGGTACTCTAACTGCAGAAAGACTGAATCCAGTGCAAGACAATTTAATACTGAGTATAATTTTGATAAACTAAGTAGTCAATCAGGTCAGAATTCAAGACTAGTAGCTCGTAATGCATCATATGAATCACATCACCAGAGCTTTCTACTAGCATTTGACTTGTGTGAAAGGAATAATGCATCAATAAGGGAGCTTCTCTTGTGGAAACCTTGTAAGAACTCGCTTTTCCCAAGTATACAAGAAATATTGGCAGAATAAGATGGGGTAAATTTAACACAATAAGCATTAGAGAATGCTGGGCATTACAGTATTTCATGAAAGCTCAAATATTGCTGACAAAGGTTTGTGTGTGGTCACTAAATTATTCTCTTGCTGGTGAGTTAAACGGAGATGTGGAAGCATCAATAAAACAGTACCAATATTGATATGGTAAGCATGGAAAATGTGAAGTAAAGATAATGAATTTATGACAACAAGAAGCCATAGTCTATTTCTAAAAGTAGATGATGATGTCACATAAAGTGACACAAAAAGGGCAGGAAAATTCAAGTTATGTTTCCACCACTTTTTTTACAAATAAAACAGAAATCTACCTCATACATGCTGCTGCTGTTTCACAACAGTTTTTTATCTGTAACTAAAGCAGATGTGAACAGAAATTATATGCCTTAATACCACCACCATGGAGAACAAAGTAAAGAATTTTAAAGGAACTAGTTACAGAGACCTCTAATCCAGAGTAAACACTGAAAAAGGGTAGGAAAAATGGAGAACCTTCAAGGGATTGCAGATCGTGTCAGTGAACTGCACTTTAGTCAGCCTAGTGTCACATAATGGATGGAATTAGTTCAGGAGTCTATTTGAAAATACATGCAAAAATATAAAAGTAAGACCTGGTAAGTGTTGGAAAATAGTATCTGTTATCTCTTTAGAACAAGCATGGTTCATTATATCAACTACATTGACAGAATACAGATTTCTCCAAGACATCCAGGTAATATATATACTTTTTCTTTTTTTTTCATTACATACATTTAATAGGATATATCTTAGATGGATGAAATATTTGTTCAATGATAACCTCAAAGTAAGTTATCAAGTACTGTAACTTTTTCCTGAGAAGTCCTCAAGGAATTGATTCTTGATCCAACACCGCTAAAAGTATAATTGAACTAGACAATGGTAAATTTTGCTATTAGAGTTTGCAAAAGATTCCATAAAAGCAGTGGGGTCACAAATTACGAGAATGACAGAATATGAGTATTACCTGGCTTTCCCACCAAAATGATCACTTTAAAAAGCAAGCAAACAAAAAGCATTTCTGAGAACCAGGAACATAGCTGATATAGAAAATATAACAGATTCTATCTGGAACAACACTTACAGTCCATTCAGAATGGACTGAGAAGCTGTCAAAATAGCAACATGAGTTCTCAGCACAGTGCCATGTAAAAGAAAAGGCTCGTGTCATAAAATGCACACTGAGTGCTGTCCAATAAAAGAAAGAAACGCGCTTGCTGCTTCACATAGCAGTTTTAAGACTACTGCTCAAATATTGGTCCCAGTTCTGAAGTCCACACTTTAAGGGTATGAAAATAATATATGCTGGAAAACAAACCTTGTAAGATTTAAGGTGCTCAACTCAGTTTTTTGTTTCGTTTTTCTTTTCTTTTTTTTTTTTTTTTTTGATAAAAGGAAGAAAAAAAGACTCCTAGAGGATTTGATCTTGTGCAAAGATATTTATAACATGGAGACAATACATGAAAGCTAGAAAGTTCTGACAAAATTTTCAGAAAACGGTTTTTGGCTTGTGGATATAGGATCAAAATTACCCTGGTCTTTGTACTAGGCAGTACAGGACTTCTTGCTCTATGTTCATGTGATTTCAAACATTTTGCAGCTCTGCATCTTAAGAGATTTGTTGCAGTTGCGGGAAGATACAAGGGTGCTCATCAATTAATAATCTGATCATAAGCATCCAAATGACAGGCAACATTAATGGTGTATCAGAATATATTTAAATTGGAAAGCTGTTACCTGTTCAGGTAGCTCTGTACTCCTGCAATATCTGACCACCCTTAAAATAACTAAGAAGTTTTGTGCTCACAGCACTAAACCAAGACCAATTTTCATCTTACAGAGAAAAAAGTGGGCAGAAAGATGGTTCAAGAAATTGCCCATGATGCAGAAGAAAAAGAACCACTATTGCCTAGAACCTACTCCACTGTTTTTGTTGTTATAGAATTGCTCTTCTGTCCCAACTGTAAAACAATTTATGCAGTTTAGTGTATCAGCAAAATGTCCGTAACATGTATAAGCACTATGTCCCACTAAAATAAAACTTCTCTACAACACTGTCCTTAAATTTATACAGCAAAAAGAACATTTCTCTTCTTGCATTACTAGTAGCTGTGCTAGTTAGTAGGTTTACTAAATCATAGTCAGAACTGGTATCAGGAAGGAAACAGGATTAAAAAAAAAAAAAAAGAAAAGAGAGAGAAAGAAAAAAAAAAAGAGTAGTCCAAATGTGGGAAGAAAAGCGAAAGAATGAAAAAAATGGAAACAACACTGAATAAAATAAAATAAGTTCAATAAAATGAGTTCACCACACTTTAATAGGATTAAGGTTTTTTTGTTTGTATTACAAGCATTATTGACCACAGATTAATTTACCACTCTCCTGGTCAGAAATTATGATAAATCTGTCTCTCAAAAGCAGAAAACCTAGAATGATCAAAGCTCAAACATCAAAAATGGACTCTGAGTCAATGTGTCAATGTTTGGCAGTTCCTATATCTGACCTTCATCAACACCAAAAATCTCACAAGTGGCCACAAAAACAAACACATGATTGTTCACATTGCTAAAGGTGCAAAGCATCAGGAAAGCATAAGCCCTCAAAGATCAAGGTCAGATTTCTTTACTTAGTTTCTAGCCATTTTTAACAAGAATAAAAAACAATCCTACCATTCTCAAACTAGTAACAGTCAGAATCCCGTGCTTTACCACCAAGGCATTTTTCCACAAAAATGCCTTAGAGAGAAATATTTAATCCATGTTTTATATATGTAAGGAAAAAAAAGGTAAAATCATCATTGGCTTAAGTATGTCACCTTGAAGCCACCACCTTTATAAGCAGAATGGGTCATTGTAGAGCCAAACTCCAAGTGTTGACAACTACATGTGCTTGCCAATATCTCAAAATTCAGAAGTGCCCTCTTCTGTATACCCTCAAACACTAACAGGAAGAAGTGAAGCCACAGATGCCCTTTAACAAAAAAACGGAAAGGTATTTAGAGGACTGGCATACATTAGCTGCAGAAATAAACTGTTTTTGGAGTAACTAGGCTAACAATAACAGTTATTAAAAATGAACTAAAACTCAGTGAAAAAAAATAATTTTGATCAATTATTATTCCATACAATGTTAATTAAAAATTAATCATTTTCAAATACAAGTTTTAATGAGAAATTTTGCTAAAATATCAAAATTTCACAGAATTCAACCACCTCTAGAAGCAAAACTCTAAAACCAGGTTATCAGAGACTACATATTCCTGATGTGTTTGTTGTTGTTTTGTTTTTGTGTTTTTTTTTGTTGTTGTTTTGTTTTTGTTTTTTTTTTGTTGTTGTTGTTTTGTTTGTTTGTTTGTTTGTTTGTTTCCTTTCCTGAATATTTCAATTCCTCATGAAGACGTAAAATGAGAGCACATATAAACACTGATTTTGAAGCACATGGCATTGGGCCTTTCCCCGTAGCTTTCTCCATATCTACAACATGCCATTTCAAACCAATGCAAATTCCAATCCTGACACTTTTAGGGGACTAGATCTGTAGTTACTACAATACTTTCTCCATGATAAACAGTTATGCTTAGATACTGTGGAAATTCAAGGACTTTTACATATATAATTAGAACTGATGTGGCTTATGGTAAACAAAGAGAGAACTCTGAAATGGAATTTAGGAAAAACAAACAAACAAACAAACAAAAACTCCTTTGAGCAGCTTTGGAAACTTTCACTACAGAAGTCAAAGTGTTTGTGAGGAAAGTCCAGCCAACATACTAATACCCCTCTAATCTAGAGAACAAAACCACTGCTATAAAAATTATAGTAGAGACAATATTATGTGAGATACCATCTCAATTCCCCCTGAACTGCAAATAAAAGACCTGGTTTAAGCAATTCAAGATCCAAAACTACCCATGTAGCTACATACACCCTGTGGTACAAATCTCAAGTTCTGAAAGACTGTGGTGAAACAGATGGGAAATTTAGCAGCAACTTCCTCCAAATTAATAAACAGATGTTTAGAATCGATTACATAGGAGAACAAGTGAATGAAGTTACATACATTTTTCAGTTTGGAATAGCACACTTGAAGGACATTAGTAATGGCTAATAAAGTTTTTCATACCACTACACTAATATTTAAGTTTCTATTTTTAATTTTGAGAGTTAGTGAGGTGAATGAGGACAACTTACAAGTTTCAGAGGTCTCATTACACATTGGTTGAAGACTCCAGAAGACAGCGTATATACATTTACATTCATTCTGGGTTCAAGACCTGTTCACTACCCCACTAGACAGAAATATATTTTTTCTTTTAAAATGAATTAGTCCAGATCATAATTCTGAAGCAAAATACTGGTTCCCTGGCAAATTGTACTACTGTGCAGTTGTGCAAGCAAAACACTGTACATGATGGAATGAGCTGAAATGCTGTCTCATTTACCACCACCAGCAGACCTTCTGGAAAACATCAACAGCCTTACATGGAACTTCTTTGCTTCTTTTTCCTGCCCTATAAACTGAAATGTTTCAGTGAAGAATGTTTCTCTCCTATCATTTTTTAAATAGTATTTAATAGTAGTTAAAACTAGATGTAACTGGAGGTACTTACGTTTTGGAAACTACTTATGAACACTTTGGGTTTTGTATCTGGGCATTTTCATTACAAATTATTCTTAACTAGTGCACCATACTAGTCAGGTGTGTTGTGAGCAATTTAGATGGATCAAACAGCAATAATTAAACCATGAAAAAAAAAATAATAGGAGGAAAAATCAACTATACTGAGTGGTATCAAGTTCAGACTTTTTACTTTGAGAGATGGTTGAAATGGAATATAAATGAAAATAAAATTTACAATGCCCTTTTAATATCTTTTAAAGATGGACCAGACAGAGACATTCAGTATTTTCCTCAGTTTAATACTTTAAGTGTCAGGATGCCTCTCAAATTCTATCATACCTCTCCTTATTCCTTTTCTTGAGAAAGGTTCAGCTCCTGCTTAACATTTAAACTTGAAATTGTTCCCTTTAAAAACAATAATAGTGCTTTAAAAACATGAATTATAGAGGAAATTATAAAGAGTGATTTTGCAACTAAGAGGGAAAAAAAAAAAACAAACAGTTCTAGTTTGGCAGTACAGAGAAAAGAAAGGATGGACAATCAACTATCTAGCACAGTGCTACTTCTGAGATAAAATCAGACTGTAACTCACTTCAAGCCCAATGCTCTCTTTGGGTTCATAGGTTACAATGATTTATAATCATCACTTCATACTTAGCATTCTATTTTTTCCCATATTGGTAAATACTTCATAACCAAAGCACTGTTGTGTTTCTTAAATACCTTTGCTAAAATGGCTTAACACAACTCAAACTGTTTTAGATAAAGGCAAACTTAAGTAAAACATCCTTCTGCTTCTTTAGAGAAGGTTTAAAAAAAAATAAAAAGGCTGTCTGTCTGGTGCCTGTATTCCCGTTCTTTCACATCAGAGCTGTAAGTCTCCTCTTTCAGGTCACGTCTTCCACATAAAAGTGCTAAACTAATGCCGCTTAATGACAAATTAATGTCCATGAATAAAAAATACACCTCTAATAGCATAGAGTAATTTGCCATTACAATATCATCATTGGACATGCCCCTGGTTTAATACGATGTATTTAATTCATAACTTAATGAGTGATATATAAAAAGAGAGAGATGAACCCTGCAATTACATTTATGTGAGTCTGTCACCTTATTTGTAAAACCTTAGAGTCATTTACATTCAAATTAGAACAAATGAGTGATTTCACAAAGTGTAGTGATAAATGACCATTGCTGCACAAGACAAAACTGTATTTCCTGTGAAAATATTAACAGTTTCCTATTATTTGTTAAAAATTACAATGCATATTGCCCAGTGTTGTGTGAATAATGACTTTTTTACTGATTAGGTCAGAAGACTAATACGGAGGAAAAATAAATAATTTTTCTTTTCATTTTTTCTGATTTTAGCTCCAATTCATCTGCTCAAGCTGCTGTGGACTCACACTGCCACCTGCTGCCCACGCCCGGCTGCTAGGAGCCCGGACTGCTTCATTCAGCTGGAGCGCAGTAATTCAACCTTTTGGTTTTCACCTCTTACAACCAAATTTTCCTGCCAGACTGCGTGTCGCCAATGACAGCAGCAGATAAGGGTAGCTGCGCTACCCAGGTACAAATAATGCCATTTTTTGCTTCACGCATCTAAGCTGCCCCACTTGGTAAGGATAATTAAAACCTGATGACATGGGGCGTGGGAGGGAAGCATAAAACATTAGTATTGATCAGATGGTAATAAAACCAGAGAAGAATTCTGTACACTAAGCATTCTGGGATTCATCGGCCTCTCTTTACAGCTTTATAAAACCACTTGAAGGCTCCCAGAAGCAGAGGTCTTTCAGGGGCTGAGGGACAGGAAGGTCACGCAGAGTAGGCCACATCAGCTAGAAAAGCAATGTGAGAAGGGCAGGGAGGGAAACAGCGAAGCAATATAGTTCTTTGTTATTGTTTAAAGCACACATCAAAACTGCTCTGCCTTCCTGACAGACATTTCTAAGAAAAGGAAGAAGTACCTGCCTCTTCCCAATTTGTCACCTCTCCTGTGATCTGGTGCAGGCCACTGGTTGCGAGTGCCAACACAACTAGCTAGACAACTGGATTTTTAATCTTACAGCAATGGTTAACCTAGAAACTCCAGTGCTGTTTTTCACACATCTTTCAGCAGGTCCAATTCAGCCTTGTCAACCAGCACTGTGTTAGGAAAAGCAGAACACACACACAAGCTGGAGGGCTTCTGACCACAGGGGCACCATGTTCAGCAGCCAGCTCTCCAAGGTGACAACATCCACTGTCACACCACAACTAAACTGCAGCACATAGACCACAGAAAAAATGGGATTTGAAGGGCCCATTTTTACTTTCCTCACTGACATCAACTGAAAAAGAGAAAAATACAAATACCACTTTTTTTTTTTTTTTTTTTTTTTTTTTTTTTTTTTTCCCCATGAGTCCTGGTCTAAGTTGGAATCCCCAGTAGTGCATTCTCATTACATATATATGTAAACCTCTATCTCTATAATGTGTCTATGTAAGTTAAGGGAGAGGAGCTAAATTCCCCCAGGTTATTTCTGAGCTCTCTGCACCAGCTTTCCTAATGACTGTCAACAGCTCAATGACAATGGCTGACAAAACACGCACCTTGCTGAAACAGCAGGCCGGCACAGCAACAGCTGGGTGCATAAGACCAAAAACCAACAACACACGAGAAGACGTTTCTTCTGTTTACTTCATATTCTTGGTATGGGAGGGTCACTCTCTCCACCACTAGATGAAGTTGTGTGGCTTTATAAAACACCGCTCTAATTCTTTGTGTGTGTATATGTAGATTAAAAACTCAGTATTAGTTTAAAAACGCATGCACACACAAAACCACAAAAAACCACAAGCCTTGGTTGTTGATGACCTTTACATTTTTTTTTTTTTTTTTTTTTCCAGCAGTTTAATTTGATCTATATGAAAAATCCAGGAGCTAAAATCCCAACTGAGCTGGGGCTTCTAGCAATACAAAGGTGATGCTCTCAATCTCTGGTGTAAGAATTGATTCATCTCTGAAGGACTGTATCTTAGTGAAAGCTGGGATCATGTTGCTGGCACAGCTCTAAATAGTGAAGTTGGGTTTAAGAAAAAGAAATAGCTTATGAAGCTCAGGTATCCACAACATATCTAAATCATACACACTCATTTCTTTCCACAAGCAGATTCACTTGTAGCTTTTTCTTTTTAAAGATAGTAGCAAACGTAATTCAATCTGTAAACACATTAAAATAGTTAAAAATTAGTGGAAGAAAAGATCCAGATCATTAGTTTGCTCATGCACTGTAAAGACAGATCTGTTTTATAAGCCTAGATTGACCATTAGGGTAGAAGGTTAAAAATCAAATGCCCCTACCCAAGACAATTTTCCTGCTTCAGTTATTACCAAAAAAAAAATATTCCAGGTGGTCTTATTTTATCATCTGCAAGCTCATTAAATTAATTTAATTTATGCATTCCAGGCCCAATCCTGCTCACTGTCTACTTTTGTATACAAGAATGAAGAGCACACTGCACAGAGGGGGAGGCTTTGAGAAGATTCCAACTGACTGCTGCTGTACAATGCTGTTTTTTCAGACTCATTTTATCATTCATCTAAACTGTTCTTTTTAGCTTAAATTAGTCCTCTTTACGGATTCTGTGGTTGACATTAGTAACAGTCAGGCAGATGTATACCTGTCTCAGAGTCCTATCCACTGTAATGAAGTTTCTAAAAGGTACCTTAGAATGCATATCATTTAGCAGGGAACTTAATGCAGTTTTAAAAAATGGAAAATTTAGCATCAAACTTTTAACTTCTCTTGACACAGAAACATTTATGATCCCAAGAGCAATTTTTAGCAGTCAGAAGAACTTTAATGGTAATCAGGATCACCACTCATGCTGACTGTACTTGCTGCTCCTAGCTACTGAAAGAATAGGAAATGCTGGAAATGCTGGAAATCATCAAGTACAACAGCTAACATTATTTCTAGCAAGGCTGTATTGAATTTGAAAATATGCAACTGTCTGGCCACTAAACATAACGTAAACGTAACCCAGACTCTTTCCAGTATATAATTGCTTGTTCGTCAAATGTTTCTGATCTGACAGAAAGTTAAAGGGCTGAATGTGAACAATTGTGCCATATCCTGCCTCTCAGACTGAAACCAATGGGTTGCTTTAGACGGTTCTGCAACTTCTAACCCTACACACACACCTATTAGTGTGAATGCAATACAAGTGGTATACAGAGCTCCACTAAATTCAATAAAGGCTTAGGCTTCAGAAAATACAGAAAAATCACTTAAATCTAAGATTTCAGAAGTGGAAACTCTAGGTCTCTGAATGCCACTGAAAATCAACCTCTGGTTTAAAAACTGATTACTAAAGCTATATCCACAGAAGACTGAACAGATGTTATTCTGTAGAAGGAAATTCCATGAAAAACATCATATCCTCAATAGCATTCCCTCCATATTAAGACTCTTAGATTGTAGAAATAATATGCAGTTTGATATTCTCTTTGCTACTGAAAGTGCAAACAGTTGAGGAAGATGAAACTTCTTACATCTACAACCAGCTATAAAACTCAGACACGTTTCTGAAACAAACATTTGTATGTTCTGAATAAATCTCTGAGCACATATGCTGCTGCATGAGAAAAAAAGTTGACAAGTACCCTTTAAAAAAAACATTTACAAGCTTTAAAGTGTGAAGTAGGTCATCACAAATACACTACCTAATACCATACAGCTCACTACCTAACACCATACCACAGCTCCAAGATGTCCCTTCTCAGATCTCTAACTACACAATTAAAGCCTCCCACTCACCTTGTCTTGTCTTCTCCAGCGTCATAGTAGGACAGCTGTGGTCCACTGGAACTTTAAAGGATAAAATTCTTAAAAGGAAACTAAAACAGTCGAATAACCCACTCCCATTACATTTCCAACAAACATCTACCTGTGTGTTGCAGCTCTCTGCCTTAGCCTCGTTGGAAAAACCTCATCCAAAACTGACAATCAATTTTAGCTAGAAGATGAGCTCAGAAAATGAGTCTTAAAGAACTGGATGCACTCTGCACACAAATGTTATATGCAAGACCCATGGACTTAAGTACAATTCAAGATACACCAAGCTCATGTCTTCAGCTTAGCTTTCCCACACCTACATAGCAGCAGTACAGCTAAGAGCAATCAAGTTGCCTTACCATTTGTTTAGGCTGAGACGGATGTGTGAGAACTCAAGCCTCGCTTCAATGTTTAAAGTACCTGAGAATTATGCAGACATCATGATAGGAGAGATTCATGAATATGTATGTATCTCAACTAAGATATATCAGCATGCTTCAAAAAGTCCCTCTCTACAAAAACAAACTAAAACCAAAAACTCCCAAACAGCAGATACTGGGGAATAAAACAATTCAAGAGATGACACTGCCAGGGTGCAAGTCTGCACAACATAAGTCTAGAATTATGATCTAAAATAAGGATTGCTTGGGCATTTCTTTTCCTTGAAAATAAAGAAAATATGAAATAGATTTAAAAAAATAAAATTAGTAAATTATCAATCCAAAGTTAGCAAAACATTTTCCAATGGAAAATGTAATCAACATTAGATGCTACAGAGCATTTGATAGTGTTAAGTCTATAAACAATAACGCACACTTAGTGAACCAGTGCTGCTGTCAGAAACCTCCATTGTGTCATGTTATCATAAATGTCTTAGATATGGATATTACCTAATTGGGGGCAGGGGGTAAGATTGTTCCTCTCCTTTTTTTCTGACATGCCTTTGATCAAAAACTCTTTGTGAAAATACCATACACATGATTTAAACAATTTGTTATAGAAATCTTGTCGAGATCTATCAACAAATTAAACAAACTGCTTAGCTGGTTGGTCTGAAAGAAAGAGAATGTATCTTAAATTCAAATTAACATTTTATTTTATTTTTCTGGAGACAATGGAGATGAAATTCCTTAAAGATATCAGGGAATATAAAAGTCAGTGTAGGCTAGAAATTAATCTGACCCCAGTGCACTGCAAATCATCTTTGACAAGATAAATTAGATCAGTACAGTCTTCTTTAGTACCTTGCAAACCATAAATAGGCCTTGGTACAAATATGGGGCAAGTAAATCATATATTTTTGTCCAAATACAATGCTCATTGATATCTATGTAATAATTACTGGCCCCACATAAGTGTTAAGAAGAAATAAAAATATATATCTTGAACTCCAAAAAACTGGTATAGTTTTGGAATATCTAGATCAAAGAGCAGCTTTATAAAGCTCTAACAATAAAACCAGCACCCATACAGGCTGTTTCATCCAAAAAAAAATAAAGACAATTCTAACAAGTTAAAACTGTACATCATTATTACACAACAATAATAAATGACAGCTAGGACCCACATATTGTATTTCCTGAATTTATTCTAAACTAAGCTAAACTAAATTCATAACTGAACAACTGAAAGCAGCAAGGAAAAAAAAAAGTCTCTGTTACAATAAACAAAGAATTCTGCAGCACCCTGAGACTCAAAAAATCAAACATTAGAAAGAACAGAAGGGGCAAGCATTATTCCCTTCACAACATCTGTATCATAGCATAGGAGGTCAGATGTGACAAGAAACCCCAGTTCCCAAATGCAATTAGGATAAGTGGTTTAAAGGAAAACTTCTCTAACCATGCTGCTTTTACTTTTGCAATAAATTTTTTTAAAATCACTCCATTGTATGTAGAACTAACATGTATTTGATAGAATTAATTTAGACCCTGTAAGATATCACACTCTTTATGCACAGTACTTTGTTGACCTCTGCTAAAAAGGCTTACACGACAACTCAAGGTTGATTACTTGCATGGACTGTAACTCTGCGGAACAAACAAGGCAGATAAATTATTACGCTGATCTTTTCAGACCGCAAATGTGTCTACAGATATGCCTTGCCTGGGCAAACCTCCTAAATAAATACAAAGCCTTACATGATGTAAACTAGAGTCGTCCCACAGATCTCCATGCCGATTCAAAACCTTACAATGAGACCAATTCAAAAAATTTACTGAACTATCACCTTAACTCTGTCTACCAATACATATTCTGCCCCTTATTCACTACCCCTCCACCCTACCTTATTCCTAACCTCCATTATTGTTAATCTTGACACTGGGTCTCGCTTCCTTTTGATTTTCACACCAGCACAGATTCAGTTACCCTACCCGGTGCACAACTCAGAGTACAACAGACCTCTCTCGCATTATTTGAGTAACTACTTATTGGTCATCATCTCCATAGGACTTTTACTGGTCTGTTAATAACAGAAATTTGGCAGCAATGTTTGCTGACTGGCTTTTGTTGTTGTTTTTTGTTTGTTTTACTAATTCATTAACAATCTGTTCCTAAATGCATGACTATGGCTTGCATATCAAGGACTGGATCCAAAGCACTGTTAATACTGTCTATTCACTGATTGCTTCCACTTCAGTGACCTGTGGATCAAAAAGCATTTAGATGGTGCCAAGGGAAGAGCCCCTAATGCCACAGTTCCACATAAGTCTTCATTCTTTCATGACGTAAACTGGGCACATACCTGCGCCCTTCTTACAGTCCTCTCATGTCCCTACCTCACCTGCACTACAATACTCGGCTCCATCCGTACTTTATTTTTCTAACTTTACTGCAATGGTCTCTGATCCAATTTCTGCCAAAGAGCATGCAAGCAGCAAAGAAGTGCTCACACTGACTGATTTTGTTATGGGGGCATTAAATATATTGTATGACTATCAATTTTGGACCTGTATCTTCTTTCTTATTATAGTACCCCCTTCCCAAGCCTGTTTGACAGCTGGTAGGCCAAATGGTTTTGTGGCCTATTTGGCATCTCACATGTCCTGTTTCTTGAAAGACCATCAATCCCATTACATTCCATGTCTATTTTCTCAGAAAAATTCACTTTTTCCCTACATTCCTGAAAACAGAACTGACACAAATTGCAGTCTTCTACCAGCTACTTTAATTTCCTAATCATTTTAATATGCACAAATTAATACCACATTACTGTCTTAACATAAATTTTGAAGGCTTCCCTGAGGCTGCACTTAAAGAACAGACTCTCCGTAAGATGCAAAGCCTTCAAGTACATCCTGAGGCTCTTAACATGAGATCCTGCATGCCTATGGTACTCAGCAGCTCAGTGTGCTGCCAAGCACACTCAGCAGACTGTTCAAAGGCAATTATGCTGGTGGAAGGCAAAGGCATACAGAGAGCATTGTGCTGACATGCACTTCCATGCCCAATTGTTGCACAGATAAAGCTAAACCACCCTATTCAGAAACAATACTGAAATATTACAAAGAAAGGTAAATGGTTCTGTAGAACTGGTATTACTATTTTTTATAAAGCTTTTCACTGCTAAACATCAAAGCTACTATGTTCTTGCTACCATCATGAGCCATCTCCTACACAAGCCAAGCACAAAACACGATTTTACTACATTCTTTTTTTTTTTTTCCTTCATAATGACAGTTCTAATGTTGATATTGCTATTAGCATTATAGGTATGAGGCGAGCTGATAAAAAGGTGCCACTGTAATTCAGCCTACCCATTCAGCGAGAGGTATCTGTGCCCTGGAATATACGTCAATATTCTGTTGCAAACACTTAAGCAACTGAATGCTTCAAAATAGTAATGATCACCAACAGGGAAATGCTTAACATTTGGGAAACTGCAGAAGAAGAAAGCAAATTCTCTGTTGAAGGCTGGAATCAAACTCTTATGTGCTGATATTAATTGATGGCGCATCCTTGTTTTCAAGACTGAAATGGATAAAAGGGATGGAGGACAAAGCACCTACCAAAAATTAATACCCATATTACCCTCAGAATTCAGGTCTCCCGAGATCCAATTTATTGCCACTTTGGCTACACCAGGTATTTCACTAATGCTCTCCTACTGAAATTAGGCTTGGAACAAAGGTTTCCCAAACAGAAATGACCAATAATCAGGAAGAGAAACCTCACCTGAATGAGATAGTGAGAACATAAACTGAGAAGCTCCAGCAGCTGCAAATGACTCCCAGCTGCTAACACATCCTGTATCACCCCTGGCTCCAAAAGGATCTGTAAAGAAGAAAATAAAAGGTTTGTCATGGAGAACTCTGACTATTTGTAGAAAACACTACAGACCTTTGGTACTTCAGACATTTCAGTCAACTTAAAGAACAAAATAGAAGCACACAGAAAAATCTTTGCAGGATAGGGACAGAATTTTTAGAGTACATTTGATTAGCAAGCAGATTTTCCTGTAAGAGCCCATAAGCCACATTACCCCTACATGCTTTAAAATGAAATGCATGTTAGTTGTTTAAAAAGGAGACTTTTCAAAACAGCAGAACATCTTTTTGTTGTATGTATGTATGCTCTACCTGGTTATTTCCATATATGCTGATAAATCAGACCAACGTAACAGACAAGTCTCCAGAATTAATATTATTCATGCCTGTAAAAATATACAGGCTAGAAACACCCTTCCCATTCTGCATGGTACACCACTTCATAATTTTCCTAACCACTCTCTCCATTTCACAGAGCAAGGCTGTGAAGGCACAGAGTGTGCATGCTGCTAGGGAAGTGCCAGAAAGGGCTTAGAAACCAAGACTGATTATCCTGTCACTTGTTCACATGAAACTCCTACTCATTTCAATTAAAATCACGCACAGGCAGCAGCCAGAATAATTGGGCCTCAGCTCCTAGCCTGCTGTCTTGGGGTCAGCTTGTTAGAGCATCCCTCTCAGGACACAGAAAGTCTTTGGGAATATAGACACCAGTCAATCTCTTTCATCAGCAAGAACATAACAAACTATATAAACCAATATTATTTAAAGATAACTGGTGTAGCATCCAAGAAAAATCAGAAAAGGTTGAGAAATATTAATTTTTCAAAGATATTCCATTTATTCAGAGTTTTATGCTTCTTGCGTTTCCCCTGACAACTTTGGTTTCACACCACATGAGGTCAGTCTCTCACTGTTCCAGAGGGAAGTAAAGCTTTTTTTCAGATCCCTTTTCTTCTGCCCATACAATTTAGTTTTAACTTTCAGTATCACTGCGCGTCTCAAATACAGTGAAATATGGAGGATGGCACACAAAAAGGAAAGACACTGATCTGTGTCTTTTGCAGCTACATTTGTTCATTTTCCTCAAAAACAACATACATTTCTTCAAGCAAAAGCACAAGTAATCCCCAACATAATGGTTATCTTAGGAACAAGAAATGATTCTTGTTTGTATCAAGGACTTATTTACTTGGCAGTGTATGGCATGCTTAAAGTTTGTGCAAATCACTATGTATTTATACTAAGTTTTAGGCAAACATACAGGTAATTTACATGCAGGGTAACAATTTCTTTACCTAGCCAGCCAGACATGTAAAGACGCTAATGTAAATAAGAACCAAGCCCACCACTATGCAGGTTTTTGGCTGATGCTAATTAGGTTGCTATGCATGATGCAAGGTAGTTGAAGGGAAAGACAGAAAGGATGTCAGTTACAAAAATATCTCCAATAGGTACATTTAAAAAATTGTGCAGCACTGTAAATTATTTTCAAGTGTGAACTCAAGGTCAGAGTGACAAACATGCTGTTTTAGACCTTGCAACGTTTGTTATTCAGACATCATTTACATTGAGCAACATCTGTCACCTGAACTGATGCCGTATTACTTATTAAATGCCAGCCACCAGCTTTAGTATTGTTAAAGACATGATACGAAGAGAAACAGAACACTAAGCAGATTACTATCTTGTAGGCATAGACAAACTATATTTAACTGTGATAGCAGTAATGCATTTTAAAGCTACAGCAATCCATTTATAAATAATACTAGTAGCATTATGAGACAGAAGTAGGACCGGGGTAAGGAGGATAACTGGTTACTTACTCAGAGGTGATCTGCACAAAGTCAGCCACAAAGTTCATTTCAAGGTGGCAGAACAGAACACTTTTTTTTTTTTTTTTTTTTTTTCCATTTCTTAGAGGTTTTCTACATCATGCAAGATGTATTCCACTGAGATAACATATTCAACATTTGTACTTCTCAAGAAAACTGAAGAAAGTCTACTTTGTCTCTTCCTGAATTTCACGTTATATTGAACCGTGTGAATTTTTACTCAATACTCATTTGGATATAGGCAAAGATGTTAATTAGCCACCAGCAAACTGATGGTGGGGAAACCCACAGGAAAAGGAAAACAGTAAGTAAAGAAGGAAAAAAATATTGCAAGCCCTTCTTCTACTGAAACTGGGGGAATCCACAAGTATTCCACACCTCAACTTCTATTAATACAATTACTACATTCCATTTAATCACCAGTATAGCTGTAAGTTTGCTATATAGGCTGTCCAGATGAATCTTAACATTAAATGCATATGAATACCATCATTAGTAAACCACAAATATACAGTGACTGACTCTACTCTCTGTCTCACCTCAAAACAACAGCTCTGAGGTCTTCAGAGTGACACTAATTGAAAATTAAGGAACGGGCAACTAAGATCTACTTTGGATTCACACCTTCAAAATGAATCACAAATTACTACTGTGGAAACTTAAAAATAGAAAATAAAAACTTAGTCCTTTTCCTTACTCCATTCTCAATCCAAGAGTGTGGCATAATTATCAGGGCAGAAACTAGTTTGGAATAATTTGGAACCATCAACTCCAGACAAATCTTGCAATTAACACTAGCAAAGGATGTGCCTTTGTATGACACATGCCACCTTAAGACTGGTTTCTGTGCTGTTTGTATATTAAGATTAATTAGATGCAATTCATGTATTGCACCTGGCTGCACCTTGCAATCAAACCTCTATTCAACCCTTGTTTCTGAGAGTTAATTTTCTTTATGCTCTCAACTTTCATATGGCCCATTGATGCTACCCAAGGAAAACAGCTTACACTTCTCCCTTTATACTATGGCCAGACATTGCAGATAGCCTTAGCAGCTTACTTTCCAAAGCCCCTGGTATGACGTACTGCTCATTTTCAAACTGATCTCCTTTGTCATGTAACCTTCTTCTCCAAACAATCACAGTGTTCAAACAGGAATCCTGTTCTTCAAGGCAGTCCTTCTATACCACCCATCCATCATCCCACAAACCTTTCAGGGATTATGTATTATACCCTGTTCACCCCCTCTTGTGGTCAAATCCACAAATCAAGGGACAGAAAAGATGCCAAATTTGGCGTTTCTTTGCAACAGAATTTTCACAGCATCAAGAAAGGCAGGTTACACAATTTCTTAGACCCATGTTTCTTAGAGATACTACATAAATCCATGTGGAAATGCATCCATTTATGCTTAGTTGATATGTCGAGGAAAACTGTTCTTCAAACGTAAGGATTAGAAACTTTTACAGATGAAACCTGAGCTTCTGAAGCACAATTCTGAGACAGAAGAGGTTAATTATAATCAATCCCATGGTCCCAAACACACATGGACCTGAACAAGCCCTTTATGCATCCACCTTCTGGGCAGTAGGTCTAAACCTGTAATTCATTCCTCTCCCGAGATTTATGTTTTTCCTTCCCAACTCACCTTGCATACCCTCCAGACTCTGGACAAGCATCGAGAAGATAAACTGGGATCACACATCTTGCCTCTCTCTTCCATCTGTTTTCCCTGGGACATTTCTTCACTACACAAAGCAACTAGTGGGTGTGATTTCTTGGGCTAGGAGCAATACAAGAAGACCCATCCTTTCTCAAGGACAATGCTGGGACAGCTAGTCATGTCTCACTTCCACGCTGCCCAGACTAAGAACTTTCTCCTACTTTTCTAATGCATTTATTTTTTTTTAATAACCAACCAATGAGAATAAGCCTACAAAAAAAATGTAGCAAAGAGGGCAGTAACAGGTGAAAGTGAGTGAGATAGAAGCCTCCTTAAGCTGTCCTTCCCAACAAACAAAACTTACAGCCTGAGGGAGAAGGTAAGGTCCTGGTTACCTATCACTTCCGATGGAGTTTCATGGGGTTTATATCTGGAAAGAGCAATTAGATCTGTTCTCTGTATACTGCAGGCTGTTACACTGTGACAGTTAAAGAAACATGTAATTTCATGTCTGAAAATTCCAGAAAGTAAGCCATATGGAATTTAACACAGAAAAGAGAAAAATCCTAAAATTCCTGACAGCCTGATGCAGGAGAAAAATTCTTCCTGACTCCCCTTGCAGTGATCAGCATTTCAAACGAGACAGGCATCTAACAAAAGCACCACTTGTTTCTCCCCTCTGGAGACCATTCTGTGTGCTTCAGAGTGATTGAAAAAAGTAACTTTTCTTTTAAAATAATTTAGACTGCATTTCACTCACAACCAGTTAGCACTTCTGTCTGTCTCTCTGCTCACTGGTGTTTCAGCTGAATTTTGGGCTCCCCACATGTTGAGAAGAGGCTGCTTCAAAAAAACGTGAGTGGGGCAAGAATGTTCCAGTGCCCTGCAGGCAACTGCCCAAAGCCTGGGCACGTAATGTCTGATAATACTCACTGCAAAAATGTCTCATTAGCCAGTGACAGAAGAAATCATGACCAGCATTTCTCTGATACATATCATACCATTTTTCCAGAAAACTCAGTGGAAGTCTGTGTTAAATGCATAGCATATGAACCAAGACTCCAAGCAGATTCACTTTTTCTGTGGTGAGCTGTTTCAATACTTCTATTACTTTCAGCCTTGTCCATACCTTACCCAGGAAAATAATCCACTCACAATACTGCTTTGAAATATGCCTCATCCACAAGGGAGCCAGAAAGGATTAACAGAAATAAGGGGTTCTAAGATATTGACAGCTGTCTCCTCTCAGTCTTAACTGAAAATGGCAAATAAAATAGTGGCTAATCACTAGAAAAACTGTCACTATCAAAGAAGGGAGATTTTGATGAGAGATGAAAGCCATGATTCTATGAAGGAATCAAAGCAATTGTCAGGAGAAACAGTTGTACTTACAAATATTTATTTATACTATTTATATACTACAGAGAACACCTTTTACTCTTCCACATTTCTTGTTAAAGGATAAATTTAGCTGAAGTATTTAGGAAAAAAAAAAAAAAAAGGAAAAAATAAGTAATACTTTAACTAACTGTAGGTTCATGTGTATGAATTTGAAAAAAAATCACCAAATGGTACTCCTATGAATTCATGAAACCTGGTTAGTAAAGTGATATAGTGATACGGCTGTTACAGAACCACATATTCAGTTTTCTGTTGGTGGTAGTGGTAGGTTTTTTCTTCTCTTTTTTTTTATTCTTTTTAAAGTGAATACAAGTTGGTAAATAAAGCCATTAAATAAATAGAACTTATGTAGATAATATGTTAAAGTAACTGAGAGCAACCCAAGCACATAAAGTATCTGAAAACAACATGAAGTTCTACATTTGTAACTAGAATGATATAACAATATCACCTTTAATAAACACTGATTCTACGTTAACATTTGGTGAGTAAAAGAAAATTTGCTTATGTAAGTAACAAAAACATGAAGTCACAAAACTACATTAAGATTTTAAAGACTATTTTCTAATTATTATAAATGCAACTTTGTATGTGAATTTCAAGAAATAGAAACATTTCAACGTTCTGTAGAAAGACTTGAAGGGTGCACTAATCTTGGGCCATCTAAGAACATACCACAGCACAAGGAACACCAACATTTGTTTTTGGAGAAATAGCTGAAAATAAAACAACCCTTTTAGTAGGGCTACCCCTCTGATTCCTTCTTTTCTCTTTTGGTAATTTAGAACAATTTTATAACTTCAGGGAGACAACTTATTTTTTATTAATACAAAAGAAAAACATGATGGTTTAGAAAATGAAAACAGAACTGCTGGTTAGAAAATAGGAACTGGTCGGAAGAACTACGTATTAAGCCCATTGAGCTGCTGGTTTCCCACGTGGCTTTTGGAAAGTTATTTACATCAGAGAATGAAATGATTTTTGAAGAAATAAAGTAAGGTCAGTGATTACTTGATTTTGTAATGTATTTTGAGGTCCTCGAACACAATTCTACCTAAATGCAAAATATAATTTATTACCATAGATTAAAGACAGATGATAAAATTTAATTACAAAGAGAGATCCGAGTCTGCAAAGCATTTCAGTATACGTAGAACTCCAACTGTGTATTTGTATTTTTGTTGAATTAGAATCACAATCACTTACTGCAAATTAAAGCCAGTGTTCTCATGTGGTTCTTCTTTCTTGAAACTATACCACTGCTCCTGTCAAATGACTCAAATGATGGTGTCACTTAAATAAAACATTAAAAAAAAAAAAAAAAAAAAAGTTTGCTGGACCTTAATATGAGGAGGACTGCAAGAATCTCATCATCTCATCTAAAATGAGGAGCCTCAGAATTTCACTTTAAGCCACGTATTCAGTGCCACTGGACTTTTACTTCATAAGACTTTATTTTCAGCACTAAAACTGTTCAGAGGCCCAAAGATGGTCTTCTGATTGAAAGCAGCTTTTCTTGTAATTACGAGTGATTCACCATCCAGTTAAAATGGTTTAATCATAGGTTATCCCATTCCTCCAAGTCTCATTATGCCTCTTGGTAACGGAAGAGTTAAAGCTCAAAAATAAAACCAATAAAAAAGTCAAAAAGAGCAGACAATAGTGCCCATAATTCTTTAACCCAGACCCAGTGCCCATAATTCTTTAACCCCACTGGGTTAAAGTTAAGGCTCTTACTTAGAAGGAATTGTGAACTCCAAGCCCTGCCCCAAGAACTGTTTCCTTATATTAATATCTAAAATATTTCTGTCTTGATTGTATCTCATCTACCTCCATTCCAACACACATCTGATACTTGCAGAATGGCCCTGTGAGAAGGAAGGGTGAGCAATCTAATTATTGAGATTGCTGCCACTTTGAAGTATGAGAGAATGACCCAAAAGCCCTTTTAATGAAGAAAGGAGAGAGACAACTACAAAAGGGAAAGAGCTGTATTGCTGAATTGTGAATATGTGGAGTACATGGTAAACTGCCTGATCCAATTGGGAAGGTATTTAGGACAATTTTTTCTTCAAACCACTATTTCTTCAGTTTTCAGCCTCACCCAAAAAGACTGAAGGAACTATCCATTAGACTACATTACAGTCTATCACAAAACCTTCTTTTCACGCAATGTAGATTCAACTCCTTCTATGAAAAAATGAGAAAGTAAGTCCCATTCCTTCATTAGGACATTATGGACATGGCAGTAAGAGCACCAAAAAATTATCATGATCCTGTATAAGGAAAGACACAGTGACATGTAATCTCAAAAGAAAAATCATGCCTGCAAATCCTGACAAGAATCTGGAATCTCATCTTTGTAGGCATTGGATTCGGGCACTGTGGATTTGCAAGAGAAAACAAACCAGATTTGAGGTTCCTCTCTCTCTTGATGCAGAAAACAAGAAACCTCAGTATCCTCAAATTCATTATGGAATAAGAAACCATTGGCTGCATATCACAACACTCACTCACTAAATTCACCTTTTTCCTTGATCTTTTGCAATCACATCTAACTCTCTGGGAAGAGCCTGTCAAAGGGGAAATACCCCTCCAAATAAACCTGTTTTAAGTAGATTGGTTGCTGAACAGCTGAGTAAGAAGAAAGGTCACTTTTGCCAAGGATTTCATTATTAGAGAACTACTGAGAGTCTGGCTGCACAGAACATGCTAATGAAATTGTATCCGTTTTTGTCTCAACTTTACTCTTGAGAAAAAACGGATACAGCAACATCGCATTCTGCTACTATTCCTTTTGTTAGTTTTTATGCATTTTTATATCAACATTTCTTTGTTGTTATATGATAAGGGACCATAGTAATGCATTAATTCAGTTGGAATTCTTATTTAAATCTAACTTCAGTCTTATTACAATCTTTTCTTCTATTGAAAAAGCAATTTTACCTTAAAAGCAGAAGATTTGCAACAGTTATTACAATAAGGCACTGTCTGCCTCAGTACACAGGACGATAACATCAGTAATTTAAGTCCACAGTCACATTTCAAATAAAAAAATAATAATGCAAGGATATCATAGATGGATATCAGATTGCAATATCACGCTAAAAATTAAATTTCTTAACTTTGATAATTTTAAACAACTGTAGGCATCAAATATTGCTATCATGCAATACTGAATATTTCCACCAGATGTCTCCAATACACTGTTTTATACAGAAGGTTACATTTCAGTTAAAACACATTCAAATTGAATGCAGGTTTAGCAAAATACTAAGGAACAAGGATAGAAGGCACATATTATTTACTAGGCAGCCAAGGATACTATCCCAGCAGCAAGGTGGGGTGGACTGTTGGTCTACAGAAAACAAATCTGTCCTTTTTGGTTCCCAACGTATTTTACACAGGTTTATTTAAGTTTCAATTTTGCCGAACAGTAGGGAAGCATACCTCTGTTCACAGCAGACAGAAATGGTCAGATACAAGTCAATTACAACCCATCTTTTCAAAACTGGCTTTAGAAAGTGTATTTTGAATACTTCCATTTAGCAATAAGACTTCTCTTTTGAGAATAATAGGCCTATAGTCTCAAATAACTTTGAGCATGGTACAGGTGCTCAACAGCACAGGAAACATTCACCTTTATCTATCAAAACTTTCAAGTGAAAGAACACAAAACATACAGATGGCAAGCCACACACTGATACCTTCAGCCAATTCAGTAACATGGTATATTTCTTTTTTTTTGTTTGTTTGTTTGTTTTTTGTTTTGTTTTGTTTTTTTTCCTCTCTCTTTCACTCTCTTTTTAATATAAAAGGGAAAGATTTGAATAAATCATGTTTTCCATAATAGCTGAAACGCAAGAATTTCATGGGTTAATCTCTAAGGCCAATTGTAAACTATTAACTGTTTTGTGGTAAAACATAAATACATAAACCCATTATTTCTATTTATTTCCCTTTGAAAAAAAAAAAAAAATATTAAGGCCACATACTCATACCATAGTACAACCCAGCAATTATTCTTAAATATGGATTTAAGTTCTTATTTTCAAAATTAACTAAGAAATTCAACTATGGTAGCAATAATTCCAGAAATTGTGTGTTTATCTAGAGTACAAAGCAAAAACAGTACATCTCCAAGCTGGGCGTAAGAAGTTCTCAACTCACTGAACTGAAATGGCATCATATAGCAATGCTGACCAGGTATGCTGTGCATAGGCATGGCAGGACACATATATGTTTTCTTTGTGCTGTTTTGTTTTGTTTCTTTTTGGCAGGGGCAATAGGGGCGGGAGTAGGAGCATCATTCCGCATTGTCCAATTCTCCAAAGTTTTGTTTTGACTTATACACTAGTAACATGCTATCATAAAACATGATTTTTTATTTTTTTTTTTTTTATACATTACCTATAAGCATTTACAAAGACACTTGGACTGCATCTGCCCCAAAGGTAAAATACTACATTTTCCCTCAATTATAGTTTTTCAAGCACAGCAATGGTTTATAAATATTTATTTTTAGAAAAGCACCTAGTGTGTTTTTCCTCTCTTATTCAGCAGATAGATCAACTTATGTTGATTTTTATGAACAGACCACCATAAAAGGGGCATAGGAGTCCTGTATGGTTCACTGCCTAGATACAATGCACACAAACAGTTTATTTATTATACAACCCCTCTTATGGGGAAAGGAGGGGGGGCACCAACCACCACCCCTGCCACACCCACACCACCACACAGCAGTACATCCAAAATAAGATCTGTTAAAACAAAAGACCTTGTACTGGGCAGTGTGAATAATAATTTCTAGTCGCTCTTTGAGGGTGATCTGTTTTTATTGCAAATTGCTTTAACTTCTCTCTCTCAGTTTGAAGAACTGTACAGTACCTGTCCAGTATATGCAAAGTCCAAGGCTTGTTTTAAACCTAGGCTTGTGACACCATGCAAATTCACCTCATCAGCTTCACTTTCAACCATGCAGAGACTGAACATTGCCTAGGAAAAGAAAAGAAATGTTATTAAGAATTAAAAATAAACCCAGTGAAGGTCCAGGAAGAACAGGACTCATTTTTCCATCTTCACTAACTCTTGTATTTCCTTGGAAAAAGAATTCTAAATAGCAACTGACTTGTGAGTTAGAGTGAGATCTATAACAAGCTTTCAATACTTCCCCATAGCAATCAATATTGCAAGAGAGTCCTTTTGTCGATAAAGAAATATAGAAACTTATTCTGAAAAAAACTGAAACAAATCACCTGGGCCCATGAAAATGAAGTATATACTTCCTAAGTAATTTAGGTGAAATCAAAGGGAACAGTTGCACAATAAAATATTGTTCAATAAAAATAACAAAAACTGGACTTTGGAAACAAACAAACAAACAAGCAAACACCAGTAGAACTAAAAACTTATTATGAATAGTATCATTATATATAGGAAGGACAATATGCCATACACAATTACTTGTGTAAGTGAAAAAAGAGGCAATTAACACATCTTTTTTTAAAATAATGCTCTCCAAGTATCACCTCAGACTGGAATGTGAGCAATATAATACTCAAAAAGAGTAGTAAGAATGTAGCTTTAGGTGACTGCATCTCCAATTTCCCTTTACTTTTTATTCACCCAGTTTCTCAGACCACATTAATCTTCCCATAAAACCTACACCGAGGACTAGTATGGGTTATACTGGACTTACCTACAAGTAACGATGAGAAGGGCAGCTGTCCCTTCATCCAGTCTTACTTTCCAGGACATCAGCCTTCAGTGCCTCTCTACACTGAAGCAACCCTACTCAATCTCTGGATCCCTGTAGGAATCTTTTACTTACCATCCATGTTAAGCTTAAATTCCCATCTTTGCCCCATGCTCTTCCCTGCCAGCCTGAACTGTTGCACATCCCTAATTATCACTCCTTCCCTCCTCTTGTCACTCCCATTCCCCAGTCCAATGTTCTTCCAGAAATGCAACCTTTATTTCTGCTACTCTCCCACACATTTAACAAGATATACCATTCTCAGTCTTTTGACAGTAAACTGTGAACAAATAAATTAAACAGTTCTACCATCTGTCATTGCTAAAGTCTAAACTTAGCCCCAGTTGGTTTTGTGTAAGGCTGTTAATACTCCTACGTACGCTAGCAAACTTCAGCTTGGAGAATTCCGCTAAAGGAGCACTTGCTATGAATGATATACATTCCTCTACTTTTGTGGCTACTCTAGCTGATACCTGCAGGAGCTGAGGCAGTTAACAAGCATGCTAGATTTCGTATATGCAACCTGTCCACCAAGCACTGCTGAGCTTAAAAATAAGCACTATCCTCTCCAACAGTTTATCACATGGCATTCGCATAGACTCAGGAAGCTTCTTTCAAGAACTGAGAGTTTCTTGCAAGTAAGTTATTTCTTCTGAAAGTGTTAGCCTTTTCATCATTAAAGTTCCATAATTTGACATAAATCTGTTTCCTGGAAGTCAGCCAGGATAAGCATGGATGACATTTATCACGTGGCCAATCCTTGTCTTTTTGCAGTTCTCATTGAAATACAGTGATATCAGGGCTCCTTCCAGAAATGTCAAATAGTTTAAAAAGTTTATCACACTAATGTAGGACACAGCCATGAAACAGACCTAGATGTATATATGAAATATATATATATATAACAAGTTCAGACACTTTTCTCATTCCTTTAAAAATGTAATCACGGTTGAACATTTAATTGTCATTTAGATCAATCAAGTGAAGTCTAATAGCTACCGTGAGGCTTCAGGGCTTGCCAGGAGCTGCAAGAAACGCATCAGCCATCTGCTCCTTGTAAAAACAGACCTCCAGTTTGTGTCTGGAAGAGAGAACTTGAGGCCAAAATGCAGCACCAGTTGACAACTAGCCACACAAAAAAACATGGGCAAAGCCCTGCCCTGTGTCCGAGACCCTTAAATATTTCTGGGATGCAGTGCCTTCCAGAATATCTGAAAATAATGCTTCATTTGCATTTGTTAATTGCATAGAGACAATGCCAACAACCGTCACTTTCATCCAAAGACATCCTCTGCATGGAGGACAGGCTTAATGGAAAAATAAAGAAAATACTGATTTACTAATGCTTATCCTCAGGGTTTTGGAAAGAGCTACAGCAAATCAAATATAAATGCAAGCCTACTCTGAATATAGCTACTGGACACCTTCCTAGTCCTCAAGTTGAGCCAGCAAGGCTTGATCCAAGGTTTTAAGTCATGGCTACAACTAAAAAACAAACAAAACAACAACAAAACACAAAACAAACAAAAAACCAAGTGTCCTAACTAAAAGCCAGAAAGTATCACATACACTTCTGAACTAGAAATTTAAGACATACAACAACCACTTATTGGATGTTGCTCCAAGCTTTGATGTTATAGCTTGAGGAAAGGGCGTACAACTATTCCAGCATGCCTGTTCCAACTTAACTTCCACCTTATTTCTGGGGGATAAATAAGCTTCAATCTTTTTTTTTTTTTTTTTTTTTTTTTAAATATATATATAGTGTAACATTGTAACTCTCTCCCATTACAAATTTCTCCCTTGAACTAAACCCAGGTTGTTGCTCTTTGAACAAGAGGGGTTATGTTTATGTTTGTCAGTAGTGTGCTGTGGCACCAGCTATCCAGAGACTGTATGTAATACATTGTCAACACACTTAATAGGTAGTTTTTCCAGATATTTTCTGCTTGGCTTTACTGGGGATGCTTTGTGAATGTTGTGAGACAGAAATGTTTTTAACAATTAAACTTGTAACACTTTGAGTAGGGAAATATTTCAGAGGCCAATGGGAAGGGCTGCATATCTATTTCCTAAATTATCTGTTACAATATGGTAAAATGGAGTAACTACAGAATTTCCTATACTATTAGACATAAACAGATTCAATGTTGGGCATAACTACCAGAGCATAAATTTCTTATCACAGCATAAATCATGCTCTCACCAAAAAGGATAAACTTCACATAGTGAAGTGACTTTAATCATAGTATATGACAAGGAATGCAATGCAAGACTTGAGACCAAGAAAAAAACAAACCAAAACAAAACAAAAAAAAAAAACCACCAGATATCTAAAAGAGGAATATTTAATGCCATTTTACCTATGCTAAGCCTTTCAAAAGTATTTGTTAAGCACGAGCACGTCACCAGTAGTTTTGTGTTGTGTTACTACTCACAAGTGTCATGACTAGGAATTCTGCTATTTTTCATTAAAATATGTTTTTTTCCATAAAAAAAAGAATGTTTTCTAAGCATCACACCAACGAAAAACTATTTTCATGCAGTCAGATTTATACACTCTATGTCCTTTGATGTGTTATCTATATGTCCTTAAGTGTATTAATGTACAGTTACAGAGTATATCCTGCCTTGGAGAAATCAGGAAAAGTGCTCAGATTCTTGCACAAATTCTTGCACAAGAGTGAATTTACTGCTAATAACACTGTACCAAACATTTCATGCATCAGCTGTTGCTAATTTTATTAAGTAGTAATTTGAATAGCTAGCACAGAGAAGTGTTGCGGGTCATGTTTTGATTTAATCTGTGTGTAAGACTGAAACACAAAAGCAATGGCAACAATAAATAGTTTTTAAAAAGTTAATGAATGTTAAATAATGTGAAGTATACAAGCTAGATCCCGGGAAGAGTGCTATTACGTGGTTTTTGACAGATTGTCTGCAACTGGTGGTCAACATACATCTGGACTGGAACTAGAAGAAAAAAAAATCATTCACATTTACTTTTGCTAAGAAATATTCCAAGATTCAGAAATTCAGAAATATCATGAGGATTCTGAAGCTCTTTAAAAGCTTAAAATTCTTCTTCTAAGAATGCCTTTTGCACTGACGCCATTGAAAGTGAAACAGTTGTGTCACTGTATGCATAGGTACTTCCCTCGCTATGAAAACAAACTTGTCATCTCAGATATTCATTACTAAATACACTTTTTTTTGGATAATACTCCTTTGTCACACCAACTCCTGAGTAAAGAGGGAAAAGTCTCACAACACCACCTGTCTACACAGCTCTCATGGGGTGGATTTGCACACCTTCATTACAACCAGATTCTTCACACAGTGCCTGCAGAAAGTCTGCAAGTGCCTGCAAGGTACAAGATGCTGCATGCTCTGCTTTCTCTAGCTGTACTACAGCAACTGCCTGAACCATGGGAACCATCTAAAGAATGTTCATAAAGTTTCTGTTTTGATCAAAGACTGAATGTCTCACAATGGGATAAGCTTTCAGGTACAGAGAAACACATTAATCTCATCTGTAGACAAGGAACTACTTCAGTGATGAACTAATACAGGTTTTCATTGTAGCCTTACTAGATTTACATTTACAAATTATTCTACAGTACCGCAACGATTCTAGCACAGCCTGTACGCATGGCTTATTACTACACCTAAGCTACTGAACTCAAGGGGATGAGGCCACTGTCACAGGGACCAAGGTGTAATCTCCCACCATGCCTCATGAACACGGCCTTCGGCGCGGCTCTGGCCCCTGCCAGCCAGAGCTCTCTGAGGCAATGCCCAGGCCGCAGTCCATGGAGTACCTCAAGCTGTGGCTGTTCCAAAGGGATAAGGTCAAGATATCTGTGGAAGAGAGGAGGTTTAGTCACAAGGATCTAAGCCACGTTGCACCAGTTGCGTTTAGGGACAAAAAACAAGCCTTTATCCATCTAATGTACTAGCACAGGCAGAGTCTAATAGAGCTGCATGCTATCAGAACTGTAGCTGCCAGTAAGCCACCAGGCTGCAGCTTTATGTGCCATCTGCTACACAAAGCTCATTTTCTCTCATGGCGACCCTCTAAGTATTCTCTGGAAGTTTTTGACATTCAGTATCATTTATTTTTCAGGGAGCAATGCCAAAGCATTTAACTGCAAGATAAGGTCTGCAATGCTCCCCAGACAGTCCACATTTGGCTGAACTGAATTAGCCACCAGGAAAGTAGTCTCCTACACAGGAGAACCAAACTCTGCTTGATCCTCAGTGTCCTTACCAGCAGGACAATTTCCTTCTCAGCCTGACACTTTAAAGGTTTAATCTGGCATGAAAAAAATATCTGCTTGATCATTGGCAGAATTTGAGCTTAGAAACCCAGTCTTTAATTCAGGCTGCTGTACTTGATTGTTATGTTTTCAACTGTAGGAATACACTGGTCATTAAATTCTGGTTTAAGTCTTCTCCAATACCTAGAGAATGAGTTATGGTTGAGCTGTCAAACAGATTTCAGACGCATCTCTGAAAATGCTCTGAAATTCTCTGCACTTGAATAGATCCATCAGTCTAGTGCTAGTAGCCTACATTATTTTTCTCTCAATTACATTAAAAACAAGGCAATAAGAAAAACATCTCAGGTAGTTGTACAAGTGACAAACAAGAAAAACAATTATATATAAAATCTTTAGATAAGTGCTTAATTCAAATTAATAATTCAAACCACTTATTAAAATCAAACTTATCAGAAAAGTTACTAAATTTGGCTAAACATGAAATGTTAATTATTATAAATTATTCATATAATTCAACAAGGCTAATGTTTCATACTTTGCTTTAAAATACCTCTGCTTGGATAAATTAAAACCTTCTTTGAAAATGCCTTTTTTTTTTCTCCAAGATGGTCATGAGTATGGGCAGCACCCAAATTGCCAATATGTCAACTTCAGTTTCCTTTTTTACAACAAAGCCTACTGATTAGAAGACCCATCTTTTCTTCCAGTTCCTTTAAATCTGCAGGTTTTGCTTTGATATCCAATCAGTCAATGAGAGAACATTGTGGAAAGTAAAGTGATTGCTTAAATTCTGCTTTCTTTAGTCAAGATTTTAATTAACTAAATCAATTCCCCAAAAGAAAAGTGAAGTTAATCCTCCTGCCATTCTGTGACAAGTGCTCCAGAATTCAGGGATCAGCATATACCCACCCAGTCACAAATGTCTCCACCTGAGCTCACATTTGTTTAAGAAGCTACAAACTAGAAGGTAGGTAGCTACAAAATTCATTTCTGTGAAGCAGGCAGACACTTCATTAACCATAAAAAGAGAAAGAGGGGAGGAAACAACCCTCCATTCTTCTTCTAATCTAGGCCTGAAACAGAACCCAAGCTAGCGAACTTCTGAGAGGAAAATGAAAACGAAGGGCACAATCCTTGGATAAAAATAATCAAACCATATTTGACAAAAGCAGCTCTCTGACTTCTGAAAATTTAACTTCGAAGAGGCATAGCAAGTTGGTGGCCTTCGATACACAGCACCTTGCAGTTTCACCAGTTTGCCCTCAGCAGCCAAAGGCACCTTTGAAGAACTGTTTACATAGAACACAAAATAAGACAAGAGCTCAACACTGAATGTGACACAACAGGTACAGATGTGATCAGATCTGATGTAACTGGGCAGAACAGCCTGAGTAAATAATGCATAGCACAGTCATTGGGTGTAACTTGCAATGCTCAGCTTTTGCAGATGCTTAGATTTAAAAAGCAAAATGGAAGATGGGTGTGAAACACCACCAAATCAGAATAATAATGTATACTTATTTTAATTTAACAGTAACAAATTAGACAAAAGTGCCTAGATCCATTGATTTTTTAATCAGTCATGCAGCTCTGCAACAACAGGTACAGACTCCTTCACAACACACAACTTCAGGAATAGAGAAACATGAAAAGAATATTCAAAATCCCCCAAATACAAATTGCTCGCTGTCAGAAAGAGTGAGGTACAAAATTGCTCTTTGCCTTCAAGTCACTTTTTTACTTACTCAGATGATCCATATCTGTGACAGTAATGAGTTTGTCCCCATTTGTACACATCAATCTTATAGCCTTGGCAGGCTTAGCAAGCAGTAAATTGTCACAAAACAACTTAATCATGTTGCACAATATTTTACACAAGTAAACACTTTCAGTGAATTCCATGCAACTCAGTGTCCTTTTAAAGGACAGAAACAGAATTATAAAACATACACAGTCTCAGGAGACAAGTGAACAAATATAAAAAGAACAAATTGTTATACCTGAAAAGAATGGTGACAAAAATTTTAAGTGACTTACTACTAGTGACCTAGGTAGAAACAAATGGGAATTCTTGAGCTTTTATAAGGTTTCTATTGGGAGTTTAAAATATGCATAATTTGAACACCGATACAAATTCAAATAAATTACAGGAATATATTTGAAAGACATTGAAAACCATTAGGTGCTAATTTAAATCTGCAGAAAATCTGTTTAACATTTAAGAAGTGTTTAAAGGAAAGTAAAAAAGTCATTAAATGAGCAATGATATGCTGTGTAAATACTGGATAGAAAGAAAATTGGTAAAATATTGGAAACTTGAGAGAATAGGAGAAAAAAATTGTCATTGGGGCTTGTAATAACAGTATATAAAGATAGCCAACTGTATAACAAAATTAAGTGAAAGTGTTTTGTGGATAACTGATAGATAGAAATAGGTATGTTTAGAAACCCATCTACAGGACTCAGTGTGGTGAAATATCTTATTATCCTTTTATATCGTGGAGCCCAGAACTACACACAATATTCATGGTGAGGTTATACCAAATATCCTTTCTACTCTGTAACTGTAGAGGAAGCCTAAATACTTAGCTTAGCCTAGATACCTAAAATAGGTGAAAACTTTAATCTTAAGTAATGGGTTGACTGAACTGAGGAATGAAAACTGAAGAGACAGAAGTTATTTGCTTCCTTTCATTATATTCATCTTTAGAATTTCTTCTGCTTTCTTAAGACGAGTTTTCTGGAATGAGAACTACAAACCATAACAGCAAAGAAAAACTGAAAAATGTTTGCGCCTTTAAGTGTGTTTCATGTGACAAATTATATGTATACAATTATATATAAAGAACCAGATTTCTCTTTCACTTACCTGAATTCTAGTAATTTCTAGTTCAAAAGCCTTAGGGGTAAGTAGCTCTTTAAAAATAGTTGCAGACTGACAATTATGACAGGCTGAATCCATACATAGTGCCTTTTGTTTCCCTACCTTGACCTTCTTATGCTTATCCCTTGTTTCAGCTACATCAGCCCCAACTTTTGTGATACATTCCAAATGGGCGATGAGCAAACGAACATCTAAATTACTGCCTTCAGGAAATACCCTGGCTCTTCCAGGAATAAAGTAAACTGTTCCTTTGCATAGCAATATCCTCTGAAATATCTCAAAGCTCCCTCAGCAAGAATGTGAAGTGACTGAAATCTTTATTTTTCTTTGATTCATCTCTAAAAGCGACTTAAAATAAACCTAAGCTTTCAAAAAAAAAAAAAAAAAAAAAAAAAAAACAGAGAGTAAACTGAGATAAGCTACAGTAACCCAAAAAAGAGCATTTCCATCCCACTTTGCTGTTTTCAAAAGTTTGTTTTTCAAAACTATCAGCAGTCCTAGTTCTACTGTCTACTACAACAGCTGAAGAACACTTCGATCCCCCACACTAACACATAGCTCTGAACTGCACAAACTCTCGTTCATCCGCAGTGTTATCAGTCAGGCAGCAAACACAGTAATCCCGGGATACTTCAGAAATATCTAAATTAGAAACTGTATTCCCATGGTGTTCATAGGGTTTCAGCAAGGCCAGGCTTGCTTCACACAGCTCAATACAAGTATCTCCCACTCAGCTTACCCTGTTATCTTTCATCCTTGACTCTAACTGGCAGTTAGAGTTTTTGCAGCTGAGGTACCAGAGCCTACCTTTATCTTCAGCTGTTGCTCTTGTGTCCAGAAACCTGACATATACTCTACTGTAAAGGGTATAACCATTTGCTGCACTTCCTCACAATCACAACCAGACAGGGAGAGTGGAAAGTTGGCACAGAGTGAACTAGCATTCTTGTAGTTCCTTTCATTGCACCACACTCAAAAAAGATGAACACACAGGACATCAAGACGAACTAGCAGCGAGTTAGCTTCTGTGCACATGAGCTTACTCCTCTCTTAAGTACAGAGTTCTCTGTCAAAAATAAGTAAATAAATAATTGCTCCTACTTTCCCTGAAAAATTATCAGCTATATTGTAAGGACTCTGGTCAAAAGTTACAGGAAAAAAAAATAATCCTACCATTCTTTGCATAAATTAAACCTTAAGCATGTCATCCCACCCAGCCTCTTTTATTACTGAACTCTACAGCTAAGATTCAAAATGAAACAAGCAGCTTATTTGGTAGTCATATTACCTCCATAACTTACTTCTTCCACCCAATTCAGAAATACATCTGAAGAAAATTAAAAACCTAATATGTAGTTGTTAGACCCCAAAAAAAACAAGACATTTTTGAAAATAAGTGAATATCTGTTTTGTCTTTCAAGCAAGCTAATTGCTTGAAAAAGAACCGTTATGAATGTCATTGTCAAGGTTACCTGTTTATCTTCTTGTACTGAATTTTTAAGGTAAGTAATACTATCGAGTACTGGTTTACTGTTTTAGAAGAGCAGAATTATCATCTCAAATTTCTGCCTCCACAATTCCACAATGATATTGCTTGAGTTCTTCTTAAAAATATTTTAAAATAGATAGGCATTTTCAGTAAGTGCAGTGCTTTACTCAGATTCACTTCCCACAACTTATTCATTTACTTCTATGTTCAACTCTTTTACGTCTTTTCTTATCAGGAAATTGATTGTACTTCTCTGATGCATCATAAAAACTATTAAGAAAGTAAACTAGCACTTAAGAGATCTTGAATCAGTTTTCTAAACTGCTCAGGGAACTCAGTTATGATGTGATACTTTGGTATTTTTTATTGCATGTGTAATTTTAAGCCTGTGGAATCTTACCAGCATTAGAGGAACAACTTACAGTCTTAAATTCTTCCTGATTTGGTACCTAAACTTACCTCTATATGGGTTGCTCAAATTTGTAAATATCCAGTCCTGAGACTCATCTGTTTGGACTATAAAGTCTGTCAGGCCAAAACTTTCTCCTTTGTAGTTTGTACTAAAAATATCACATAAATAACTTGTAATCTATTTAATCCCCTTTGTAGTATTAACCTTTAGTTGTTCTTAACTTCCATGTTCTAATCCTTCATTACATAAGCAATATTATTTCTTCTTTGCTGTTTTTACCTATAGTAATAAAAAAAAAATCATACTGAATAAACAAGAATCAAGGTACTACTTTGACAGATGACAGTCTTCATCAACTATTAACTATGTCCTGGATATGTAACATACACTTATCTAAACAATCAATTTAATAGGCAAATATTTCCTCACTGCATGTAAAAACATGGTTTGTTCTTCTCATAGCTAACATGATAATTTTGTTTTGTTTTCCTCACATTTTAAGCCTGCCTGTCCTAAATCAATCATAAGCCATGTCCTCTGGAGTCTCCTGCACACTGAAAAAACATATCCATCAATACCAACTACACAAAATATGATTAAGAGGCTTATTACATGATTCTTCTGAACAAGTTCTGTATAAACTCTCAGAGAAAATGTCACATAATGTCAATCATTGATAACTGAGCCTGCAGTAATACATCTGCTCAATGAAATCTATCTAAATATTGTTTTTTTAAGCATTTGCCATTCAACTAAAATGAATCCTGTAAAATGAAAAGGTCAACTCTCATTCCCAGTTTAAGGGACTATGTAGTTAAAGAGATGAAAAGAAATACAGAAGAAAATGAACAATATACAATTTCATGCACAGTACTGGAGGCTCACATTACTGTTAGCAAAGCAAATTCCTTTGAACTTTTACCACTTCTTTCAGTACATCAGTGTCAGACAGTGATACACTGCACCTAAGAGCATACCAAATCAGTCATTTATGTTACGCACTTGTTGCATTGCACTGTTAATACAGAGACATCACTTCCTTAGTATCTTTAGAAACAAGTAATAAAAATGGAAGTAAAGAGCTTCACTGCTGCTTAGAGGAGCTAAGGATGTGATTTGTGCATGTTTGTTGGGAGCCACCCAGCAAGAACAAAGTAATCTTATTGATTGTAACAAGGCACGGGGTCTTTACTCACAGTCAAAATAAACAAGAGAAGCATTCTGTTGCTAACAAGTTAAATTTGTGGTTGAATCTACATCAAATATAGTACGTATTTTGATTATCATACTTCTAATAATCAGTGTAACGTGTTTTCTCCAAACTTCTGTTTAGATGCATGAGCATAATTTGAGATACAAGTTAAAAGGACACATCATAGCTTACTATTCCTGGTGAGTTGCTAATGAATTCATCACTAAAAAGGCCTATGTTCAAAAGTAGCCTAAATTGTAGAAACAAAATAATTCTACAATTACGTGCAATCCCATATCATAATAATAATAATATAAAAGTGAAGTACCACAGCTACAGTACCCTTAGTTTCACTATTGCAAAAGAAATGAGTCACTATAGGTGATCCTGGATGCCAAAATTACTTTATTTGTGGCAGACGAAAGAAACCTGAATTGCAAGGACTGTGCCATGCAATGCACTGCAGAAATCTGCAGTAATGTACAGCCTGTCCTAACAATAGTCACCCTTAAATAGGCCTGCCTTCTGGAATATAAAGGGAGCAGCATAACTAGAAACAGATTTTTTTTACAGCATCTCCAGTCAAGCACGGAAAAGTATGAGTCACATTTGCAAATTTTGGCTTAAATTGGTGTAATGCTTCCCAGTGAATGCATAAGCCTATTGTTCCTTTGATGATTTTAGCAAGTGATATCAAAACCAAGCTCAAAATAAAACTGGAATAAAAGTCAGCTCTTGAGCTAGCGCTTTACCACAACACATTTCATTCGAGGAGGCTTCTTGATATTTTGGGGGGAAAGAAGAAAGAAGAGAGAAGGGAAGGGAAGGGAAGGGAAG
>CM021733.1:76935875-77028287 GCA_011075105.1 Heteronetta atricapilla
AAGGGAAGGGAAGGGAAGGGAAGGGAAGGGAAGGGAAGGGAAGGGAAGGGAAGGGAAGTGTTGACACCTTTAAGAGGGGCTACATTTAAAAGCAAACTCAACATAGCAAGACAATAAGTTTCTCACCTCACAGTACATAAGTCATAACTAAATAGTTGTATGGCAAAGTTTCATTTAGCAGAATTGGAATAACATAATCTTAGTTATTAAAATTAGCTTCTGAGAAGCTAGTCATTATGTAATGTAAATAGCATTACACTGAAATCCAAATGTACCAACCAATAGTAAACTGCAACAACTATCTCCTATTCTGCAGCTTAACTGCAAAAGCGTACTTGTGCGAGAAGTCTAATGCTGCAATATTAAATGGTCCATTTTATGAAGGTTTGTAGCAGATACCTTTCAAATCCAGCCCATTTTATGAAGGGTTGAACTAGATACAGTTTATATCTTTCAAAAAATTATTTTTCCATTATAATTATAAAACTATTTTCTATTATGATCATAGTATAACTTTGCTAAAGTACCACACCTAACTCCCACTGATATCTTTATTAAACTATTTGATACAAAAGCCAAAGAATAAAGCCAGCTCAATGACCAATTTTTTTTTTGGTTTTCCACATCCTTTTACTGAGAAAACCTACAACAGCAATTAAACATCCACTATTTGCTAAATAGGAGAAGAATATCTTGAGTAACCAAGTTTTTGCTAATATTAGTCATTTCTCACAGTAGCTTTCATCAGCAGCTGAGCTCTGCCCTTGACCAGCTATCTCCTCTGGAACAAATGCCTCTATAAACTCATCTCTTCATTTTATTTTTAGTAGTCTACATTTGGCTGTTCTCATTTAACCTTTGACTTTTCCTTCATCGCTGACAAACAAAACCCCTCCAAAGTAACAAACCCCAATGATGTCAATTTAATTATCCCCAAAATTCCATAGGCTTGATATCTACTCCTTTTGTGTTGAAGTCAAATTCTGGAAAGGTAGATACTTCAGTGCCAGGTATGAGAGCTTCTAAAAACACATACATTTTATAAGTTATCTAAGCATCTAGCAATATTGCTTTCAAATTGGCTTTATGTACTGTTGTTGCTTGCTTTTATAGCTGGTACTCTATAAATCTTGGAAGACCACATTCTTATTTCATCCCTAGGTGAAAATGCTCCACACAGCTGAAATTGTAAACAGTTTACTTCATTTTGAGTTTTGCGCACACATACACACACATGTAAAATTGCTTCTATACATGTAAAACTAATAGCTATAGTCTACTGATGAAGAGAATGTTATACCGGGCTCTAACCATTACTTTTCCACAAAGCGTCAAAATCCTTTCTGTGAATCCAAAATTATTCAAAGGCCTTTAAACTGAACTATGCAACAGAGGAAAGAAAAAGAGAGGTCTTTGCCTGGATAAATGAGTGACTGAAGACAGGGAGGGAAAAAAAATGAAAAGAGCTGGCCAGTACTTACAAGGGAGTGATGATTCCAGTGGAGCACATCAGTCTTGCATATTTAACATATCCAGAAACAATCTGGAAAAGGGTAAGACCAGTACAGCTACAGCATCCATTGAGACAATGCTATTCCAGTTAGTAAGGGCACAGGCAAAATGTGATAAACTTTGAAAGCATTGCATGAGATGAGTGATTGGGCTCAAATTCAAGGTAGAGTGATCCACATGAGAAAAAACATCCTAAATTTGAAAGTGATGATGTCCCTCCTGAAGATTACAGTTCAGAAGAGAAGTCTTGCAGTTTGAGAGTTTCTTGAAGGTGTCAGTCGAGTACTCAGCAATGGTTAAAGAAAAAAAAAAAGTTTTAAAAAAGTTTTTAAAAGCAATCAAATAACTTAGACTTTTTTAGTTGAGAGATAAAACAGAAAACAACCCCATGGCCAGGCAGATGTGTATGCTTTGCCTAACTCTTCACACAAATCTCACAAAAGATATAGTAGATAAGATCCAAAGAATGATCAAGAATGTGGAACAGCTTCCATTTGAGTGATATCTGAGAAAGTTAGAAGCCTCCAACCTGAAAGAGAGATGATGATTGAGTGCCATGAGAAAAACACCTAGGAACTGACAGTTTGTTGTCTTTTCCAATAGAAGAACCAGAGAAAATGAAATGAAACTGGTATAAATCAGATTCAGAACAAACAAAAAGTATTTTCTTCACATTAATGAAGGGGTCTCTTGTCAGAGCACACAGTGGACAACATTTGTTCACAGCCTCAATGGGAAACAGGATAAAAGCTTGGATGAGACGTTTATTTAGGGTTACTAAATAGACAGAAATCACACCCTGCTCTGGAAATGCCCAAACTAAACACAGGTGGAGAATTTGCAGGGACACATTGAGTTTAGCCCATTCTTACTCTTTTTCTCCAGATATCACAAACAGCTACTGCTAAAGCAAGTAGCCAACAATCTGACACAGTGGGCTATTCTTCGTTCTCACCCAATGCTGTTAAGGGTATTTCCTTCTTTTGAGGCTTTACCTGTTAAACAGAGAGGCAATTTAATTCATCGGTCACTTGCACATTAGGTCATCCAGTAAGAATGGATTGGGACTCAGCCTGGTTTTAGATGTCTAAGTTTGAATACAGGTTAACACAGGCAAATTAACTCCTGTCAAAGATAAGCAACCAGCAGCATTTTACTGCATTTACCAACAGCACAAAGCTGTTCTGGACAGTCAAAGGTAGAGGTTCTGCTGCATAAATACAACCTTTTATTAGATGAATGCCTACACTGACAAGAATTCAACCAGCCAATACTGCATTTCAGGCTACTAAAATGATGTTGTTAACAAGGTACAAAAAATGGCCCTGCTGGCAATGAAGAAACTGATTTTCTATAAAATTTCTAACAAGCGTAATGTGCAACATGAAAGGCAAAAGCACATGCATTGTGATGACCTTCTCCTTGTACAAATGAAGTGGAATGTACGAAACCCTGAAGAAGCATCCAAAAGAAAAACAGCTGTTTTGATAGTTTTAAAACATCCTAAAACCACCTATGTACACTTTGCAAGTGCAAGATGTATATCATGTTTTTAGCTCTTCAGCAGTCTTGCTCTCTTTGGGTACTTCTCATGGTATGTCAGTCCTACTCACTGAACCTAGAAGTGACACACTGCCCAAGTAAATCACTCAGGTGGTTGATGCAGAAGGGGTTTTCATCTTTACTACACCCACAAAATAGCTTTAACTTCTCCTGACATTGTGTAGGAAGATACTAATGAGGACTGTAAAATATAGAAAGCATCTATTGCATCCAACAATTTTCTAAGATTGAAGACTTCTTCACCAGCTTGCAGAGACTGAGAAGAAAATCGGTATGAAACAGTTCCATACCACAGCCCTGCTCCAGTAAGTTGGCTTTCCACTGGCAGACACTTGCAGCAACACACAAGTTGCTGCGGAGCCCAGCCCAGCTTCAGAACTCTGCTATAAAAATGCTGAAAAATTGAACTGAGGTAGCCTAGAGGAAGCAAAAGGGAAGATGGCAAAGAGAATTGGAAATTATAGCAACAAGGCTACAATGACTCCTACTCCTTTCTGCCCTACTTTTAAATCAAGGAAACATATCAACTGAATAGTTACCAACCACCACATGTTGCTATAACACTAATTTAATTAGACAGCGAGCTACAGTCTCCTAAGGCCTACCTCACTAACTGCAGAGCTGATTCTGCCACACTTACTCATGGTGCACTTACTGTACAGGGAATTCAAAAAAAAAGTAAAAATAAAAATAAAGAGGATGACTCAGAGAATAAGACATGATATTGTTTACTATCCAGAACAGCAGAATTGCAATTAATTTATTTATACACTATGAGAATTGTGACAAATGTAACTGACAACGTAACTGCGGGGAATTTGAAAATTGAATTCAGAAAATATTGTAAATGTTTGTGATAGGACCCACACAGCCATCCTGTGTGAATTCTGTCCACAGCAATGGAAAACTGCTTCAGAGCTTCACAGAAGAAAGAAGCATTAATTGCAAAGATAAGGTTGAACTAAGTAAAATAACACAGACACTCCCCCTTACCTTGTCTACTTTGACAGTAAATACAGTAAAGTACCGATTTAGAAAGCTTTAAATCATTTGCAAACCACTTTCATGCACAGTTAAGAAGTAAACATCAGTTTGTTCAGATGAAAAGGCTTTCAGACAATGAGCTAATTCACACACGCCTGTGCTTCAATTACTTCAAATAATTTGATTAAACTTAGTAAAGATGTTGATAACACATACTGTTCCTATGGTGGGGAAACTTAGTGACGAGAGATGAGGAAAAGGCTGTGGTGCTTAATGCCTTCTTTGCCTCAGTCTTTAGCAGCAAGACTAGTTGTTCTCTAAGTACTCAGTACCCTGAACTGGTGGAAGGGGATGGGGAGCAGGATGTGGCCCTCACTATCCATGAGGAAATGGTTGGTGACCTGCTACAGCACTTAGATGTATGCAAGTCGATGGGGCTGGATGGGATCCAGCTGAGGGTCCTGTGAGAACTGGCGGAGGAGCTGGCCAAGCCACTTTCCATCATTTATCAGCAGTCCTGGCTATCGGGGAAGGTCCCAGTTGACTGACAGCTAGCAAATGTGACGCCCATCTACAAGAAGGGCTGGAGGGTTGACCCCAGAAACTATAGGCTTGTTAGTTCAACTTCAGTGCCAGGTAAGCTCATGGAGCAGATTATCTTGAGCGTCATCATGTGGCACTTGCAGGGCAACCAGGTGATCAGGCCCAGTCATCATGGGTTTATGAAAGGCAGGTCCTGCTTGACGAACCTGATATCCTTCTATGACAAAGTGACGCACTTAGTGGATGAGGGAAAGGCTGTGGATGTGGTCTACCTTGACTTCAGTAAGGCTTTTGACACTGTTTCCCACAGCATTCTCCTCGAGAAACTGTTTGCTCTTGGCTTGGACTGGCATACATTTTGTGGGGTTAGAAACCGGCTGGGTAGCCAGGCCCAGAGTCATGGTGAATAGAGTTATATCCATTTGGAGGCCAGACACTAGAGGAGTCCCCCAGGACTCAGTACTGGGGCCAGTCCTCTTTAATATCTTTATCAATGACCTGGATGAGGGGATCGAGTGCACCCTCAGTAAGTTTGCAGACGACACCAAGTTAGGTGCGTGTGTCGATCTGCTTGAGGGTAGGAAGGCTCTGCAGGAGGATCTGGATAGGTTGGACCGATGTGCTGAGGCCAACTGTATGAAGTTCAGCAAGGCCAAGTGCCGAGTCCTGCACCTGGGGCACAAAAAACCCAAGCAGTGCTACAGGCTGGGAGATGAGTGGTTAGATATGCTGCCAGTCAGAGAAGGACCTGGGAGTATTGGTTGATAGTTGGCTAAATATGAGCCAGCAGTGTGCTCAGGTGGCCAAGAAGGCCAACAACATTCTGGCTTGTATAAGAAATGGTGTGGCCAGCAGGGCTAGGGAAGTGATTGTCCCCCTGTACTCGGCTCTGGTGAGGCTGCACCTTGAGTACTGTGTTCAGTTTGGGGCCCCTCACTACAACAAGGACACCAAGGTGCTTGAGCAAGTCCAGAGAAGGGCAATGGAGATGGTGAGGGGTCTGGAGAACAAATCTTATGAGGAGCAGCTGACGGAGCTGGGATTGTTCAGCCTGGAGAAGAGGAGGTTCAGGGGTGACCTTATTGCACTCTACAGCTACCTTAAAGGAGGCTGTAGCGAGGTGGGGATTGGTCTATTCTCCCACATGCCCTGTGATAGGACAAGGGGTAATGGGCTAAAGTTGTGCCAGGGGAGGTTTAGGTTGGATATTAGGAAGAACTTTTTTACTGAAAGAGTTGTTAGGCATTGGAATGGGCTGCCCAGGAAAGGGGTTGAGTCACCATCCCTGGAGATCTTTAAAAGATATTTAGATGTAGAGCTTAGTGATATGGTTTAGTGGAGGACTTATTAGTGTTAGGTCAGAGGTTGGACTCAGTGATCTTGGAGGTCTCTTCCAACCTAGATGATTCTGTGATTCTGTGATACGTTAAAAAAAAGTTAGGTTTCAGCCTGTGTTGTCCCCACGAAGTCTGTATTAGATATTAGTTCAGGAGTTAGACAAAATTCATCTCTTAAATTAATAGAGTTGGCTAGGAACTTTTAGTACTGTAAAACATTTTAGGGATTTTTTGAGATGTTTTTTGTTGTTTTGGGGATTGTGAATTCTATGTATCATATCTCATATCTGGGAAGATAAAATTGAACAGAATCAAGCAGAATCTGTTCTTCAATTGCATTTCCTTCTTAACATTACCTTGTTGACACTGATTGATCTAACTTAGAACTTTGGATTTCAAATTCATTAAAATACTACTCTTGGGTGCAAGTTACAGGCAGATAACAGATATAAAGGAATTTACTTCAAGTTAATTGCTAGTAAATATAACAGCAATATCCTTATGAAGGCTATAGTTTAAATGATTTGAGTTGAAAACCCCATAGTAATTAAAACAAGATGGCACATAAATCATTTAGCAAAAGCAAAGATTTTATATGCTTGGGAAATTGAAAAAAAAAGTAATTCAGAAACAAATTTAGATGCCACAGTGAATGTATGTGACTGAAATCTACCCAAGTTGTGTTAGGCAATTAAAATAGATGAAATACTTACATTTCTCAAATACATCGTAATTTCCAACTGAGAAAATGAAATTAAACTGATCCCAGGAAAAGTTTAGACATAAGAAATGTTTCCCAACCTACTCAGGAAGTTTATAGTGAGGGTAACAGCCTCATTTAGAACAAAAGTCTCAGCAGTGAATAGATGTTACTAGAACAATAGAATTTATTTGGTCCAAATGCAAAGATCTGACATTTTTAAATGTTATCTAGGAGAAGGATTTCTAAATAAGCAACCCTTCAAGGTCATAATAGCATGTCAGAACTAGAGATCTTTACAGCTACCCCTAAAATGTATTAAGGAGAGCATTTTCATCTTTATGACTCATGTAACAAGACCTTAGAAGTTATTTGCTTCATACGATCTTTCACACCTCAAGAATTTGTTTATAAAAATCAGTTCTCTAACCTTATGCAGAATGATGCAATATATTACAAAATAAGAACAATCAGCACAGCTGTGTACACAGCAAGATATACTGCGTTGACAGGGAGGAAAGAGAACAAGAAAAATTCTGAAAATAAAATGCTTAAAAATCAACTGTGACAGTTAAAAGTACAAAGACGGTAAACAAAATTAGTATCTATTAGGTTAATTTCAAAGAAAGATTCTCTTAAGAAGTGTATGTGCTCATTGTGGAAAAAAAAAAATCAGGATATTATTGACATTTTAAAATCTATTCTAGTTAATTGATATAATCCTGTCAATCCAGATAACATGTAAAACATACATCTTTCTGAGAAAAAAATAATCTAGTCCTATGACTATAAATCCACTCAAAATATATATGAACGAAAAATAAGGAAGGAGAAAGAAGTTGTTCTGACTGGAAAACCAATGCATTTTGTACGAGAAAAGCTTGATGTTACATAATCACCTGCCAACACTGTAAATGCCTACTAATGAAGTCATGCAGTAACATTTCATTTTGCTCCCAGAGGGGAAAAAAAGAAGAAAAAAATATCTTTTAATTGGAAATCACTTAGCTTGCCAGAGCTATCACAATTTACATATATTCACTAACTAAACCTTCTTGTCTCGCTGCAATAGACTGAGACAAACAGCAAATTGCAGCATGTCATACAGAAAACTTTGCCTATAATGCTGTTTGTTACTTAAGAAAATAATTCATAAAAATACATTTATTTACTATTCTTTACATGAATTTTTAAGGGTAAGAAGCTGACTCCTGTGTTCCCTAGCTCATTTAGAAAGAAGAAGAGGTCCTTCAATAGATGGTGTAAAGAAAGGAATTGAAAATCCTAGTCCTCAAGTGGCTAAAACTCTCAACTCTGTACTTTTTCTATGAAAAAAAGAAGGGGGGGGGGGGGCGGAGGGAGTCATACACACAGAGTATTGTTGTATCTAAATGATGCAAACTCCCAAATCAGGTGTTATACTTAGTACAGGCAGTTGGACTCAATAACCCTTATAAATCCCTTCCTACTGAACTACTCTAATTTCTAATTTAAATACTCACATTTCATCACAGCTGAAACTACAAAACTAACTACACCAACTGTAAGCCAGGATGGCAGGCTGTTACCCCAGGAGCTGGTCAAAGCTCAGTATTTGATGAAGCTCAGGTCCCTGTCTTGTCTTAGAAAAGCAAATGAAGAATTTACTCCAGAGAGTAACCCCAAAGAAAAAATGATAATAAAAACCAATGTTTGACATTCAACACTCTTTTACATACAATGGCTCCCACTCACTCATCCATTTGTAATGGGACATGGAGTCATCCTTCTAAAGTGTTAAACTTTCTGTTGCAGTAAAACAAGAAAATAAATGGCAATTTGAAGAGAAACATGCTGCTCAGCTGATTTGTTATTCTCATCAAGAAAGTACAATCTCAGCAGTAGCTCCATTTAAACAAAAATAGACACAGAACACGTAGAAAACCATATGCGGGATCTGTAGGAAGCAAATATCCAGTCTCTTGTACAAGCTGTTTTTAGAGAAGTGGCAAAATAAATAAATAAATAAATAAATATTCATACTGACAGAGCCTTGAGTACAATTGGGCATACTTCTTTGGAATCTATACGATCAGAAGAACTGGACGACAGCCACCCCAGAGAGACCTGGGGGCAGGCTGGGATATTAATCAGATCTGTGAGCTACAGTAACTTGAAGCTATGAAATGCAAGTTCTTTGTGTCACAATGATGTATAGTGTTTTCATCTCAATTTTATTCACAGTAACTCCAACACCTGATGTTTTCAGAATCCTGTCCCCTGTAGTTCTGTGTTTACATGAAAAAATCTCTCAAAAATTAGTGAAAGGTAAGTTTATCTTGGCAATGACTTCTGCACAGTTAGAAAGACCAAAAGGTTCTTCCAACAATTCCTCCAAGAAAATCCAGGAAAACTAAGGGTAGAACTCACCTTACGTAATTTTAACAGTTAAATGTGAAGCACTTAAGCCTAGTCTTTATGACCAGTGTAAAGAAATCTGTCACTGCCATATGGTGATTTATCTCATCCTAAACAAGTCTTCTATCCTCCTTTACTGTCCTCTGGAGATGCCTATTTCTCTTCCTTGACTCTGAATGAAAATTGCCATCACTCTCCTAAATCTTAGAATATGAATGCTTGGGTAGCTCAAATCTGGCAAAATTCCCCTATAAAACATTTATAATCCCAGTTTAAATTTAAAAACTATTACTTTTTAATCAACCCTTGTGTTTTTTTTTTTTAAATGATTACATACTATATTCCCGATTCCAGTCACTTTTTCACCATGTTTCTACAGAATAAATCTAATAAATCAAATTTAATTTCTCAAATTTTTTAACAAAGCTGTTTGTCCATTAATAATAGAAATTGTTTGACTGATTTCAGAAAGCATGAGTTTCATATTTATAGCCGATACCTGAAGTTTGAAGAATAAGTTCTACCAAAATATAACAGTTTAGGAGCAGATCAAATTACCAAATGCTGCATAAATCATTTTGTATTTTTAGTAGGAGAGATTTATGTAGCAATTATTAATTTGATCTACTATAAAGCTTTTTTTTTTTTTCTTTACCAAAGGGCATTAAGATTTCAATTTGCAGTGACCATTCAGCAAACAGCAAGTAACTCAATTGGAAGTGACAAGCTGAGTCACTGTGCCCCAAATCTCAAGGTCAATAAGTGACTAAGGTAGAAGCTGTTCTTACCACACCACTTGAATGTGGTACAGCTGCCCACTCTATGATGTTTCTATGCACTGAATACAAAGAGCTCTGGAAGGAACGCATTTCACAGGTCTCAAGGAATTGTGTGGCATGCTTATTAAAATATTTCAGCCAAGCCAGAAAAACAGTCCTGCAGTACATCTACCATCAGCAGGTATATGTAACACTCACTGGAGCTAGAGGGCTCCCAAATCTGTACACAGAAGTAAAGGGAAGGGGCAAAGGGAAAAAAAAAAAAAAAAACAGTGCTAAACAATCTGTGTGACAGCCAGCCAGGGCACCACAACAAAGCAATATTAACAGCTACCGCAGCACAAAGTCTGCAGGAGCAGAACACAGAAGCATGCAGACAAGCTCAGAAAATGAGCAATCAATTGGCTCAAAGTTATCACAATAAAAATAACATCAAGGTAACAGTATTTATTTCTTAAATGCTTAGAATAATTTACTCAATTCTGACCAAAAAAAAGTCAACTCCAAAAGAAATGAAAATTATGCTCAAATAATAAGGGATACAGAAAAGTTGCTATACCCTGTATTACTATTCTAACCGAACAAAAAGGTCACCATAATGGTGCTTGTAGCAATACAATTACAGTGTAGGCAAAATAATAGATAAACTTGCTTTGTTACAGAAAACAGACCTTTAAATTAATTTCAGCTTTAGTCTCCTAATAACAACAGAATGACTCACACTTTAAAAAAACACCAGTCAACTGAAGAGCTGCAGACAGTCCAACATTTCGAACAGATATATTATAATGAAGGTTCGTAGCTTTGCCTCTTACCAAAAAATGCTTTTTCTATTAGAAATCTCAAATTTTCAACTACTCCACCTTTATCGTGTGGGTTCAGTTTTCCATGCTGAGCATCTGATTTAGCTAGGTTTCGCAAAAAAAATATTTTAACCTTTACATTTCAGGAACATCTGCTTCTGAAAACAAGCTTTATTACACTCAAAACGTTACTACAGGCTCTGAGAGGAGAATCAAATTACCAGTCTTCTTTGAAAATAACTGTTTGCATTCCTATAAAAATTCACTCTCAAGCTGATGAATAAATTTAAATCAGCTTGGTAAATAAATTTATCACGCTGATTTATATTTATTAAGATTTAAATTTCCTTTCTCTAAATGTCAAAGTTAAAAAAAAAAGAAATAAATAAAAAAAGAAATAAACTTCATCATGGGAAAAAAAAAGACTAAATTATTAATAATGTTAAAAATAATTATGTCCTTGATATTTCTATTTGCATTACATTCCTATTGTAGGTATGTGGATATTTAAAGTTGTATACTCTACCAGATATGCTGTAATACTGATTTTTCCTCCAGGCTCAAATTTATAGTTTATTCAGTATGGTGTAGGTAACCATTCTCCCTTCTACACTTGGAGTAACTTTCAATATTACTGTAAGAAAATTAAAAAAAAAAATCTTTGGACTTACTCGGAAGTAGTCACTACAGGCTGCCAGGACTGCCTTATGCGCATGGAATTTCTGCTCTTCAGCAATAAGGGTGATATCACAAAGTATGCCCTCACTTCTTTGCTGGTTCAGGGCTGCCAGGACAGCATCGTTATGGGAGCTCGACTGACAAAGCCTCTGACCTGTCAGCATTTCCTGAACACTGAGAGGAAAAAGGGGAAAGATTTTATCAATAAATGTAAGAAACAAGTAGATTCTATCAGCAATATAGAATAACTTTTTCTAAGGTTGTTCAACAAATCTTGGAAGGAAAGTCGTGAACTGTATCATGCAAAATCTTTTGATGGTATATCCATCACAAGAAAAGCTCAGTATAACAGTATTATGAAATCTGCTTAAATACTCAGATTTAAAAATCTCAACTGTTCTCATTTTCATTTGCTTCTGGATGTCAGCTGGACTCACAGAATTAACTCAAAATCATTGTAAAGCCAAATGAGAAGAATAAAGCCCTAGGTCAATGGAGTGACAGAAAAACAACTCTTGAGTACCTCAAATCAATGTATTAGTGGAAAGGAGCATGCATCTACGTAACCAGCCCTACTCAAAAGAATAAAGACTCTTGGTCTCAGGTGGCCTGTTTAAGCCTGATACTGGATTACTGAAAGTTTTCAGATGATTTAAGGTCATTCACATTTATGAAGCCTTTTTACACTCAGGCTTTCCACCACCTCCAAATATCTCCTTGCATGAATGCAGGACTTCTGTCATCCAGCCTAGGATAGTCTTATTTCAGCTTCCTTTGAAATCAGACAAGGAGAGAATATAACTGCAGATGCATTTTTATGTGCAAACACAGTCAGAAATAAATACAAATAGAAACAAGCCAAAAAAATCTGCAAAGCCTCTTTGGGACAAAACAATGCAGTTCATCTGAAATCTGTGAGACTTTACCAACTCATATTGCCTGAGAATCTAGCTCTTGATAGAAGATGAGTTTACAGAGAGTCATTCATGAATAAATCAAAAAGAAGGTATAAAAACAGAAATTTGATTACAAGATAAATAAGGTCTCATCTTTCAACTAAAATCATGCAGTTAACTACACATGCAAGCTATGGCGGCAGCTGTGTGGCTGCTATAGTCTTCATTACCATCAACGCTCACTCTCTGTATAATATATCCCACTCCCACGCTTTGGGCTTCTGCAAACTAATGCAGACCTGCCTTGCACACTCTTTGCTCTAATCTAATCTTTGAAAAAAGACAAAAGCTAAGGTGTTATTTCTGGAAGAAGGATAACTAAAATAAATTTACACATTACACACACAGGAGAACAGCCTGTATCTGAATTTCAACACCTTCTCTAATTGTTTAGGTTTCACACATGGACATACCCTATATTTCAAAACAATTCATTTAAATGAAACTTTGTCCTCAATCTTTCCATTTGTGGAACCCCAATGAAATTCTAATGGTTAATTGTCAAGAAATCTAACTTGTTAAAATAAAATGTAATTATTTCTAACAACTTTCCCTTCTGCAATTTTTATAGCAGAGTGACTGAGTCAAACAGATGCATTGTTTTTGGCAAGCAATGCTACCAGTTCAACTTGCTATATTAAAAAATAAATAAATAAAAGAGAGAGAAAACTAATAAAACTCTATTATTTCTCCAGTCTTCATCAGCAACAATGAAGAATCTTTGATCAATGGTAAATTATCGGTTTTGTTACCAATTCTCACAGAACTGCAGAATACAGTCTGCACAACCAGGTTTTCCCTTTCCATATTAACTGGAAGAACTTTTTCTTCCTAAGGGAATTGAGGATATAATAAAATTGGAAGATTAACTATAAAAGTAATATAACCTAATTATATCTATAGGTGGTGTCTCTTCTTTTTATAATTATTCTCTCTCTCAGTGTTGTGAATTGTTTTTTCATTCCTCTTTTCTCATAATCATCTGGAAGTTAATGCATCTCATTTTGTAGATAAGGACTATTTCACTCAGTAGAAAACAGTTTGAAAAGACAAGGCACAAGGGTAATGTTTGCATGGAAATTATATATACGATCATACCTGCGTGGTTTTAAATTCAGTTCAATCCTAGTCCTTTTTCCAATTGAATGACTGAAGTTAATAAAATCAATTGCCTGTATCCCTTCTGTTAATAATGTATGAAGAATGTATACACATGCAAGGTAATTTAACTGGAATTTATAAGTGAAAATGCAGCATTTCTGTAAACATTACATGGCCACATTGTATTGATGCTATCAGTACTCAACAGCTACAAAATGCAAGGATTTCCTCATTCTCTCCTGCTGCAGAGGCATGCCAGGGAAAAGGTAACAGAAGTGGAATGGTAGAATACCCTACTAATATCAGGCAGACCTCTCAGATCCCAGATAAGCCCCAAAATGCAAAATAGAGCAGCAGTTGAACCTACCAGCCTATCAGACTAATGCAAGGTTGTGTAGAAAAACAATTAGATGAATACACTCTATTGAGTGTTTTTCCCTGAAAATTCTCCCAGAAACTACTTAAATCATACATATCAAGTCTCTGATGAGACAATGGACAATACAAATAAATGAATGAGAAAAGATAGACTGGTAAGTAGTTATGGGTGACTAAGACTCCGTAAGAGGGAAAGAGACAGGATGTAAGAAGCTGGAAGGCTGAAAGATGACTTTGGAGAGAATGCTTGAACTGTCTTCAAAGAACTGGAAGAGTAACGTATGTCCTGAATATTTGAACAGTAAAAACATCAAAAATCACCAAGCACTAACAGCTACGTTAGTGTAAAACAGCAGTTGCTTCCACAATCAAAAATTCCAAGTATAGACGAGACCATAAACAAGACAACATATGAAGAGACTGAGACCCAAACCAATCCCCAGCATGCTTCTCTTTGTTTTCTAGTTGCCATTTGCCTCCAGCAATCTCTTGCAGATTATAACATGGATATGTATTAAATAATGACTAATGAACAAAAACATTAATTTCACATTTTACTATCTGCTAATTAATGCTTTGCTAAACATCACACTAAATGTGAACAACTTCCTACACTCTACCAAGTACTATACCTCAGGCACCTCTCAGATGGCATTTTTCAGTTTTGCTCTTCTGAATATCAAAGCTTATAATCCTGTAGAGAAAGCCGCAAGCATTCCAGCTAGAGAGAGAAAAAGGAGAGGCACATTAAAATTCAAAGCATACACAGCCTCAGCCTAAAAGATCAATACTTTTAGGAGAGGAGATGCAATTCAAAAGCAACTTTTTTTTTTTTTTTTTTAATTTTATTGCAGAAGGAACATCATGTGGACTAGGTGCACTTGAAATTTTTTTGGCTAGACTGATTATAGCCTGAAAGTGGCCTTTCCTCTAGTCTTTCATAGGAAATCACACCCTACCACCTGAACTTCCTGCACCTGCTGCCTTTGAAGCATGTGTCCTTACTGCAAACTCAGAATCAAGTATTGTAAGTATTGCCTTAACAGGGCAGAAGAGGGGGGAGAGAAGTGACTTCCCAACAAAACAATTTTTAGAATAGGCCAGAAACACCTACTGCTATTTGCTTACTTCCCTAAATATTAAACAGCTATGAAAATCTCACAGCACAATCTCACAGTCCTTTGTAGAGTCTAAGAAACTTTGCCATTCAGCTAAACTAATGCTTTGACTATATTATTTTTTCCTAAAGACATGACTGGGGGACACAAAGGGGTAAGAGGTATACTGTGTAAACTTCAAAAGGCAGCTTCCATTTCCCCCAGCATGACAACTCTTGATCAACTGATTAGTGCTTTGATCAAGTACCACCATCAACCTGAATATAAGCAAACCTGGCAAATACTAACAGTAAAGTAACGATGGACAGTATGAACAGACTTAATAAACTCTGTATTATTCCAAAAGGCAAAAATATGAAAATGACCATATCAATTAATCTATGCTGCTTAATGACTACTGAAAGTTTATTCCCAGTACCTGAATAATGTGACTTTTTCATCTCCCCTGGTTGCCATGTGTGGTCTGTAAAATCAGTCATCTCTAGTACAAACTTTGTCTGCTTTACAGTTACAACAATGCCCTATTCCAGGTGCTATCAGAGGTGTCTACTGAAATCAATACTGAAACACTACAAACACATTTAGGGAGTATTACTAATCAAAGTACAAATAATCCAGTTCTTTATTTATGGTAATTTGTCCTCAGTTTTGTCCTTTAATCTTACATAGACTGGCAGTTTTACTTTGAAAGCCACTACAATGACTTCAGGGAGACTCCGTAAGAGATGCATGAAGGCAGAATTAATCCATTAGCCATTCCCCAGATAACAAACAAGCAACCTGCGAGAAAGGAACATTAATCCCATTCCTATTCTCCTGAATTACAATTCTTCATTATACAGACAAAATTGCAGTTCCTACTTGCCAGAGAGGCACAGTGATGTCTGCCTTTCTGCAAGTGCTGTCAACTGCTCCACAGCAGCAGAAGAACCAAGTAATATCATGCAAGAGTTATAAATAGAGGTTGACAACTTTGTTCAGGTGGATTTTCTTGAAGACAATAGACACAACATTCTCAAGAATTCCCTGTAGATTTCGAGCCCTTATTGAAAGCCACAGAAGAGTAACAACAACTTGTCTGGAACACAAGTGCTATGAGGAGCAGCTGACGGAACTGGTGTTGTTTAGTCTGGAGAAGAGGAGGCTCAGGGGAGACCTTATTGCTCTCTGCAACTACCTGAAAGGAAGGTGTGGGGAGCTGGGGGTTGGCCTCCTATACGTAACTAGTGATAGGACTAGAGGGAATGGTCTCAAGATGTGCCAGGGGAGGTTCAGGTTGGAAACTGGGAGACATTTCTTCTCAGAAAGAGCAGTCAGGCATTGGAACAGGTTGCCCAGGGAAGTGGTGGCATCACTGTCCCTTGGGGTGTTCAATGAAAGGTTGGACATGGTGCTTAGGGACATGGTTCAGTGGGTGACATTAGTGGTAGGGGGATGGTTGGACCAGATGACCTTGGAGGGCTTTTCCAACCTTAATGTTTCTATGATTCAGTTGAGATATAATTGTGTGTTTAGTTAGGTGTGACATAGTTATCCTCCATCTCGTTCTCAAAAATAACCTGGGATAGGCACCTGCAATATTAACTACATCCTGAACAGCTGAATTGTCCACAGAAATAACTCACTGAAAACAGTGTTGGATGGCAAAATTTCAACTGATATAACAGGCAGCACAATCAACACATGATATTTCAACTTCATATATCAGGTATAAAAGAAAAATAGGTTTGAATATAATAGTTAAAACTAAGGTACACTACTTCATCTGCTTATTTAAACAATATTTGCATCATTTGATGCAATTCAATGCAAAATTTGATGACAATTAAATATTCATTACAATAGAGAAGTTTGAGAATTGGAATGTCTTTAGGTTTTTTGTCCTTTTCCCTAAAGCCTATATGTTGAGCAAGAGGGTGAGTTCATCAAGAACTGCCAACAATTCTGTTGGATGCTTAGCAATTTGGCTCACACAGTGCTTCCCAGCAATCATGGAATCACAGAATCAGTCAGGCTTTGTGCAACCTGGTCTGGTGAAAGGTGTCCCTGCCCATGGCAGGGGGATGGAACTGCATGATCTTTAAGGTGCCTTCCGACCCGAGCCATGCTATGGTTCTATGAAATAAGTAAAATATACATGCACACACACAAAAAACACCTGCATAAAAATAAAGAACACAGCTTATTGGCTTTCTAGCCACTGCCCTAGTCTAAAGCAATCCATTTTTACATCATGTCTGAACAAACTTATTTCCTTCAATCAGAACCTTATACTTTTCTGAAGAATAGAGAATGAAAAAATAAATAAATAAATCAATGATTCTTCTATGAGATCAAATTTCAGAAGAGAAAGAAAAAAAATCTCTAATGCTCCCAGACAACCTGATGACATTTTCGAGGGGGCTTTCAGGAAGGTTTGCCAAAAAGCATCTAGGATATGCTGCCTGGGTTTTCCACATTGGTTGACTTGCTTTCATGGCACTCCACAATGAGATCCAGAGGCAGCACATCAGCCTAATTGGGCCCTTGAGGCTATTAAGTACTTTCTCTCTACTTTTGTTCCTCTTGTGATCTGGAGTCAGCACTAGAGAAACAGAGCTCAATAAAATGTTAAACTTCTTGATAAAAAAAACACATCAAATTTTCAACAGGCCACCCTCCTTCCTACTCATCGTGGCACAGTAGGAACAAGCATTCACATAATAATGAAAACCCTTGAAACAAGCAGACATCAATTCACTTCTTAGGCTTGAGTAGAAAAATGGGAAATATGAATAGATCTTTCTTCCCCACCATCTCCAATTTGCCAATTTTTAAAGTTAAGATGTGTCCAACAGGCTTGATATTGCTGGCAATTGCTAGAAACTCCTACAACAGCCAGAGGCCGATAAGGGAGAAATTCAAGCTTATTTTGACATTTTCCAGAGATCTAAACTCTCTGGTCCACAAAAAAGGCAGCACTTTCACCTGTTATATGGATATGCTTTGCCAGGACAGCTCTGAAATCCTTCCTATCAAGAGCTTTTATTATTATTATTATTATTATTATTATTATTATTATTATTATTTATTTTCCCTGCTTCAAATAGCTGGATCCAGCTTTTTTTTTTTTTTTATGTAAACTAACTTTCATTGGTATATAAGGAAAGTCTTTGTGTTGGAATGCTTAAAACATACTATCGTCATTCTGTTTAACTACTTTAAGTAATTAAACTGGTTTAAAAGATTAGTTTATAAATTTAAGGATAAGACTTTCAGTTTAAATGGAAAAACTTTAATTCCACCTAAATCCTTCTGTTCTAGTGAAATACTCCATTATGCTGGAAAGATTAACAAGAAAAATATAGGCCAAACAGAAAACACTCTGGATCCTAGGTTTGAGACACACCCTAAATTTGCCATAAAACAGTAGGTTTTTTTTCTTTGTTTTGTTTTTTTCTTTTTATTTATTCTGAAACATTCACATCTTCCAAATTGGCAAGGATTAGTAACCACTGCTGCTATTATATTACACAACTAATTTTTATTTTGCTTCTTTGGCTTGTTCACAACCTAAAAGAGTGCAAATGTTTCAAGTCAGAAAACCTAGCAATGATCCAGTAAGTTTTGAAAGAATAGAATTTGGTGGGATGGGGGGTGTCAACCTGTAGTTTTCCATGAAGTGTATGTAGGGATTTCAAAGATAAACAATTCAAAAGAAATCATGCTATCCAAGCAAATGAAAACTTGTAACCAATATATCAAAAAGTTGTTCTGTGGCAGCCTCAAGAAATGGCAGGCTTTCTATAGATTTTTCATCTTAGCCTTCGATGCATCAAAGTAAAAGGTAGTTTGACACTCAGGAAATTCTGAAGCACTGTGCCATTCAGCTGCATCTGTATCATACTGTCAGGCTATGCTTCTTCTCTAATCTAAATTAGCACTGTAGTTCAGGAGTTATTTGTCCAAAGATTTTTTTTTTTTTAATATTATTTATTTAAGCACTATTTCCTACCCTAATTTAGTTGACTATAATATTGATTTGGAAATATTAAAAACAGTGCAATGGGCATTTGGAGTAACATATGAGAACAGACTGCTGAGAATCTCTGGAGATGTCTGCAAGTGGAATAAACCAGCTATTGCTTCGCCCTGCCAAGGCAGCCACTGTTGCTTCAGACAGACACACAGAACAACAGAAAGACTGGCTTCTCTTTCTGGAAAGATCTAGGTTCTTCATCTCCTAACAAAGGATGAGGCAAGAAACTTTGGGAACTGTGGAATCCTTTACACTAGGACCACTCAAGAAGGCCTTCACCTTTCAGCTTTTCACAAATAAAGTTGCTGATCTAATATTTACCACTAAACCAACAGAATGGCTCTGCATTAGCTAAGCATTACTCTACCAAAAACTCCCATAGAGTGTGAAAAGCCCTCTAATTTCTCCCCCTCGAGTTTTTGCTTTGGACTGGGCCACACATTTTTAGTTATTTCCACGCTGTCTAAAACAATACTGCCTATCAAAAATCTGTTTTAAATCATCAACTTCAACCATTCAAACCAGCTAGCTAAACCCTAGAGATTAAAATGTTTACCCCAAACCCATTTCACATATGTAGCTTGTAGGTTTTTTCCTAAACAGAGGTTGTCCCATGCCAGTAACCATTAAAACCTGCTGATTTATAAGCTTCCCACTAAATCTGTTTATTGTGAGGATTTTTGTGTTGCTTTTGTGAGCACAAATGATGCATTTTTTCAATTACCAATCTTTCTTTTTGATAAACTTAAGATTCTTAATTCTGACTCTTAAATTACGTTAGAAAATGAATCAACATTACCTTTATTAAATTTGCAATGTGCCAAACTAAATTTGATAGAAACTTATGAAAATTTACCTACACAAACTAGTTAACAAAACTACAAATGCTCAAAAAAGAATTCCTAAGAGATTTTGCATTTTCAGCTTATCTTCAATTAGTGACCTTTTTTCCCCAAGTCACCCCTTTTCCAAATGTGTATTACAAGCGTTGAGAAACAATCCCACTTAAAAGCACACTTGTTCACTTTAAGTTAGAAATAATAATAACTTAGATTAGGTGCAAAATAAACCAAAGGGATCATAAACATCACATTACTCTTTCCTGCAGAACAACAAAATTTTGAACCAAATAGGTATGGTGTGAAGGTAGAGCATTTGGACTCCGAGAAATGTTACTTTCCCTTTGATGACTTCAAATATCTGGTTTAAATTTGATCTTCATGCAATCTTAAACACCCTTATTTAAAAAGAAAACACAGCATTGAAAAAAAATAACATCAGGAGTATACCACATCCATTTCCTTCGAGAATGACTTCATAGCACATCCTGAAGGAGGCTGTAACAGACTCAGAATAAGACCATTAAGATTTACCCACGGCAATTTTCTGTCCTAGTTTAGATCCTTACTCAGAGAGCTTCTAGATTTATCTTTAACATACTCTGGTTTTAGTAAGTCAGAATAAATCATGCTTTTATGCTTGACCGTCTCTTAGAAAAAGAATTGTCAAGTCCTATCAAAAATAAGATGCACATAACAGATGATTATTCATATAGAATAAAGGACAGCATCATCTTCTAATTTTTTTCAGAACTCTGCTAAGTGAATTTGTGGAAATGAAACATCTTGGAAACAAAACAAAGCAAAAAAGAAAGGTTAGTTGCAAACTTCCTCTTCTGAGTATGTTGAAAAACTTCTGCTTGCCTGGGAGACATTACTTTTCCCTTTTAATGTCTTTGAGAATTGAAATTTTTTTTTCCGTTCCATACAAACATTTTCAAGAAAGTCACAACTGTCAGGAAAGCTCTGCCACTGCCCCATGTTGTCAGTGAAACCATAACTCAGACCAACTGCAAGTTTCTCATCTGATTTAGTGCCTGAATACAGTGACTTCCGAGAGAAAGCATTTATAGTACAAAAAAGCAAACAAAAATACAACTAAACTCCTCTAAGATTTAGTAGCAATTACAATACCAAGGGAGAAAAAAAAATGGATTTGTTTGGAAAAACATTGGTCAGTCAAAACAATGTAATAAAACATTCAACAAAATCAGTAAAGTAATCAAATAAGTAAAAACAGAAAAATCAAAACATTATGCTCTTCTGATTAGCTACAAGCTATTTTCTTGTTCTATCTTCAGGCTACCAGCTACAGTCAATTAGAATTATTAATCTTGTTGTCTATCACCACCAAATTACCAAATGACTTCACAAATCATTAAGATTTTAAACCACAGACACAAAATGAAACCACAGTGGTAAAGGACATACAAGCAGAATCACAATTTCGTCCATATTCATGGGTGTTTTCAATGTATTTTAATACATCATTATTCAGAACACTTTCTGAAGAGGCATTCAGATGAAAATTGATACTAGGCTTAGGTCTGTCTGTGTAACTTCAGGCCTATTTTATATACACACTACCAGTTGAGCAAGAGGTGGAGGCATTCTGCTGATAAAGCCATCTGCAGACAGGTAATGGAACACAGCAGCACGCTACACAGGAACAAGGAAACAGTCTGCAGTTCTACGGGAAACTAGGCATTTGGAGTTAAATAAATTTCAATAAGTTGAAAAGATCAGTGTCATAATAACCATATAAGTCTGCATTGTCAGCTTATTAGCCTTGTAGAGCCACTTACTATTGCTATCATTTAAGCTGCAATACTAATCAATTACCTGCCAAGAGGAGGCCATTCCCTAAAGTTGACCCATGTGTCATTATTAGAGAACTGTCAGGAGAACAATATTATAATCTATCATCTCACCTTTCTGAAACTCTGGCAACAAATACATAAACCTCTCTAAAAATAAAGCATCTAAACCACACAATACGTCTACAGTTGTTATGAAGGCTCAGGGTGAAAGCTCTATGGCATTTTAGTTTTAACTCACACTGCTGCTGGCATGAACCTAACTCACTTTGCCAAAGTATAATTTCAAGATTTTTCCTGTAGAACTCAAGAAAGAAAAAGACAGGGTGACTTAAGTAGTTTGTAACTGAAATTTCATTTTTAACTTCAATTGCATTAAGTTTCATTGAATTAAAAAAAATAAATCAATGGGAAAAAAGCATTTGTTTGTTTGTTTATTACACACTGTTGGTTTCTTTTTTCTTTGTTGTTGTTGTTCTTTAAATCTAAGCATTTTTCTTCTGGAAAATTTGACAAGTTTGTAGCAAGATACGAAAGACTTCCTTAAACAAAGTCAGAAAGATTTTTACTGTAGAGTAACAGAAACTGAACTGGAGAGATCATAATTATTTCTGCTGATTACTAGAGAAACTAATACTGAAATGGACACACACGAGCGAACTGTGCTCTGAAATGCTGTCAACTTCATCAGTGACTCACTCGGATAAGCCTGAATTTTCAACTGTCACAGCCATCACGGTGCTTTTCTTGAACACGGCAATCATTCTTTTAGAGTAGTGAGAGTCACAAAAATGTGGGCATGTTTTTGAAACCCCTTCAAATCTGCATATAGAAAATTTACATGTGAGAGAGGTACACAGCACAGCAGATAGTCTACAGTGAACTTTTGTATTGCAGACATAAGTAGTAAACATTTTCTGCTTGAAAACAAAAAATGCTATAGTAAAGCACAAGTGATTGCTGGATAGGAGATGGCCTTGTGAGGAGACCAGTTATATGGCTGCATGCTACACCACCATGAGAAAATGTATTAACTGAAAAGCATTCCCAATGAATTTGAATATTTATTTCTTTCATTTACACTTATTTCAATAAAATGATAGAGAGTTTATATATCTTTATGAAACTTACAATACTCCTTCAACTTTTTACAAAAAAGAACATTCATGAAATTTAAAATAAAAAGGCTCTAAGTTGCTAAGTGTACGTGACTTTAAGAATGACCTTAAGAATGACCTGTAGCCACAGGGTGGCAGAACTATACTTCAAGATAATCTATACCTCCAGGAGAGTGACCAGGATATTTCAAGGAGTCTTTTTTTCCCCTCAAAGCATAAGCACAATAGGACAAAATGTTTGCTATCTGTCCAGTGTGTGCTTTCAACACTATGAATAAAAAATAATAATAATTTTTTAAAAAACTGTTTTTTATCCAAGTTTGAAGTTCTCAGTAGATAAGAGTATGACCAATCAGCAATTTTCCAAATACAAGTATTGCAACAGCATAGTAATAGGCTTCCATGTTTGCATTTTGGCAATCTAATCATGCCATACAGTAACTGGTCACAAAATCACTATCAATTTTACCCATCACTCATTAAATTAGCATGATGTCTTTCATATACTTTAACAGTTCAAAGTAAACTTTAGTCATATCTCTATTGGAAGTCATACGTAACTTCACCCACATCCATTCCCAGAAGGGAGGGAAAGCTTCATCAGTATTAGCAAACTCAGCAGTGCCAGTAAGAACTGACTAAATGCTTAGTTCAGGAATGAAGACTGGGAATACACAAGGAAAGACAAAGAGCCAAGGGCAGGAGTGGACTCAAACTTGCAAGTGACCAGAAAAAAACAACAACACAATACCATCTCATTTCAAAGAAAGCAACCAAAAGAATCTATGTCCATCGAAGCCCCACACCACCTAGATTTTAGAACAGAAGACAAGATCTTCATGTTTTGCATCTTCATTGCGGAGAAGTATCTGCAGAACAGCCGCCTGCACTTTCTGCTGACTATGGTGGATTATAATGGATAATGCCTGACAGTTTACTCAGCAGCAGAGCTCAGTGCTAATGGTTCCAGTTCGGCTGTTGTTCTGCACAGTCAGCACAGCTCTTCCAGATTCTTTTCAACTTGCCCTTTAAAAGTGTTCAGAATTTACATGTTCAAAAAGTAAAGGACAAAAAAGCTAACTGCTCCAGTGCCCAAACTGAGTTTGCCTATGATTGTCTTACTACAGGAGAGGCACTGGGTATTTCTAATTCCACTACCTCCTAACAAAGGAATGTTGGATTAAAAAAAAAAAAAAAAAAAAAAGTATTTTTTTCATATGGTTTATATTTGTGTTTAAAAAGCAAACGAGGGGTAAAAACATGGAAAAAATGTTTTTACAACCTCCCCTAAGGCCCCTTTTCCATATTTAGGTTGTATCAAAACTCCTGTAAGCCTGGTTAATACCATTCCAGCATAAACTTGTATTACAGGGATGCCTGTATTACTGTTAAGCTGCAAGCTGCTTTAAGAATAAAAGGAATTTTCACATGTAACTTTCAGTACTATTCACTTTTAATTGATTTACAATTTTAAGTAGGGGTGCCAGGACCCAAACTTAGTCAGTGCTTTGAAGTACATCCAATTAATCTAGACCTTTACCTTATAATGAACTCAAAGTGATTAAAAACACTTTTATATTGAAAAGACCAATTTGATAGAAGTATTAGAGAATTTAATTGGAAAGAAAAAAATCCAAACTATAATGAGATAATTAGAATAAATAAGATTTACAGACAAATGTATTTCTGGCCATTGTGTTTGGGGTTGAAGAGAAGGGAGTGAATGGAGAGGGCTGCCTGACTCCAAACTTTTTATACATTGCCATCAAGAAAGCTCTAAGTGGTAAAGTATGCCTAGTCATCTCTGCTTTTGGGGAAGTCTCTTTCAGATACAAATCCTAACAGGCATCTGTTCCCTGCTCCTTTCATGAGTCTCTTAGCCTTTCCCACGGCACTGAAAGTTTGCAGTTCCTTGCTGCAATTCTCTTTTCCTGTTAGCCCCATCTTCCAGGTGGAAGCTCTCCCTCATATGCCCCAAGTAAGGAATAATCTCCTCTGCCACCTTCTATCTGCCACTCCATACACTAATCAAATACTCTCCCTTCTGTGATGGGAAGTTATTTATTTATCCTCCACAGTAAATGTCAGAAAGTTTTCCTCCAAAAGCTTTTTCTCCTCCATCTTATAGTAAGTAGACTCTGTTTCAATTATTATAGCTTACTACTACATAGTATATATATATATATGTCAGAAAGATGTAATCTGATAGGACTTACAGGACAGACTGACACCTAATTTTGTTTCTTTCTAGGAGAAAGAGACAGCTGTGAGATTTTTTCCAAAGGATTCTTCCAGTATCAGTTATACATATATGAACATATTGTCCTAGTTAATTAAACAGTGAGAACTGTAAAAATGCTCCTGAATGTTGAAATTTCACGCTTACCTTGAAGAAAGCTATGAGATCTTGTTAGATTGAATACAAGATAGCAGAGATGTATATATGCAATTTGCAGTACTGCTTCCTGCATACTGTCTCAAAATTGTAATCTGGGGCATGCAAAATATGAACTTTTGAACCTGTGCCACTATATCTGCAGTGGTAACTTCTTTTGGCACTTTTTCTTCCTATACCTTTTTTACTCCAAGCTTGCATTAAAGCACCCAGAAGTTTCATTCCCAAGTGCTGTAAGCACCATGGTTACAGACTAACAAAGCATTAAGCCTATGGCATTCTGGAAGGACACTGGTTTCCCTCGTTACAACCCCATACTTATTATCCCCACGATGGATGGTTTCTCTCAGTCCTTCACCACTTTACACTGCCTTCTGCAGATCAAGAAGGCATCTATTGTTTAGAGAAAATAGAATGTCCATCATCTACGCTATCCTTTTACTATAGACCACTTTACTTCTTATATTCACTGCCTGTAACATGTTTACACAGTGCCTGCTACATGTATAACCTTAACCAGCTAAGCTAGAAAAGAACACAGATAAATCTCATCTGGGATGGGAGGAGTACTGTGGAAGGTGTTAGAGGAATTTATGGCTCACAAATCTACTGGGAACACAAAGGAAACATCAGGACACCCAACCCCTTATCAAGGAAAAGAGCTGAATGACCTGCCCAAGCTGATGGTAGAGTTAGTACAACCTTTCCCTCAAGGAATTAATCCAGAACTTTTACTTACGCTTTGTACAAGACATCTAGACCTCATTCTTTCATACTTTATTGAAACAAAATATTTCTTATTTTCCTCTTGTCCTCTGCTCAACATACTTCCCAAGTCTAGTGAAGACACATTCTGTATTCCAGTCCAGCTACCTAGAAAATGTTCTGATGCTGCCCACCATCATTAACACCCAGTGCCAATCCAAATAAAAATTCCTCTCAGCACTGAAAAAACGCACCAGGAAGGAGTGGAGGTGACAGTTAATATAACTGAAACAACTCATTTTGAGAATGCATGTGATGCATTTTACAACATGACTCATATCTTTGAAAACATGTTTTAAGAAACTCATCCTTAAAATAATATTTGTGATAAAGTAAAAGATCATTCTAATTTAGCTCCATCAATTAGGTTACCAGAAAGACATTCCAGTTCCTGTTTGCAAACACCAAATTTCAATGTACTCTACTCTTTTTCGGAGTCAATCCCATAAGCAATACTTAAAATCCTTCGGGTACTTAGGGATTTCAAGATAGACTGTTCAATGGATGTTTTGTAAGAGACCTGTATAAATTCACAAGTCAGACGTGACTAGTAGTAGCTGTCGACACATTTGGCTGTCAAAAGAAAGACCAGTTACAAAGACAGCTCCAGGAACTGCATCATATGCTGTCACTTCTCAGCAATAACCCTGTCTCAGAAATGCGTATGTGCAGAAGTACCCAGTGAGTTGCAGAGATAATATAAATGGCAACCTCTCAAGGGCTGGACTTCCTATCAGCGCTGTTTTCCGCTGACCTAATGAAAAAAAACACACTCAGACCTCCTGTTTCTGTAGCAGCTAAAAACAGGGCCATAATACATATTTCATGTACAGACTGGCTTACAAAATGCCAAATCAATGTTCTGGGGCCAACTCTCAGGACAGAACCAGGTGTCCCTACCCCCAGGGCAACACTTCCATCACTGGATTATAGGCACCTATCCTACCCACTGTCACACTTTCTGACCCATTCCTAGTGGGACAATAAAACATCACCATTTCTGTCTCTGCTTTCCTTCACACAAGGTGAGATGAGCACTTTTGAACGCCCATCACAGCAAGGACAACTGAACTTAGATCTATTATTAGGCGAGTGCTGTATCAACAGCTCTTAGATTTTTTTAAATCTTAAAAAAAAAAAAAAAAGAAAGAAAAAGAAGAGGAATTTTAAAAGAAAGAAGTAAATCATTTGTTTGCTGAAGTAACTTGCTGCCTGAGTTCATAAGGGCACTGTGAATCTAGGCACTTTTGAAAGACTTAGAAATGCTGCAGTTAAGTGCTTACTTCCAGGAGAGTAAGGCACATTAAACACATGCACCTCTGACTTTTTGTACCAGCTGGCTTAGACATCCCGTTCTTCCTTCATAAACCTGCAAACAACTTGTGACCTGTTGAGAATCCTTCTTCTTAAGCATCTATCACTACACAGACATTGAACGTGGACCTCAGCAGGCCTCTTAGGGTTTGCAAATACCGCTCCTGGAACCAAACATAAGATGATTGTGGAGACAGTCATAAATGTCTAACCAAAGCCTGTGAATTGCATGCCAAGCTAAACATTGCCAAGCGTGATTCCTTGTAAATTTCTGGAGCTCAGCTTTTGCAGAGGCAACATCCATATACCCGACAGTATGAAAAATGTAATGTAAAAGGCTCTGAGAGCACTTGTTCCAAAATAAGGTATATATTTTTAAAAATTTCAAGGACATTGTTAAGAATCACTGAATGCTACAAACAGCTACTCATAACTCAAATTAAAACATTGCTTTGTCAGTAACTTTAACTGGATTCTAGCTTTTTACACGTAAATACTTGGATAACAACCCTTGCAGAACATTCAAGTCTACGCTTTCATTGGTAAACTACTGAACAGCTACCATGTTAGCTGGTAACTTCCCAAACCCATTCCACTATGATTCTCAAAAAAGTAAACAAAAGAAGTCTTGCAAGTATTTTGTGAGTAAAGAAAGATCCACTTTGAGACCCTAGATTCATGACAGATGGTATTGACATTACTTTTAACAGGAAAAAAGCATGTTTGTTATTTCAAGTAACTGTATTTTTATGGTAGGAGAGAAAAGCTACCTACAACACTTGAGTTTTCACCTACAGAGGTGCAAGTGAAAATTTAGCATGAACATTAATCACAGAAAGCTACAGGTTAAAATGCGTTACTCCATCTAGCTTCCCAGCATCTAAACAGCCTGTGATCTCAGCATTCTTTCCACCTCCAAAACTACAAACACTCATTGAGGTAGACATGACTACAGCCTTACTACTGCTGATGCCCAGTTGGCCTGGGAGAAGTGTTGCCAACCAGTCCAGGGTGATGACTCCAATAGAATAAATTCCATCAAACCCCAGAGCATGCATGTGCCTCCAAATCTCTCTTCAAGTGTCCTGGTGGAACACATTTATGAGTTGTAGCCTTTCCATTTATTACATCAGCCTAAGAATCCTTTAACATCTAGTTAGAATCAATATTGATCCAAAGCAAACATGCCACAATACTAAAAGATATGCATATTATTTTATATTCATTTGTGAATATTTGTCATATTTGTTTTGTTTCAAGGACGGGAAAACCCAGTGGCTATTCTAGTGCAACTGAAATTTATATGAAGTTTATTATTTCACTTAATAAACAAAAATAATGCTTTGTCAGCAGTATACCCAAGCATTAAGGGTTTGTTGTTGTTGCTTTTTCCCCCTCAGTTAAGCTCAATTAAGACTTCAGTTCATGATACTGTCATTTCATTTACTGTCATATCAGCCCCCCTACTAAGACATCTCCCTGAGGAGCTGAGAGATGTCACATAAGTCATACATAAAGGACATCCAGTCTCTTCTGGATCAGCAGCTAGATGCTAGGCACGACAGCACGGTATCAGATAGCACTACACATCCATGTTTAGGCAAGTAACTGAGCCCTAAATGACTACTGTCAAAAGGTGAAATAAATAATTTTATGTAATATATTTTGATGAGTATTTATTCAAGAAAATACTCTGACAGAAGTTCATCACTTAAAGGAACCCGAAAACAATAAAAAAGCTTCTTGCATTAAGTGCCCAATAATCAAAGATTTTTGGTTTTAAAATACAATGCTGTCAAGTGTCAAAAGTACAGGGAGTAACTTAGAATATTTCCAAAGTTAAGCTATGCTAAGAAACCTTCTGCAGAGAGAATTCTGCTAAGTATGATGGTGGAGAAAGCCACAGCAAACACTGAATATTCTGAATTAATCCTAGAAATTGAGAATATCCGCTAACTTCCAGAAAACACATTATATCCTACTATTTACTTCAGGTCAAAACTTGCTATTTTCAAATTCATCAATAATTTGCTCGAAGTCTTGAAACAGAATTAGGCTGAATTCATAGATGAACAGCCTACATTTTTGTGAATCTTTTAATGTAGCATTTCATATCTTGCTAGTAAAAATGCTGTTTTACATTTGAAAAAAATAATGAAATGTTAATATTAGATCTCTTCTACAGATGCAGCTACGTAAATTATGAAGTGCCTTGCTATTAGGCAAGCAGATCTCAACTGGTACTTAAGCATTAAGCATTCTCACTAGTGAAGAAAGAAGAAATCAAATCTTGAAATAATTAGCCACTCATATTTAAAAGGTTTTCTTGCAACAAAAGGAGTGGAGCTCTTTTTGCAGTGGGAGGTAACCTAATAATATTCTCCCCAGTAGGAGAATTTAAAATTATAGAAAATAGAAGAAACTACCTTTGGGTTCTCTAAACCCAAAGGTAGTCAGGCATCAAGCAAGCCACAATTGGGCAAAGCTGGGATAGGTGCAGTCCCTGGAGAAGATGTACTTCACCTGGCATCCAACCAATGATATTTAACATAAAGCCAATGTCAAATATAGTTGCATTTTCATATTTGTATGCTTCAAGACGAGATTCCTGGAGGCTATGGTAGATACCTCTATCAAAACCAAATTGCCTGTCAGGGAAGGGATTCAAAATCAAAACAGGAAAGCACAAATTTCAAACACAACAGTGGCCTATTACTATTATAGGGTATTCATATCCCAGAAATCAGAGACTTCCCTGGATATAGTTACACCAGAACTCTACTGGAGAGCCATGGAGACATTTCTTCTCCCAAATCTTTTCTCCATGGATATGTCCAAGAACAAAACAGCTCCTTCATCCCTAACAATGTTACTGAGGTCTTTAGAGAAGTCAAAGCTCAATTTGGAAGACTCACAATCTTCCTATCAGTTCAGATCAGCCCAGGAAAGGATCTACATGGCTGGGGAGCAGCCATGCTGAAAGGCAACTGGGGTCCTGGTGGACACCAAGCTGAACAGGTCGGTTGTATACTGCTGCAGCAAGAAAAGTAAACCGGTCCTGTGCTGCATCCACAGGTTATTGCTAGCAGAGATCAAGATGTGATCATCACACCCTAGGAAGGGCTTGTCAGGCTGCACCTGGTGCACTGTGTCCAGTTCTGGCCCCTCACAATTCAAAAAAGATGCAGACAGACTGGAGAGGGTCCATCGGAGTGCCAAGGAGATGATCCAAAGGCTGGAGGACATGCCCTATGAGTAAAAACTTAAGGAGTTATGTCTTTACACCCTGGAGAGAAGGCTCAGGAGGGACTTCATCACAGTGCCCCAGTACTTAAAAGGCAGCTGTGAAGAGGACAGAGGTTCCCTCTTCACAAGAAGCCACATGGTAAAGACAAGGGAATACAATTGCACTAGGAGATGTTTCATCCTGATATGAAGAGGCAATTTCTTACAGCAAGAATCCCTGATGCAACTTCCCCAGGGACATGGTGGAGTCCCCATCATTGCAGGTTTTCAAGACAGAACTGTACATGGTGCTGGATCATTTCATCCAGCCTCACTTTTCACATTTTTCAGGTTGGGCCTGATGATGTTTTGAGGTCCCCTCCACCACAGGTGGCTGTACGACTGATTACAATCACTTCTCATAGAGATGTTAGGGCTTTTTTGTAGCAGAAAAGAAGTCACATTGAAAGCCTCATTTGACAAGATCTTATGTTGTTAATTGCCTTAACTACACACTTTATCTACAAGGATATCACATTAGCATTTTTAATTATTTAAAATACATTAAATATTTCTGGTACCAGCATGATAAGAGTTTATCTTCTTAATAATTATTCTTGTTTGAGTGTAAAGCATTTGATTCCTGCTGCTATGAACTATTAAAGCAAAAGCAACTTCTGCTAACATAAAAGGGACAACCGATTTCAGAAAGGAATAACGACCAAATTAAACTGCATATTCCCAACAAAACAACACTATTTAAAATAGCTTTTTTAATGTGCTAGAAACTTCATAAGCTTTTTTACATGATCAAGAGGAGTCTTAACTGCTGTATTTCACTGTATTTTTCTGACCACTCTGCAGTACCACAATATATATATATATTTTAATTTCAGTAAGTCTTTTATTAGTTTAGATTCCCAGTCCCTAATCCATGTGGAAGCTACCTATGTTGCCTCTAAATTTGGTCCACTGGAAATAATAAAAATTATATTAGTGCTAGTACCTCTCTAGAGGAATTTGTAGATGCGACAGAATCTTCATTAAAAACAACAGACCTACTAAAGCACAATTTGACACCATAGAACAGCTTGGGTTGAAAAGGACCTCAAAACCCATCCAGTTCCAGTACCCCTGCCATGGGCAGGGACACCTCCCACCACACCAGGTTGCCCAGGGCCTCATCCAACTTGGCCTTGAACACCTCCAGGGATGAGGCATCCACAGCTTCTCTGGGCAACCTGTGCCAGTGCCTCACCATCAGAGGCAGACTGTTGTAGGAAGAAAAAAATTCTAACTCAGTCTCAACCACTAGACAAACGTTTTATTGCAGTCAAATGTAAGAGGTGATCAGAAAACAAACACATTTTAAGGTAAGGAACAGTCAAAATAAAGCAGTCATTATGATTTCCTTCCCTGTCACAAAATAAAGCTCCTGGAACCAAACTGCACCTGAAATTTCATTTCAAACAAAGAATGAAATTTCAGGTCTCAAGGCTGCTGAGAAAAGCTTGAGAACAATCTAACAACAGACTTGTGAACTATTATGAAAAGCGTCTGAATTTATTTAATTACTAATGTCTGGGAAGTGACTTCCATTGTTTGAATGCTTGAGGCTGGCAATGCTGAGATTAAAAGCCACTGAATTACACAACAAATGAAAGCTATTCATCTTGAACTGGGAACAGAAACACACACACTGTCCCAAAAGGTGCTGACTGGCATAAAGTTGGCCTGAAGCACCCACCCATTCTCTCCTGTGACAGACCAAGGATTCTGGAGATAGGTCCAGCGACTAAGAGGATAATTAAATGGTGCTTGATTTTTCCCTCTACCAAATGGCACACAAAAACCTGGATTTGAATCAGAGGATTTGCAGGAGGGACAGACTGATCCTCACCTTGCCAATGAATTGAGTCGTTGTATTGTACGTGTTCCAGTACTCTAAGCACAGACTTACTGGGCTTTTTTTGTTCCCCCCCCCCCCCCCCCCCCCCCCAACTCCATCTTTGGACAGTAACATGCTGAATGCAGCCAAGAAGAACTGAATGAAGGACTGCATCCAGATGACACAAGTCACTGTAACCAATGGGTTGACTTCTAGATTTGGCCAGGTTCATTCATTTACCTGGCAACACTACCCTATCAGGAGACACTTGTTCTTCAGTAAATACAGATGCAAAAGTAGGTTTGGAAGATAACTCTCTATAACTCTCTACCTTACAGTCCTTTAACTCTTAGATCTGGCAGTGTTGTCAGTCAGCAAGCAGACAGAAGTTGTTGCATCACCACTGGGACCGTCCTTTCAAATATAACATGAGTGGCATATTGCAAAAAAATGCTAGCTTTACTTCTGTACTTACACTGAGTCTAAAAAAGACAAGTGATGGTTCTTCCTGTTGATTTCCAACAGAGGAAGAGTACAAAATACAGACTAGCTAAACCCAAAATTTATTTGATCTTAACATATTTATGTATTTCTCTCAGTAAACACTAGTGGCAATGCAAACCTTCTCTCAAATATTGCTGGGACCTGAGTATTTACATATTTACCATAATGTAAGTGTGGTAAGTCCACATCTCAGACAGAGAACAAAATTCCTGAATCTGGATTGGAATTTACCAATCTGGAAGTTCTAAAGCATCATCAGCTCACCTGCATTCAACACAGCCTAATGCAGAGGCTTGCAGAGACATCAGACTGGTTTCTCAACATGTCACCTGCACCAAACACTGTACCAACAATAGTGGTCCCCCTACAGCTCCTGCTACATTGCTCAGAGCTAAGTGAGTATCTACACAGCACAGTCAATTTGCATGTCCTAAAGATATTTATATATGGAAGGTTTTATCCTTCCCCATAAAACAGATTGTATTTGTTTTTCCTACCATTGTAGTCACAAAAGCATTTGATCTGTGGCTTCAATTTTCCAGGCTACTAAGTTACAGTGGAACCACACAGACAAGAAATTCTCTGTGAAGATCCCAAGACTGCTTATGACAGGCCTCTACTCCATGGAGGGTATAACTAAGAAAAAAAAAAGTGCAATTTCAGGCATAATTCTTATTACCACTTCATCAGTTCCATTTCCAGTCTGAGCCTAACCCTTTACTTTTTAATACTGGAGACTTTCTTTCAGGCATGGATGTGGTTGGATAAATACAGCCAACATGAATCAGTAAAAAGTAAAAGTGGAGTATTGCTTTGGGGATTTGGTGTTATTTAACAGCTAATTAACTACTGCTTAAAAAAAAAAAAAATACACAAATCCTTCCTTTGGCCACACAACTGGAAATACTCTGCTCATCTTAATAATGCCTACCTATCACTTGTTACAACAATGTCAGTAGTGTTGGACTGAAAGGCTGAAATACGCCAAGAACACAAAATAATACAGAAAATAGTTTCAAAGAAGTATGAAATCTCATTGATTTTGTTTCTGGATACAAGAAGTGTTTTCCTTGCACAAGTTTGTGGTGTTTTTTTGTGTTAGAGGGATGGATTCTTTGCTTTAGTTAACTGCAACACTGTAAGTGGTTAGTAACACTCTCAGAAACACATAGGAAAAGTGCTGGTATTCTTGGAAATACCTGGAGGAGTTTCAGAAAACTTCTTGCAGTACTAAATGCAGTAGTTGGAGATTTTCCACCCTTCTCTGAGTCCAGAGCTGGTTAAAGTCATTGCATTTGGTTTCCCAAGATCTTATAAAAACAGGAGAACATGAAGTATTACTGAAATTTGACCCAAGTTGGCAAACAAGGGTTTTCAATATTTAAAGTCACTTGCTACTTCTTAGGCACAATCGCTTCTGCTTTTGTAAACCAAGGGTAACAGCTCATCTTTTATTTGTTTTCAGTTTCTCACAGAACCAGTTTGTTATGATTGCTCTCTCCTACACAAAAGCTGGTCAGGATTTCCAAACACCCTTCTGTTTGTTTATGGTAAGCTGCAGTAAAAACATTTGCTTATTCCAATTCAGTGAAAGAAATGCGTAAATAAAAACACTAATTTAACAACTTTGATCCCTTAGTATACAAAAGAACATCAAGCACCTCCAATGCACGTCTGTCTAGTCTGCTTATATTCATTCCCAGGCAAAGCAGTCCGTTGCTGTTCTGTCAAGATAGAAGGGGTACAAGTTCAGTAGCAAGACTGGCTTCTGTGTTTCCTTCTCTTTCCTGGTCTAGAACATGTAGAGACATTTCTTGGGTTACCTTTTGATTTTCAATTTACTTTTTTTTCCTCCTTAAAACTGACCTATGTTGTGATCAGCTCTACGAGGAGTGCTGGTGAGCCAGTCCAGAGCACACCTCCACAAACAGTGATGACAGCACAAGAGGAGTGCAGGTGGATCACAGGAACCTGAAGCTGATATTGCTGCAGAATGTTTCCTACCGAACCATGACAAAAAGGGTAAGGAGAGACTGATCCACAGCTTCTATTCAGCTGTTGTCCATCTATCCAGACAAGAAGCATAAGGGATCATAAATCCACTACATTTAAACATTGTGAGAAACTCCATTTCTTCTGACAGAGTTTTAAAATGTGTGTATGGATGAAAAGTAATCTTAACTGAGAACAGAGAGCAGGGCTTTTTTGTTTGGTCAGATAAAAGGCTCTGAGTTACAGCTCATGATTTTCTTCACCCTCCTCAGTTTGATATATGTCTTTTCCTAATTTGGAGAAAAACCTCTGTCTTAAGGAAGAAAATCCTAAAAAGATCATCTCTAATCTTTTTTTAAAACCTTTGATCATTAATTGGGATCAGAAATATCATTAGAAATGAAACAGACAAGTGTTCAGACTTCTGACCTCATCAGTTCAAAGCAAAAGAAATGCTTCTGCCTGGTACCCCTGCCCTTCTTCTTCCTGCACACTACATTCAATTGGCTCAAACAAACAACACCCTTCACCTTCACCTACCCTTAGGTCACCATGGCTACACCACTGCTTTTTTTTTTTTTTTTTTTTTTTTAAATAAAAGCATTCAGGACTTGGCTGGGTTTGCTGTGAGCTTCTCAGTAGTTACATAGTAATCTCTCCCAATGCTGGGGCCAAAGAATAAATGAGCCAGAAGATAAAGATGCAGACTATGAAAATTCCTTCCTCTGGATTTCTAGCAACAATTTTAAATATTCAAACAACACAGACCAATCAGTGACGGGGAAATGTGGAAACATAACATATAATTCCCTGAAGCAAATTACACCATCAAAGACACTTCCACTCCCCATCCCCGGTACGCCCCAGGCTCTGCCTCAGATTTTTGCCCCAGAGCACAGCATCAGTTGTGTTTCCACCCTCCCACCAGCACTGCAGTGCAAACCCACTCACCAGCAGCTCACACAGCGACAGACATGCCATGGCAGTGCCCACAGCCAGCTGAGGTGCAGGCACAAGCCCTGCCCCACCAGCTTTGCTACACAAGCAGAGGGAGGTGGGAAGCTGGAGGTGTTTGTGTCTTAATGTGCCTCCAACGACAACGGACAAGGCTCAGCGATTAAAGCCTTGCTTCTCTTCACTTATCCAGCAGCACCACTAAAATCAATACACGTCCAAAGTGCATAAGTTGCTTAGTAAAGGTGATAAATTCAAACCGCCCGTCTAGCAGCTTTCCACCCTTCAAGACCATTTACAGCACTAGGACAGATCCAGGATCCTGTGGAAATATGAATAGCTGTGAAAAGTATGTACCACGCTAGTTTTGTACATGACTTGTTCTCATCTTCTGGGAGTCTCCTCCGTCACATGCAACCAAACAGCACGCTTCTTGCTGAGGGTCCGGCCACGCTGGTCCAAGAGAACTGCGTGGGTTAGGAGGCCAGTCCTGGCCACGGAAATATTTCAGAGTTTGACTTGCTTGCTGTAAAGCCGAACTCCTTTTTCTGTTCCTCCATAAGTAAGCAAGTGAAGAACACCCAGTCCTTTCTTCTTTACCTTCCAGCAGCTTCTATGCTTTTTCCACTTCTACTGTGGCCCCGTTTGGAGGATGAAAGTCCATATGCAAAACAGGAGACAGATGAGATTCCCTACTTGCATCATATCCCTCCATTTCCTATGCACTTTCCCATAAGTGAGTCCAGCAGACCTATCTGTATGCAAAACTCACCACAGACCGCAAGAGATGCCAAGTGCAGGTCGATGCAACCTCGCTGTGGATGGGCAGCACGGCGCAGCAGAGCCGTGGCTCGCTTTTAGTGCGCTCAGCAGTCCTGATGCACTGAGACCCTGCCAGAAAGCAGTTCCGTCCTCTCCCTGCTTGTTTGCCTGGGTTTTCTACTAACGGAGGGAAAATATATATATGTATAAAGGAAGTTCTCCTAAGGAATATGACTCACAGCACATATTATTATCTCACTAAAGAAGTTCTGCACTTCAGGTCAGCCGTCAGCTGTCCACACCTCTCGTTTGATCTCCTCAGTTTGCAGACGTCAAAGTCACAGTACTTTTCCAGAAACATCACCTCAGATCTTTCGTGTTTTATGCAACGAAAATAAAGGTCACTTTCACTCAAAGGAGGCTTTCAAAACGAAGCATAACACAGAAAAGAAACATGCAAAGGATGCATCCCCTCAGAGAGGGAGCCTTATGACTCCCTGTTGTTATTTATTTAAAGACACCATTTAAAAATCTATATTAGATGAGGATATATATATATGTATATATATATATACACACAAAACCATTCTCTACTTATAAGCCTAGCTGTTTGAAAACAAGATCACTATCAATTTTAGAGAACAGAACATCAGAACTAAAACCGGAAAGAATGCATCCTACAAACCCCAATGACACTTTTCAACCACAGGTTTTTATCTCTTCTGTCTTGAAAAGCCAGGTAGATTCCAGTTTAGCTCACAAATGGCAGTAGCCCTTTGTATGTACTTCATTTAACCTGAAGTGAACCCTGATGGAAAATGTTTCAGACATAATAAGGCCATAAGCTTGCTCATGTCCACTTCAGAATTCATTATTAATCTAAGCAACGTAGTTTTCACTTAGCCCATCAGCATTTTTTTGCTGGCTTTCTGTTTGTTTGTTTTAAACCCATGCAGGACCGAAACCAAATGTTATCAACACAGCAGAAATGGACCTCAATCATTCATAGATATCACACCTTCAAAGGAAAGGCCCCTCATTGCCCAAAATAACAATGCTGAGAATTTTTTAAAGCAAACTCTTACTGAAGAGTAGGAGGAGAGGCTATCCTGGAGGCATAAAGGGGTTAAAAACAATTGAAGATGGTAGGGTTTAGACTACCAGGGGAAAAGTACACATCCACATTTTTAAGACACATCTTAAGTAATCACAAATTCAGAAAAAAAAAAAAAAATAGTAAATTAGGCTGCAACATCACACCTTCTATACTGTCAAAACCCACCACTACATATATAATGCAATTCCTGTCAGGAAAAATAAAGACAAATGGTTGCAAAAGACACACTTCAGAATAACCATAACCTTTAAGTACTGATGAATCAAAATATTTACAGTGTTTATCCCCCTATAAAGCTCATCCTCCACAATTAAATTTCTTCAACACTACTGCAGCATATTGCTACAGAAATTTTGGCAGAACACATTCTCAATTTACATAATTGTTCAGAGTAGTCATCTAATTTAAAGAAAAATCATACATTTTCGAGTATTATTGATGTTCTGAAAGCCTCTGATTTATTTTTCTCATAACTTTACATATTTTGTTGCTTTCACACTCCAGACAAATCTCTGCTGATATCAAAGTCAATAGCTTCTTATTGGCATGAAAGTGAACAGAATTTTCATGGCATTTACTACTGGGACTTTTTTTTAAATGACACCGTTAATTTCTCAAGCCAACTGAGATGTACTCTGAAGGGTTAGCAACAGAGGGATAAAGACACATCAGTACTACCTGTGTTCCCACAGAGTATCTGCCCTTTAGGTGATTTAGCTGTCTACTGACAGTGTGGAGCACAGAAGATATTCCGGCTCAACTATCCCATGGGTGCAAAAACTTTTCCCAGGAAGGAAGCCAAGCATTGCTGGTCAACAGAAAGTCTGGTAAGGGATATCAAAGATTAGTTATGTCCAAGTTTCTCCACAGCTGAAAGAGCAACTAAAAAAAAGTACAAGCCTGATAAAATCTTGACGAAACATTTTTTCCAATTCCACTCCTAGCCAGGTTGTGCAGCAGTCTGCACAAAGTTCTTTCACAAATGCTGGAAGTGACAAAGCCTGGCAGACTAGCACCTACCCAGGACACACTGCAGCTCCTTTCTGGCCTGCTTTAGCTATTTTTCTTCCCACCAAGGCCAGGCTGATCCAGCATGGCTGGTCCACATGGAAACACACAGGACCAGGAGTTTCAAAGCTCTCCTGGTCTCCCAGTTCAAACTACTCAACTTCACCATCACTGCTCCACTTTCTTGTCCTGAAACTGCCTCCCAGATTTGCCTGGAATTTCTTCCTGGACTCAGCAGGAATGCTCTTCAACAAATTTTCTCCTATGCATGCTTCTTCTTAAATTAAAGACAGTAACCATTTAAAGCCCAAAATTCAAATCAGAGGCAAATCCCACCCATGAGCCATCCCACCCATGAGCCAACACACAACTTTTTTAAAAAAAATGTTTTTAAAAAGTGAGAAATATCTGCTTTCTACTCTTCTTCAGAGATCAGAATTTGATAGTGAAATTTCAAAGTTTCCTGCAAATCAAGCTAGTAAAAGCCTGTAAAATAAAAAATCCCACCTACAAGCACATGCCTTTCAAATGGGTAAACACACAGAATGGCAGAAGTAATATCAACCCTCTTTTGACCTCAAGCAGCCAAAATGCTAAGTCAGAACACAAAGAACTGAAGATTTGGAAATTGCTCTGTCAAGGATCCTATGAGTCTTTCACTATTAGATATAATTCTCAGTTCAAGAAACTGGGGAGAAATACCAGAAAGTTCGTAATTTTTGTGGAGGGGAAAAAAAAAAAAAAAAAAAAAAAAAAAAGTAGTTAAAAATCATGCTTCTGAAAAACAAATAATTTGTTAGGAAAACTTTTGTAGTTTTCTATCTTTGACACTGTTCCTCCAAAAATCTCCAAAGAATTGAGGTATAAAAATTCAAACACAAGATTATATTTTTTTCTTTTCCATTTCCAATCAGTTCTGGCATAACTGAAGGTCTCAGAGCATATAGAACACACTGGAAAGTGCCATATGGAAGTCTTAAATAGATAAGAAATATGAGGAATTTTTTTAACATATACTAAAAAGAACTAAAATGAGACAACTACAAGGTTACTGTAGGTGAGCATAATGACAGTGGACAACATTCACATTCGGTTGGTTTCTTCTGGAACTGTCAACTGTTCTTGCCCGAGTGTTTAAATGAATGTCATTTTTCACTTCAACCAACTCCCATTTCTTGCCCAATTTATAATCATCACTTCTCTGAACTCATGTGGCAACAAATAATTGTCATTCTTGATCGTTAAGTCAATCACACTCTAGTCAGCAAAGTCAACCCAAAACACCAAAGCAGTGCCATGAATTTCATATACAGTAGATTCCTTTTTGCTACATTGTAGAAGCTCATCATCAATGTCAGAAGCTACATTAAATCTGTATCTGATTTTTCTTACAAAAGCAACATGTTCTGAATCAAAAAAGAAAATGGAGATAACAAAAAAATGTAAGTTAAAAAGTGAATATGTTGCATTTTCTCCAGCTAAATCCAGCTCACTTCACTTTGTGAGGACCAGCTGAAGAACAGGCCTGTGCAAGCCTGAGTTTCCATCTGCTACAAGTGTTTCAACCATACTTCTTATTGTGAACTGCAGATTTATTGGTCCCCTTATTACTAACAGAATGATCAAAAGGTAATAAAGCAAAACAAAAACCTCTTCCTTGATGTTATTTGAGCATTTTATTTTCATTAATTCAAATCCAAATCCCAAGCCAAATTCACTTATACATGTAGCAATATACAGACTTTTTACCAGGAGTTGCCATCTCAAACACAGCTGCTCATGCCCTTCTTACAGGGCAGGCAGACTCAAGTAAGATTACAGCTCAGTTCATAGGTTCCAGGGAATCTTGAGTTTGTTGTCCAAGGAAAGACTCCACATTTTCTGTTCAGGGCCAATTCAAAGTCCAGACGCTTCTGAGCTTGCTTTCAAAAACAAATCTCCAGAAATTTAATTTTTGTGTAGTCATCTTTACTTTTAGAATAACACATGATATTCTAAAAGTAAAGACACTGCTTAGTATGATATTCTGGGTGGTTCATTTAGTATGCTAATTTACAAAGTGTCAAATAAATAGCACCTCAATTTCCACGTTGAAATTCCACTCTTCCATTCCTTAAAAGAACTTCCACACTCTTAGGACTGAATGGAAGATATACCTCCAAACTGAACTGGATCATTTCTGAAGAAACCCAGATGCCGCTTCTTCCCCCCTATTGCTCCCCCGTTTCAATATTAGTACTGTTTTCCCCACATCTGCCAATTCAATAGTTGTCCAAATGCACATTTTCTCCATGCACGCTTATACAGGAAGAAACGGGGACTTCTGTTGCTCATATGCACTATAAATCACAAACCTAATGATATTTTTATCAACACTGCGAGCACCTAAAAGAACCTTATGCTTAAGAGGTGTTAATTGGTATGACTGCATTATTTTTAGTGCCCTACTAAAGCGAGAGCTTTTTATTCTGAAGCAGTTTCTCGGAGTACCCATACCTCGCTTCATACCTCATACATAATAACTGCAAAGTGCTTTGCAGATACTTTCAAATTATTCACGATCCAAAACGCAGACAAAAGATGAAAGGAATTCTCCTGGAATACTTTCAGTGTTAAGCAGAAAATTCTCTGTTCGTTTGCAAACTGGCACATAACAGAGAGATCACACGCAGGAACTATGTATTGGTAGATCTTTAAGCAACTGTGGTTACCATATGGTTTGCTCAGCGTATCGCTCAATTTCTGGAAGTTTTAGGTAAATAATAAACTTTGTTTCTGGATGAAAACCTCCAAACAGTTGGTGAGCACCCTGCGGAGGCCTTGCCCCTGCCATGCCAAGCGGGTCCCAGAGCAATCCTTCACCCTCGATGCCACCTTTAGCAGTGCTGCGGCCTCCGGGGCTACTCCTAATTTTTTAATGACTAAATGAATGCTGCCTTTAGCATTTATTTATTCACGTGAGACTAACCCCAACCCGCTTCGGAGAGGTATTCTCCTACGCTATACAAAAACAGAAGGATTTATAACAAGCTGAAAGGAATCAAATGGCTGATTTTGGTGTTTTTATTAGATGTATTCGCCCTATTCGCTCGGCTCCTCACCTGCAGCTTCCCTCGCCGTGCCGCTCCGAGCCGCAGCCCCCTGCCAGCGGGGCGATGTGGCGCATTTAAGCAGCACAGAGGAGCACGAATAGCTCGTTCCCACCGCTCGGCTCTAGGGCTTGCCCAGCTCGACACGGCGGCCTGCCCTGCTCTGCTCTGCCCTGTCCTGCCTTCCCCTGCCCGCCTCGCATCGCCCCGTCCTCCATCTCGCCCCGACCCCGCCGGACCCAAACCGCGGAGGGCGCCCCAGGAGCGGGCGCTGCTGCTTGATCCGTCCCCGTGGCAACAACCAAACGCACCTCCCGCCGCCACAACCCCGGCTTCCCGGGCACCTCCAACCCCCGGCTGGCTGCCGGCCGCCGGCTCACCTCGCGGCAGGTGCCTCCCAGCCCGCTCCGACGTCGGCGCCGGGGCGAGGGGTAGACGAGGCCGCCGAGCCGCAGAGCCGCCGGGCCGCCTGTGCGGCTCTGCCCGAGCGGGAGGAGCCTGCCCGCGCCGCCCCGGCCCGCCTCACGCCGCCCCGCACCGCCCAGCGCCCGCGGCCGCCGAGCCCCCGCCGAGCCCGGGGCGGCTGGGCCGCACCTGACCGGGAGCAGCCGGGCCGGGCAGCGGGAACCTGCCGCAGGTTCCCGGCCGCTGCCCTCGTTCCCGGGGCCTCCAGCCGCCACCGTGGCCCGGGAGGAGGCCCGGCAGAGCCCCGGGCATAGCCACAGGTGTAAAACCGTCATGCTGAGGTCTTTTCCCCCAGATGCTGTCTGTGGGTGCAGTGAGGCTCGATAACGCTCAGCAATTTTTCTTGCCTCTTGAAACTGGGGTGGTTGGAGCTTTTCTCCCCCTACCCTCTGACTCATGATATCATGATTGTGAAGAACCTTCTACACACCAGATATTAAAAAAAAAGCAAAATAATTAATGGTTAGTGAGCCACTCTTGCAATTCGGCAAGAGCAGACATTGCTGTAGTACTATTTAAATAATTGTTTGGAGCAGCTCGAGTTGTAAGCAGAGTTCACATCCCGCCACTGGATTTTTTTAGGAGTCAGTTATTGTTTTCTCATCTGTACAGTTAACGCAAAAATAAATAAATAAATAAATAAAAAGTATATCCCCAAAATATCTGCCTCCATTTCTGATATGCTTTCATATTAAATTGTATATATATGTCATGTCACAGGAGTTCAAGCCTTTTTCAGCTGACAATGCCCAAAACATTTTTCAGAGTGTGGGCCTTTAGCTAAGCCTACAGAGGAGTTGTTCTACGTTGAGGTGTCCAGTAAAGGCATCAAAAAAACACAATTCCTGCTCTGCAGAGCAGACAGTGAAAGCTGGAGAGTCCATTCAGAAAGTGCACAGCACCAGATGCTGTGTATGGTGCCTTTTGTGCTGTAATGCTAAGACTCTCCAAATCAAGTTTCAGGCAGATTGGTGCTGAGGCAGTGTGACATTAGGCATGATGCGCAGAAAAGACTCCACAACCACAGGGTTGTAAAGTAGTTATACCTAATTGCGGTGCACCGGGCACACTGGGCATAGCTTCCCTCAAAAAGTGTGCACCTGCCCGTTTGTCTCTCACAATTTTATACATGAATACTGTTATATATTATGTGGGCTCTAATACATATTCATTATTTTCCCCGAAAAGGCGGACCTCTTCCAAGTACTCATTTCCATACTCCCCACCCTTAGCTCCTTCCGGTTGCGCCTGCGCAATGTAGCCTGGTGGTCATGGGCAGGGGTCTTTCAGGATGAAGGCAACGAAGAAGAGGAGGTTAATCTTTTGTTACCTCTCTGGACTTTGACCTTCTGTTGGACAGTATTTAGAAGTTTTTGTTTATCTTTGCCTTGTTTCCTGCCAACAAGTTTTTCATTCTTCTCTAATGAGTTGTTCGTCCTTCTCTCATCCGTTGGCCTTGAACGGTATCTTCCTTTTACATCTGCTTCTCATAAGATTCTCATCTACTTCCCCTATAATTAGGATATTCTTAGGTTCTTATCTACATTCCCGGTAATTAGGATATTTTACCATATATGTAGCTAAATACTAATTCGGATAAGTTTCAGCATCTTCCCTATCTCAGGCAGAGGCCCATTTGTGTTTCAAAACAGGCTTAAAGACAAGGCCACTGCTTCTTCTCTGAGCCAGTTAACTCATGTGCAACACAAAGCTGTTGTGGCCACATTACCATTTATTCTAGGGCTATTTTGCTTTGTATCAGCTTAAACAAGTCCACACCTTGCTGCACTGCACAGTGTGGACGTGACAACATTAAGTGATGAACAGTCTCCCTGTACTCAGTCACTTCTGAGCCAATACGACTAGAAACTCAGCAGGAACCAGAGTGCCAGAGTTGCAGGAGGCACAGTGCTGGTGGCAGAGGTGAGCAGAATGGGAGCAGCAAGTAGCTGACTGGCCTCTGAGGGGCTGCAAAATTATTTCAGGACAGGCAATGCTTTGCCCCTGCCCCTGAAGTGGCTACACAGAGAAGGCACAGGTGAGAACATCCAGGTAGCAGTGCAGTGCTGGCCTTTTAATGCCTTTCAACAAAATACAAGATTCAATTATTGAGACCAGTCTGAAGCAGCTGCAGACGTTGACAACTTACACATAGTTTATAGGTCACTTCCTATCCTGTCCATCAGCAGCTAATATATTTGCATTAGTTGGATCAATGTCTTTGCCTCTGTTAAAGAATTGGTGTATGCAAAAGTTTCATATATGCCTTTTTTCAAAGACTACAAAATAAGGCTCTGCCATTTGATAGTAAAGCTCAGCTGTGGAGGTTGACTGAGGAGCATATACATGGATTAGGAACAGCATTAAATATCTTGACACCAGTGGTGGAAATTGTTCGCAAACTAACCTGCCAGTCTCAGAATAACATAAAGAAATATGCTATTGTGTCTGATGAGATGGAGGGCCATAAAAAGAAATTAATATCTTCTTCAGATACCGCAGTGTCACTGAAAAAAAATACAGGAAGAAAAAGCCAGAGTTTTTTCTCAGTTTCAAAGTACTGTGAGAATTTAAGAGAATAAGGGGAAATGGCTAGGCTGTGTATATACAGAACACAAACTTCTGATTCAAAACAAATTTATTGTCTCTGGATAATTTCCTTCATGGGCTCAAGGACATAAATGGTGAAAACAAGAAGATCCTGGTGGAACCCATTTTCTATTCTCAGTGACTTAGCAATCTCACAAATGTGTCTCAGGATACTGGTAAATGGAATGAATTTAAAACTTCTTAGATAGTGGGCTTTGTGGATCAGCAGCAGTCCTCCTTCAGCAATGAGAAACAGCAGCTTCAGTCTACAATAGAAAACAAGATTTATGATTGAGATCAGTATTTTGTATTGGATATTTTGTTCTGCATAAAGTTGCAGTAGATGTGTTGTGGAATTCCCACATCCTATGAACAGATCCTGCAGTTGATTTTATTACATGCATATCAATAATACCAATAGTTTTTTGTGTGTGTGTGTGCAAAGACACTTGACAAACTGCTGGCACTGAAATGAGCTAATTGACTATTTTAGAAGCTACGTCACCCATGAGAGCTATAAACCAGTAGCCTATACTGACCTTAAAAAAAAGAATATGTCACGATGCTGCCAGCCATGTTTAGGATGTTTAGGATCTCCACGTCCATGCACTCATTTAGAGGCCTGACGTGAACGACTGCTAAAAAAAGAATCTCCTTATCGATTTCCAGTATGTGCTCACTAAAAGCCAGTCAATAAGTAAGAACTTATTCAAAGAGTGGAATTGTGCTATGGCTACTGGAAGCTGGGAGCTAGACAACACACGATTCTGTGTAATGCAGAAATGGAATGGATTTATGGGTTATATCTTTCTTCTCTCAAGAGCAATTGTGAATTGCAGCTTCTGCCACCTACAAAGTGCATGACTGCTAGAGACAAAAAAATTGTCTTGTAGACAGAAAAATAGGCTTGTCAGGCTCTTTTATTCTATATACATATATAAGTTTATACTGCTACAAATATACTCCCTTAGATATTTTTTATAAGTCTGACTTTAGCGATTGGCATCAATGTAATTTCTTTATCACTGCAACATATGGCAGTCTTCTCTGCTGCCAAAACATGGCCATGTTTCAGCCTCAGGGTACAGCTGGGTTGAACTTAAAACTGAGACTGTTTTCAAACATAGATCCAGAATTTTATTTTACTCCTTCTGACACCATAAAGGAAAAGTAAACTCAAAATTCCATCTCCGTGTTAGCACTGGAACCTCCATGAACATCACAATGCCTAGTGGCACTATTTGGAAGCAGAAGAAAAAAACAACAACAACAACAAAAAAAACCCACCAACAACAAAACTTTTACCCAGCCATGCATTTTCCCTGTAGTTTTTTGACAATATTTTAAAAAATAAATAGTCACTACTGTCTCAGGTTCATATGTCACTCACCTATCTACACTGAAGACTTCTTCAGGTCGTAGCATGGATTTGGAAGATTCTGAATCTCATGGTGATTTATGGTGAGTTTCCTGCATAACCACAAATTACAGGAATCTGTATTCTTGTGCCATCAATGATTCTGTAAACTGCCTGTTCTCAGAGGCTCTTTACAACTCATCCATGCTTAATCCATCTTTGCAAAGCTGAATGTAAACCTGCTGTACTAGTACATTACCTCAACATTCTGAAAATTGGCCAGATAGACATAATCATAATCAGTGCCACCATCATATAAAGCAACCAAACAGAACAAAGGTCCAACATCAAAAAAAGGAAAAATGTGTGTGTGTGTGTGTGCATGTATTCAATCTTAATCTCCAACCTTGCAGCTAGGGCTAGAAGAAAACCCATATGTGCCTCAGGCTTTCTGCTTATTGGGTGGAGCCAGCAAACATCAATTGCATGACAGCACCTGCTTACAAGAAGCCCAGTAGGCACGAGAAAAGTAAAACAGGTAAGGGAGTAATTATTCTCTTCCCAACAGTGGGTATATAAATAGTAGTGCTAGCTATAACATTGGAGATGTCTAGGATACTGCATTGACCTGGTTCTTTTGGAACAGATTTAGCTGGATGCGGTGACATTCCTTACAGAAAGAAGGAGGTGTCCTGATGGGTAGCAGGGTGATAAAGGTCCTGTTTTGAACCTTATGATGCTTCCCCTGATGTGCATGTTGTTCTGAATACAGCTCTAGATGCAGCATTTAACATTTGCAGAAAGGAAAAAGGAAGAGAAGACAAAAAACTAATGAAACAGTTCTCTAAACAGCCCATATAGTACTGTTGACAGGTAAAGTGCTGGCCACTGAAAGTTAATGTTTTTTGTTGCTGTTTCTCCATCTATCTCTCTTTTCTAGATTCCCCCCTTCTCCAAAAGGAGAAGTTAAAAATAAAAAATAAAGAATATACATCCTCAATGCCAAAGACAAGCTTGGCATGGCTCAGGCTGAGGCTGCCTTAAACAAAATCATTCTCCACTTCTGAACTGTTGGAATCAAAATAGTCTGGCATGTTAAATGTGACAATCCACAGCTTTTATTTCTGTGAAGTAGGAGGTGTATTTCTAACATCAAGCAAGCACATTTCATTGCTCTGAAACTGTAGTCTAGAGAAGCTAAACTGTAGTAATAGAGCAGCTCCACTTAGCATGGGAGCTGGAGGCTCTGCTGTCTGAGAAGTCCCATGCCACAGGAAAAGGATGACAGTATGGTTGGCAAAGGCAGAACAGGGGTAGAGACCAGGGGAAAATGGTCAGGAAGAATGAGAAAGACATAAACTATGGCAGGAGGGAAGGGTTTTTGTGCTCATGCTGGTGTCAGAAGCAGGTCAGACCAAAGATTTGCCTAACACAGTGAGACTGAGTCCTCACTGGCTGGCTTTCCAATGCTTAACTCTTTGGTTAAGGAACAGTAGAACTGGACTAGTTAGTTTCTGGACCAGCTAGTCTCCTAAGAGGAATCTGTTGTAACAGAAAGCAATCTTTAACCAGGTAATTGGCAATAGAAGGTGAATGCAAGTTCCACATCTAAAAATGAGTTCGTTTTGCATTTTGTGTGTATACCAGTAGGGAGAAGGTGGTGACTGTAACGTATATCCTTTTGTGCAAATTTGCCATGTTTTGTCTATTTGCATTCATCCCATTATCTAGCCACTAAGGTATCTGAATGCTGCAAGAGCCTCTCCAGCATATATCTGATGGGATATTCTGTTCCTTTCTCTTCCATCTGCATAGTTGCCCCACAGATGTGAGATTTGGGCACAGTTCTCTGATGGGTTCATGTCTGCTTCCTCAACAATTTGTTAGGCTGGTTAGGCTGCCTGCATGGTGGGCTGTAATCTCACCTGCCACTGGGATCATGATAAAGGACAAGCAGCACTAAATACTAAGGGTATTGCTTACTCCACATGGCACAAGACATCCCAATATAAGATTTAAGTATGCTAAATGTTACTCCATCCAGGATCTGTGGGAATAGGTATGTGTGTATGTATTTGGAGCTGAACTTTCAATATATATCTCAGTCCATAACTAAAGGATTTTTAGCAGGGACACTAACCTACATGTCTCTTTTCATCACTAAAAAAAAAGAGAGAGAGAGAAATACAAATAAAGCTTGAATGCAGTATTTGATGGATTCACAGAGTGACAGTTGACAACTATCTGGAGTTCGGATGAAGCCTGATGAGTTCATTTTGGATGAAGACACCTGCAGGTATGGCATTAATCCTCAAAATTAGAACACAATGAATTACCTTCATGTCAACAAACAGTGACAAATGCTGCAATATGGAGAAGTAGTGCCTTGTTTCAGGTGGTCTCTATCAGCTAGTCTGGAGCCTCTTTTATAGATGGTTCTTGGTCTTCCATAGCTGTGGCTGCATTTGTTGCCATGTAAAAAGGCTTTAAAAGTATGCTCTTACCTGTAGGGTTCCCTGAAATTGAACACACGCTATTAGATAGCAGCCTTAAATTGCTCCTGTTAAGCATGCAAAAAGATGCTTGGAAGTAGCTTCAGGATGACAGATTCCACTCTGGGAACCAGGCACCTCATGCATGTTGTCTGCTCAGACATCACAAGTCATAGCAGCACGAAGGATACTAAAAGGTAAGAATGCATCTAACTTCGAAGAGATGTGCTTCTGATCTAGGAAGGACTCTAAATACTATTTAAGGTTAGTAGGAATGATAACCTACTTCCATTCCAAGTACAGTCAGGTACAGTCAATATCTTTTTCTTTTTTTTTTTTCCACCCAAAACAATAGAATTCATTACTCAGATCACAGAATGACAGGACTGGAGTGGAAATGGAACAATCTGGTCTGAAGCCAGGAGAGCTGGGATCTGGCTGGGGGGTAGCTCTGTGCAGCTGAGAGAAATCGACAAAAAGCAGCAGGGAGGGAGACAGTTCATGGAAGTTTTTACAGGAAACATTTGGCTTGTGACAGCAGGGGCAGTAGATGGCAACAGGCCCTCCTCTCCATAAAAGCAACAATGGACTTTGTGTGTGTGTCTGTGCATGTGTGTAAATGATGTCTGTTGGGGGCCTGAAACTGTGAGCATGGAAACTGTCTCCTGTCTCCTGCTGTGCTCAGAAAAAAATGGGTTGTCTGTATATTGCTTGAAAGGAACAGGACTCAAACAAGCCAGATTCCTTCAGAAAAGCAGTTGAAGCCATCATCTGGTTCTCCCAATGGGAGTAACCTGCAGAATCAGCCCTATTGGATAAGAGTCTAGCACTAGAACAAATATTGTTGGCATTCAACTCCCAGTCTCCAGGATCAATAAAGAAAACATGAGTGTGATCCTCTGTGACAAACACAAGTAAGTCATTAATAAAATACTAAGCTGTAAAAAGTTTCGATGTTCAGTCTTTACAGTGTTTAGCTCTTATTAAGGAAAAAGGAACACATTTTCACACTTCTTCTCTATTTTTCATAATACCTTTGCTTACACCTCAGCTTACTGTATTTTATTCTTTTTAATCTCAATATTTTCAATTTATATAGTTCAATTAAAAGATGTATTCAGTTATAACATACAGACAGAACACATCTGAAAAAAAAAAGATTAAATTTTAGCAAGAGGTGTAACTACTGTTTTAAAAACTGCAATGTTACTTTCCACTCCGTTTTCTAACCTGTACTGGGAAATGATGGAAGATCCTAAAATACATATGAATCAGTAGAAAAAAAAAAAAAAAAAAAAAAAAAAAAGGAAATGGTCCTTTAAAACGGAAAATAATTGCTTTTTTACTAGCATCTGCAACAAGTTAACCTATACTAAATTCATTTTATGAGAATGTCCATGCAGAATATGCTGTAATCTGCTTGTGCTGATCACTGGTATTCTACATTTCAGCACTGGAAGAGAGAGAGCAGATTCAGAGATCGATGCTCTTCTGTTTCCCATATGAACAGGCTGTAACTCTGCTCCTGTTCCCCATGTCCAGAGAGGAAATACAATACCTCCACAGGGGGGAAAGAAAAAGAAGAAAACACTGTATCATTATGGCAATTAACCATTACAAGAGAACCCACATTTTCCAAGCATGTTAAGGTACTAAAGAACAACAAAAAAAATCTCATGTTCCCCCTGACGTCTGAATGGACGGTAAAAAATCTAAGATCTTGTGAGTTTGTGAGGTGGAATTTCCCCCATTACAAAGAGGAAACTGCCACTAAATGCCTTGCAGGGATCCTTCCTAGAATCTTGCAAGGGATTGCCAGTGTGAAGCTGTCCCATGTCACTGTTGAAGAGAAGCTTACACCCTACACAGGTCTTGAGCTGATGCTCAGGAATGCTGGTTTTGCATCACCCTACACGTATAGGAAAGTGTGGTTGTTTTGTCTTGATCCTGAAGATGTCTTACATAAAGAACTCTGCCTTAAAGGAGTCTCAGTAAACCCACATTTGTTCACTAAGATATAATGCTAGAGCTTTGAAGTTTAATTATGCCCTTATTATACAGTCTAAAAATGAACTTTTAGTACATAAAGGTAGTACCTCTTTAAATAACTTGGGACCTCTTTAATGGTCTATTTTAGTAGCCCCCCAGAGCAACCTGACACTTATATATAACACTTATATATCTAGACACTGTATCTCTATACATAATTAGTAAATGGGATTGTTCAGAATTCACCTGTGCCCCACGTGCTTCCCCCAGATTTCTGATGCTGTGGAAAGAAGAGACACACGAAGGTCTCTCTAACTTCGGTAATGAATTCCAGTTGAACTAATACTGGTAGCCACGTGTTGGTATTACAGAGTTCTTGTTTCTCTGATGTATTCTCTACCAAGACAATCTGTGTACACCAGCTCCCAGGGAAATGGTAATACACACAAATGAAAAGGAGAAAGCTCAGAAGTGGTAAGGAAGCTTTACTGGAAAACCTATATTGAGTGTAATATTTTTTGTACTACTGCACATAAAGTATAATATTTAGGAATAATACAAAATTAAATAAGACAATACAGCAGTATTTGTCTCAACCACCTCCTCCTCTGTGGACTAGTTGTCCAAACCCCAGACATTCTTTACATACATTAATGGGCACTGCTGCATGAGGTATAGATCAAGTCCCTTGTAGTGGGCACTGCTGCTGTTGTAACGGCCATTTTTTTCTTCAATACGTTGCGATAATTGATACTGACTTATTCCTAAGTCCAAAAAAAAAAAAAATCTTATTTTGTGGTAAATGAAAAAAACTGGAGAACAGTCAGGGAAAAGTCTGTTTTCCCCTGATCAGCAATATGGGCACGTGTACTGTCAGTGTTTCTAGTAATGGCTCGCACAAGGTGTTTCAGTGTAAGATGTAGAACAAACAAACAAACCAGCCCAGACAGATTGTAACAGTAGATAGTTATGAGAATTTTCCCTTAGGGAGATTTCCTTCCTCAGCCTCACTGGATCAATGCCAAGCACGAGAATTTTTTATCTGTTTCAAATACAAGTTCTTGTCTTTTGGGTTCCTTATCTTGTCTTCCTTGGGTTCCTTCATATTCTTTTGGTTCCTATTTATCCTGTCCTATATTGCTATTACTGAAGTCAGTGGGAGTTTATATGTCAGTTTTTATGAGTTTAAGGTTGCTCCTAAACACTTGCTCTTTAACATATGGAGGCAAGTGAATATAATCACAAATTGAAGGAAAATGTTTGGTTTTGAATCAGTGAGACTTGACTATTGTAATCCTAATGGTGGATGCATACCTTATAAAAGATAGATGATAGTTTCTCATTTGTTTCTTGGACTAAATGCTAAATTATTATGTTTTATTTCTCAAATCATGCTCTGTATCTATCTCATTTTCTGGTAATGCAATGTTACACATTCTGCCTTACTTCAGGGCTTTTACTTAGGGCTTTTAGATTGTAACCCTACGGTCACATTTTCTTTGCCCTGCAATCCTGTAGCTTCCCCTAATGAAAGCCACTTCTACCACTAATGTAGATGCATTTGCTTCTTGGAAAGGGGAGTTATCAAAATTGGTAGAAATGGCTTATGGAAGCAGCCTGGAAAGCTGTGTAAATTCAGTACGGTAATCCTCGAAGCTTTGCAGAGCATCCCTTCAGGGTGCCAGGCAGAATTTAGGTACTGTAGTTCTAGAAAAACACAGGTATAGGACAGAAGCTAAAATGCTACTTACCCAGCATAACAGTAATTAAGCCACTGCTGTATTCTAATTTATTAAACTATCACAACTTCTCCAGCTTTGTAAGACTTGGTTGGAACCAATTTCTATTCAGGATAGGTGAGAGCTGGTCAGTCTGTAGCCTGAAGTCACAGTGACTTTTAACCGTTCCCTGCTTACAGTCTCTGCATTGACGGAGGGTGTATCTGCTGCTCGGGATCCCTCTGCTCCTCTATTGCCAAAAGAAGCAGAATTAAGGGGCAGAAAGGCAAACCCACTCGGCTCCCCATCACATAGGGGCAGATCTAGCCTGTGACATTTTGCTCTTGACTTTTTCATGTGAATCACCAAGAACTGCCCTTTATGTTATCCTATACCAGTCACAGCTGCACAAAAAGAACACCTAAGTAATTTTCACAGAAAATACTTAAGTTGGTAACTTTAAAGTATGTCTTTTTAGCAATAACTAAGATGCATTTGTTTCCACAGGGCATTGCACTGATTTGCATTGACATTTTTTAAAGTGCTTATAGTTTAAGAGAGTTGCATATCCTGGGTTTTCACTACTTAATTTCATAGTAGATCTTCATATATATAACACAAACCTAGTCAGAAAAAGGTGGATTAAACATGTGGAACAAATCTATGAGTGAAAACAAAGACCATGTTAGTTTAAGTCTCTTGGTGAATAACATGGCAAACCATCTAATTGCTATAATTAATTAATGACAGTACAAGCCCGCTTCATTCTCAAATATGCTGGCTCCTACTGTACATTTCCAAGTCAAAGTAAGCTGCTAATTGAGATTAAAATGATTAGATATGAAAACTGTTAAAGATGACATCAGGTATACAAAGCCACAGTCAATCAGGAGGATGTAAATGTAACATCTTTGAAATGAAAATTATTTGACAAGGCGCTAGTAACACCTGTGTTGGTGTGTGAGCCTGTAAACGTGGGCTTACTATATTCTCCATGTACTTCATCCAAGTAAGGACTGACAAAAACTCTTTAAATAAAGCACTGCAGCCACCTAGCCTTGAAAAGATGCAAGTGTTTAGTAGCTCTCTGATCGTAGCCTGGAATTAAGGAAAAGTCTTCCATATATTTGTAGATTCTTCAGGAGCCAGTAACAGATGGATCAGTTGAAGCCAGAACCACATACATTGAATTAAGTAACAGAACAACCAGAAATCACTTAAAGGCAACAGTGATCTAAATGTCCATCTTTCCTAAGTACGTCCTTACAAAGTTGCAGGACAGTCATTTTTGCTTGGCTTATAATCAATTCTTGCTAATGCCATGTTCTCTGGTTCATCCTAATGCTGATGAGATAAGGAACAAATGGATCAATGCTCTCATTGTGTTTACTGGGAAACCAGTAATCAGGACAGAGGACTGAATTCCCTGAATTCTAATAATGTGTGCATTTGCTAAAGTATCCCTTTATATTGATGTAAGCTATGAACAATCAGTAACAAAAAATATGAGAAAAGAAAAACAGTGTAAATGGTAGAAAACGTGGACGGGATCAAATATAACAGTATACCACTACAGTGAAAGGGATGCTAATTTTCCTCTGCCTTTGGCTTCTGGATGTTCCCAGTCCTTATACCACATAGCAAACCTCACCTGCCTTTTCTCAAAAATTCTCTATTTTGGCATTATTAGAAGAAAAATCTTATTTCACTGAGATTACCTGCCCATCTGGACTAATACTTTACATTCTAAAGAAAGCACAGAAACTTTAATCCTATCTCACAGCAAATCAAGTTAGTGCCAAACATTCCTGTGCTCCCTCATCTAAGGGGAATTTGCATCAGATCCATCAGCCTTCTGATACTAGTGAACTACAGAAATTAATTTTGGAACCATTTCCCATCCAGATGCAGAACGAACCGAAAACAAAAACTGAAGAAAATACAACATAAAATCAAAACTGGGATGCAAAATTGAAACAAATGATTTAAAGAATGGTCACAAATGTACATTTTATTTTCCAGATACACAGTAGCTCTAGGAATATCTCTCTTAGAGGTGTAAAAATGTTAAAAATATAGTGTAGCAGCCTATGGCACATGCATATTATTGATTCCTGTGTTTTCCCCTGATATGTTTGATGCTGTCTACTGTTGACAACAGGCTGCTGGTACAAAAGAACTCAGTTTGATTGTCTGTGTTGTTCCCATGGGCTGTTTTGATAGAGAGATACTTGAGGACAGACTTATTTCTTTTGTTATTTTTAAATTCCCTGGAAACATTCATGTTCTCGGTTCATGAAAAATGTATCCCATTTGTAAGACTGTAGAAGCTGAACACAGGTAGTTTTTATGCTCTGAGGAACTACACATTCATTTTTTAATAATTACACTAGCAGATGCATTATAGAGAAAGAAATTCCAAGCTCTTGATTTCTGATATTTAATTTCAACATGGTCACACTGGTAAAATACCAAATGATTAAAAAAAAAAAAAAAAAAAAAAAAAAAGCAGAGGGTATTATTTCCAATTTTTCTGCCTGGTATATTATAAATGACAGATCCTTCAGAATAAGAGTTCTATACTTCTGATCCTTCTTTATATATAAAAAAGAACAGCCTTGTGCCATCCTCAGTGACAGCAAGTGACAGGCAGAGAATGACATCACTCTTTATTTTTAACCAACTGCCTTCTAGTGAATTTATTTCGCTGTCAGTAAATATTACAGCAGGGTTAGTCACATTCAGGCTTTACAGAGACAGAAATGTTCAGAATCATGGAGTTTGACCCAAGAAGCCAGCATTTCTTTGCTTTTGAAGAGAAAATCTTAATTTCCATTTTTGTAACAATGATTAGCCTCCACAGTCGTGTTAGTAAAAATGTCTTAGTGAAATGCTTAAATACATGCCAAAGACATTCATATGAATTTTACCATTACAGCTACACTGGATAGGCCAACCACTTGCAAACATATCAAATCGTGTGCTCAAGAACATCAGTTAAGTCAGCAACTAATCAACTACTGGTATTTAATTAGATACATCACCAGTCCCAATCCAAAAACATTAACAGCTGCAATGCTTCTATGTTCCCATAACAGCTAATATCATTTAACTTCCTATTATCACTATATGTAAAGGGCCTAAAATACAATCATAGAATCATTAAGGTTGGAAAAGACCTTCAAGATCATCTGGTCCAACCGTACTCCTACCACCAATATTACCCACTAATGCTACCCACTAGGATCGAGTCAGTAAGCTTATTACCAGAGAATCTAAGTTAAAGACATGCTTCAATCCTTCTACAGACAGTGAGAGTCTTTAAAGTCGGGAAGTGGAAAAACTTCCCTTTGAAGTTTCCCCAAGAGAGCAGAGATCATGTTTACACTACTTTGTCTCCATTGCCTTTGTTTGCTTTTCCTCATCCACCAGCAAGTCTTTCAACTTTCCTTACACAACACTGACACTCTTCAGGCAGAATGCAAGCACTCCATAGCCACAATAACTATCACATCAGTGATATTAATACCAAATAATGATGCTACCAGTAGAAGTCCAAGTTTTGAAAAACAAAGTTTTGTATGCGCACACTAATAAGCACAACTTGATGGATGCAAGGGCAAGCAACGTGCATTTTCCTCCTAAAAATGAACACAGAAGTTGTCTCTTCATTGTCCTTTGAAACACTCCCTCTCGAAGTCACTCGATTCAGACAACTACTGCTACAGATGAAGAATCTGCAAAAAGCATATATACAAGTTAAAAGCATAAAACAATTACTTATTAGCTAATTTACACAACAGCCAGGATTAATGAGCCACTAACTCACTTTTCTCTTTTGGTAAGGCACCCTCAGAGTCTTTGTTGACCAAGCAGTCATCAGTCACATTCAGAAGGGTCAGCCTTCATTGTTTCTTAACTCTAGGTGTTGCTGTTTCCGTTTTCCTTTTTCTCTCAGAAAATCTTCTGTCTTTTCATGCTTACATTTTTCCTCTTGAATCTTTAACCTGCTCATTCCCTTTCAACAATTTTACCTGTCTCCAATTTTACCCTTTTTATCTTACATGGTTCTGTGGTGTTTTGACCGTATTAGGCAACTGAACACCACAACCGCTCTCTCACTCCCCCTCCTCAGATGAGGAGGGGAAGAAGTAAAGGGAAAAAAAACAACTCACGGGTTGAGATAAGGATAATTTTAATAAAGAGAGAAATATATTATCAAGGAAATATTATATTAATTAAACAACTATTAACAATATTATTATTATTAACAATATTATTATTAATTAAACAATTCAACTAAAGGGAGAAAAGGGGAAGAGGAAGGGGGAAAGGAAATAACAAAACAAGTAAAGGCTATGTGGAAATGCAGAGGGGAAAAAATTACTCTCTACTTCCCACAAATAAGCGATGCTTGACCACGTCCTTGAAGCAGGGCCTCAACGCATGTAGCCGGTGTTCGGAGAGGAGGACAGACGTTTTCGCAACGAGAGCCTACCCCTCTCCTCTTCCTCCTTTTCCCACCTTTTATTGCTGAGTGTGACATCATATGGTATGGAACATCCCTTTGGTTGGTTTGGGTCAGCTGCCCTGGTGATGTTTCTCACTTTTTTTTCCCACCCCCTAGGAGGGCTAGAGAAAGTCCTGATGCTGTGCCAGCACTGCTCAGCAGCAGACACAACACCAGTGTGATACCACTGCTGTTTTAGCTACAAGTGCAGAGCATAGCACTGTATGGGCTGCTGCAGGGAAAGTTACCATCCCAGCTAGACCCAGTACAGTTCAATACTAAGTACTTTCTCTCACAGTTTAGCAGTTTTCTCAGAAGTCTGGGCTGCAAAATCTTAAGGAATCCTAAGGAATCATTCTTGTCATTTCCATTTAGGGTACATGTTCTAGATGATACATGTTTATGAAATAATCTGCTGCCACTGAATAAGCCAGTGATGTGTGTATAAAGAAATATAATTGCGGTGGTTTAACATCAGTGGTACCCCAGTAGCACCATGCTGCTCTCTCACTCATCCCCCCCCCCAAAAAAAAAAAAGAACAGAGGGAGAAAATACTATTAAAAACAGCTCATGGGTTGAGATTAGGATAGGGAGATTACTCTCCAATTACTGTCACAGGCAAAACAGACTCAGCATAAGGGAGATTAGTGTAATTTATTGCCAACTACTAACAGACTAGAGCAGTGAGAACTAAAAGCCAACTAAAAACACCTTCCCCCTCATCCACTCTCTTCTACCTCCTCACCCTGAGTGGCTCAGGAGAATGGGGGCTGTGTTGAAGCTATAGCACTTCGTCTCCACTGCTCCTTCACAGTCACTCTGTGGCCCTGCTCCACGAGGGGTACCTCCCACGGGATGCTGTCCTTCCTGAACTGAGCCTGCGGGGGCTGCCACAGGCAGCAGCTCTTCAAGCACTGCTCCCACATGGCTCTGTACCATGGGGTCCATCCCCCAGGAGCAAACTGCTCCAGCACGGGTCCCCCACGGGCGGCAGCTCCCCCAAGATCCCCCACTCCTGCGTGGGCTCCTCTCCACGGGCTGCAGCTCCGGCCCGGGGCCTGCTCCTGTGGGGGCTCTCCACGGGCCGCAGCCTCCTCCAGGCCACATCCACCTGCTCCACCGGGGGCTCCTCCACGGTCTGCAGTGTGGAGATCTGCTCCGTGTGGGACCCATGGGCTGCAGGGGGACAGCCTGCTCTACCAAGGGCCTCAGGCTAAAGGGGAACTTCAGTTCCAGCACCTGGAGCACCTCCTGCCCTCCTGCTGCACTGGCCTTGGTGTCTGGAGGGCTGGTGCTCACTCCTCTCTCCCAGCTGCTCTGGCACAGCAGTTTTTTTTTTGTCCCTTCCTTCAATCTGCTCTCCCAGAGGCCCACCCAGCGTCGCTCCCTGGCTCATCTCTGGCCAGCAGCAGGTCCCTTCTGAAGCCATCTGGAGCTGGCCCTGCTCTGACACGGGACAGCTGCTGGGCTCTGCTCACAGAGGCCACGCCTGCAGCCTGCCTGCTACCAAACCCTTGCCATATGAGCCCAATACACATTACTGACTGATTAAGAAGAACAACATCCCTAAATACTTCCATGTTCCTATTATTTAAGTAAAAACTTACAAGGGAAAAAAAAAAAAAAAAAAAAAAAAGAGAGAGAGCAAGATATTTTATATCAGCCCAGCAGCTACTGGAACAGAAAGCAGGGGGGGGACAACTTATGTGAGGACACACACCGAGTGCAACAGGTGGTGGCACATGGTGACACTATGTATCTGGAAGCTAAAATGTCCGGAAAACCACACAAATAATGTTTATACATTGAATTGCTCTCTCAGCCTTGTTGTCAGGGTCACTTGGTCCATCTATAAGCCTGTAAGTGATGAATTACAGCTTTTTTGCTGTAGATAACATGCATGTACCTGACCCAATCTTCACTCTGGACTCACTGCGGTTTCCTACAAAACCTTATTGCACGTAACCCTGCTTACAAACCAAGTGAATATAATTAGAAAATAACGGATCTAAAAGGCACCTGTCGGCCAGCACTCCCTGTACCTCACACCACAACGATGGAAACGGAATTGAAAAGCGACTGAAAAGGCTGCGTGTAGCAAACCCTGGGCGAGCCTGCCACCTTGAGGACATCCCCCGGCAGAAACCCCACGGCCCCAGCTCTCAGCAGCGCCGGGCGAAGGCGCAGCCGAAGCGGAGCCCCCAAAAAAGCCACAGGGGCACGGCAGGAACCAGCTGCCCCCCGCCGACATGGCGGTGGGCCGGCGTCCCGGGGCGCTGCTGAGAGGACAAAACGCTGGCGGAAGGCACCGTGAAGGAAACACCGAATCACTTATTTATTTAATTAATTAATTATTTTATTTATTTGCTTATTTAATTATTTGCTTGGTTATAGTTGCCCTACATCAACCAACGACCCCACCGCAGGCTTCCCGCGCACCACCATTTGCCCTTCCTGCCTGGACGCCCCGCCCGGCGGCAGCGGCGTCGCGCCAGTACTCTGCGCATGTGCGGCGCACCGCCTCCACTGCTGTGCGCAGGCGCGGGGCTGTCCCGGCGGCGGCGGCGGCGATGGGGGGGCGGTTGGTCCGCGCGTTGCGGACGTTCAATGTGGAGAGCCGGGCCCGCCGAGAGATCAGCAAGGAGAAGCCCACGCCTGCGCCGCGCCACCCCACCACCCGCCTGGACGCGCTGACCGGTGGGTGCCGGCCTCGCTGGGGCGGCCGGGAGAGCTCCCGGGGCCGCAGTGACATTGAGAGCGGGGCCGCGCGCGGGGCATGCCGGGAGCTGTAGTCGGCGGCGGTCGCTGGGGGCCGTTGCTAGGGGCGGCGAGAAAATGGCGGTCGCCGGGGATGCTGCGAGAAGGGACGGGAAAGGGAAGGGGAAGGGAAGAAGGGATGAAGGGAAGAAAGGAAAAAGGAAAGGGAAGGGAGCGGAGCGGAGCGGTACTTTTCTCCCTTTCCTCACGTGTTTTTTTTTTTTTTTTTTTTTTTTTCTCTGCTCTTCTCTCCGCTGCCTGTAGATCACCCGGCGATACGTGAGAAAGTTTACAGCAAGGACGACAGGCTGCTCACGTTGTTGAAAGACGTTTATGTTGAGTCTAGGGATCCGCCGGGGCAGGTGAGCGCCGCTCTCTGTCGGAGGCACGCGAGCTTCAGCGTTGTGGTTTTCAAACACAACGCAAATCCTGTCAGGCTTTTCCATTTCAAGACAAATGAGCATTTTTTCAATATTTTTTTTTTCAAGAAAAAACTCTCAGCTAGTGCCTAGATGCTACCCTTTTGATAAATAAACACGATATTTTCATTGCTCAATTATACATCACTAGCACAGACTGACCCTGGGTCTTGAACATGTGTTAGGCTGTGATTATACAACCTACATGGTTCCTTTTCAGCATCACATTGGTGTTTTGTTTTTTACCAAAGTTCTCACTTGTGCTTCCTCCAATGCAGAAGGGTAGCTGGCCAGTCTTTTGCAAAGATGCAGTTTGCCAGAGATGCCCTATAGATTTCTTAGAAGAAAGGAGATTAGGACTAATACGGAGGCATGGATGTGGTAGACGATAAAAACGTTAACACTTTTCTGGAATCTTTAACAACTGATGTTAATGTTGTCTTATGCAGAGCCTTTTCCTTATGTGGCCCTAGCTGGGTTTTTCTTAGATAGTCTTTGGACTGTATGGTCATCTGTTTCCTCATTACCAACGGCTGCACTCTTTGACTTGGAAAACAAGGAATATGCCTTCCAGTTAACATGCAGACTGGGGCTCGGGCTCCTGTTTTCCACCTTGTTACATTATGGCTTGTGATTTTTACCTGTTGTATTATTGGACCATTTTATTCTAGCTCTTCCATTTAGTAATAAAAGTTTTGTAATTGTCTAGCGATAAGACTTCCAAGTCTTTCTGATAATCCACATCCAGAGTACCTTCTATTCAAAACTAAAACATCTTAAAATTCAGTCACTTCCTGGAGCTTCCGAGTAATCTTTCCTTAATTTTCATAAGAGAAGCTAGTATGCTAATTTTTAGTGCTGAAGGCCTAATTCCAGTATCTTGAAACACTTCCATTTGTAAGTCTGTCAGAAGAGAGATTTGAGGGAAAGCCACAAGTGGAACAAATCTTAGTGCTTGGTTCTGCAGCTACTGCAATGTTGTTGCCACATGAGGCTTGCTCTTGCCTGTGTCTGTTTGAGGTTGTTAGGAAGAGTGTGATTAATGTGTTAGCACTGAGGCTTGTGGGCAAAGCTTCATCCAAAAACTTCCTTCTTGTCCTGATTTTCTTCTAAAAACTTGGTGTGTTGTTTATATATAAAACAAATATACATATGTATATTTACATATATATATATTTTATGTATGTAAATATACATGTATTTTTTGCACATCAAGTTACTTGGAAAACTACTTGCTTTCAGTTCTGAAGGGGCAGATACCTAGAGATACATCATTTTATTAAGACTTGAAAAAATGTTCATTATCTGAGTATAATTTCAGAAGGAAATAAAAATAAAGGGAAGGTTGGTAGCATTGTCAAGCAGTCTGTGTAGTTTAGAAGCAGGCAGTTACAGATGCTGCAGCATCCTCATCGGTTTTCTCAGCATATGGGTTAGTACAGTGTCTGGGGTAATTGGTGGACTCTGATAACTTTAAAAGCACTTTTCCTTAAGAAAGGTTTTCATTGTGGCTCTTTGCAGTGTCATTCACTGGTGAAGTCTTAATAAAAGGCAATATGGGGAAGGTAGAGTTGGTTTCTAAATAACATGGAAAAGGAAATATGAAAGGACTTGAGAGAAGAGACCTCATGTGTCTGAGCGCTGCAGTAGTCATCAGAATTAAATTGCATATGATGATGCAAAATAGTTTTCTCTTTGTCCAGCAAATCTTGCTCTCTAGACAGAGCAAAAGAGGTGGTGTCTTTTAGTTGCAAAACTAAAATCTGAAAATGAAAGGGGAGGAGATTATATGGGAAGGATTTCCAGTGGTATCACCAATTTTTAGTGTGATTTTTCCTTTCCGCTCCCCACCACCATGAATTGATACCGAATATTAGGTTATCTGCATTTACATTTAGCTACCAAAATCTGTAGTTTGACTTGTACGAAGGGCTGCTGTGTCTGTACAACACAGACTGTAATGGACTGTAGGTTTTCGTAATGTGGGTGGGGGGTTGGCCCTCCTACATAGAATGTCTGTGCAACAACTGGCTATAATCTTTGTGATACTAAGTGAGGGTGGCCAAGCATTTTAATGCTAACACATTCAAGTGCAAACATATTTTAATGCTGTAAAAATGGGGAAAGCTAACAGGAAATGCCATATTTAGGGAGATTGCTTGTCTGCTAAAGTATAGTAAACAGAACTGCTGTTAAGCTCTCTTTGTTTTCCTTCCCACAATTAGGTAAAAGTTGGAGGTGGTGCACATGTTCCATGTAAACACGAGGAAAAGAGAATTACAAAACTAGGTCAATTTGAAGATCTAGATATTAAGAAAGTTACCAAAGGCAAAATTTCCATTGTGGAGGCTCTGATGCTTCTTAATAATCATAAACTTCATCCTGAGATATGGACTGCAGAGAAAATAGCAGTGGAATACAGTCTGGAACTGACGGAAGTCAACTCTCTTCTGGAATTCTTCATTCCTTTTACTATGCAGGAATTTCCTAAAGAAACAAGAAAAGCTATAAAACCAACATAAAAATAATTACCAAAACCTTGTGTGATCTTACTTGTGTCTTGGTTTTGCTCATGAGTATATTTGGTGTCTGAAAAGAGTTGGTAACATGTCATCCAACAAGGCTGCTTTCTTATACCAAGAAGTATTTAAGCAATTCCATTCTGTATTTTATGGCTTCAGATAAATGCAGCAATTATAGGATTCGGTTTGTAAAGCAGAGTTTAACTACTAAGTTGTGTGAGAGCCTGTCACATGATTCTGATTATCACATATATATTTTATATTTCATATAAAAGCTGAATATTATTTATACTTTACAAAGAGAGTTAACCAGAAGATTTGAGAAATTTGTCTGTGTTGAAATAAAAAGAAGGTGAATAGCAAGGCCTCTTCTTGATGCTGGAACAGCAATAGCTGCTTGATGTGTACCCACTTTTCTACTCTGTTCTGATTTAGCTTAAATATCTGTACCTCCCCAGGTACTGTCTGTCAACCAGGGAGTTCGTAAAGAGTGAAGATCTGGTATCCCAGCAGTCAGTAGCACCTGCTGTATGAGGAGTAATGGCTTGTGCAATTAATAGGTACCAATTAAATGCAACTGCATCTACTAATTGGACCCACTTACGGAAGATCTATTAATGTCTACATGACATGTTATAATAGCCCTTTTTCTCCTATGGAGGCCTTCTGTAATTTATCCAAATGCAGTCTTAGGTCGGTCTGTGTTCACTGATGATAAATTTTCCACGTTCCCACATCAAACAGCATCATTTACCATTGTTAGTAAAGGCGGTCGCAAACTGAAGTAACCTGGATACTGTGGCTGCCTGGGTTTGTGTAGATAAGAAGTTGTGCACTGACTGAGGTCTGACTAGTGAAAACAGGTTTGTGTTGTCCAGTCACCTTAGGAAAGCAGGGGGGAGGGATCACTGGAATTTATGTTTAAAGTACGTTATGGTTGCCTTTCTTTAAAAATAAATGTTAATTTTATGTGATACTAATGTTCCAAAGGAGTTAAATGTAACTGCAGTGTAACTTCCTTTTTAACAACTCTGCCAAGTCTTCGGCTTCTGACTGGTAATTATCTTACCAAGAAGATCATCACCTTTGTGATTTCACAGCAAGTTTCTTGACGCTTCTCTGTTATGGAACAAGGTATTACAGTATAGTTTACAATAGTGTATTCAAGGTTTTACTTTATTCACTTCTAAAGTACGTATCGCTGTACACTAGTGAAAGACATGCAAAAATGCTAATTTATTTGTCTTTGGATGTGTGGATTGGTGATGGCCTTATTGCTCTTCCTGTAACTTATAGGGACAGAGCTGCACCAAAACTAATGTGCCTTCTGAGTGATGAACCACATTTTTACTTGTTTTCCACAAAATACCCTTTTATATTGATTGTAACAGAAATACTTTGTGTAGTGTTTGACTTCTTCCTGGTGTAGTATTTAAGGTAGTAATCAGAACAGCTGTGGAATGCATTTGGTACATACGCTTTTTTATTGTTGGAGACCCCGTGATTTCCTTCTTTAAAAATGCATCTTAGGTATTGGAGTTGATTACGAACTTGTTATACAATCAGCAGTAGAAACCAGTTAACCATGCCCTTTGACTGACTCGGTACCTATTTTGTTATTTTCTTTACACTTGTTTTTGTCCATGGTCCTTTCCCATGGCTGTTTGGCTCTGAGCTTTAGGAAGAGGTGTTTTTCAAGCAAATGTTTTCAAGAGATAATTAACAGGGAATTTGTGGGAAACTGCCATACAGGTTTCTGGGAATACTACATGGAAAATTTTTCATGCATCATTGCCATACATGTGGTGTGCCAAATATAAAATGTTTTTGTCCACTGTATAGAATTGTTAAATTTGGTAAGGAACAGCCCGCACCATGCAAACTGCTGAAGTAATGTAAAATGTATAGTAAACATCTCCTTTACAGGCTTACAGAACTAATACTTAATTTCTAGCTGAATTGACATATAATTAACCAAATTCTTAATATGTGGCATTATTACACCAGTTTTCCAAAGTGCTTGGAAAGGTTTGTCACTGAGTAAAGCTAGGAACTTCTTAGGAACTGAGAACATCTGAGTACACGTGACAGGCAGAGCCTTATTTGGAAAGGAGGGTTGAATTCCTGGTGAAGTGGAAACTTGAATATCCACAGGGGAAGTTCCAGCAGATACTCTGGGTTCCAGGTTTAAATTTTCCTTGAAATGTCTATTCATGGGGACACTATTTGATCACTTATCTATGTTTTCCTGGACATAAGTCACTTTGGTACTAGCTTCATTCTGTAATGAAGTCTGTATTTCCAGTTTTCTCCAGCCAATCTTTGCCTGTTCCTGTGAAAACTACGCAGGTGCACTTTTTGCTTTTTACTAGCTCATAGATAAATGTAGGTTGTATTCTGCCCTCACAGTCTCAACAACCTGTTTTATTTCAGCAGAGCGGTATCAGGAGAAGCGCATCTGCAGAGGTAAAGATGAGAGAACTAAGCAAATGTTTTGTTCCGGAGAATTTATGAATAGGAAAAATGTTCAGAAGGGATGTCGCTTTTCATACATTTTCAAAATTTGTCCTCAGATAAACTACATAGAATATGCTGAGTTGGAAGGGACCCACAAGGATCATTGAGTCCAACTCCTGGGTCCCCAAGAGACCACTTAAAAAATCAGACCATGTATCTGAGAGCATTGTCCAAATGCTTATGTCTGTGTCCTTTTCTTACCTTCACAACTCAGTACAAACAAATAGTCTTGTGCTATCTCACTGCTAATGGATAGTAGCTAGGTTCTTGCAGTCTGATGCTGGGATAGCAAGATGAGAGTTGTAAGGCAGGAAAGAGGTTTAGCTGCTTTCAGTGCAGTTCATAGAAGCATAAAATAGTTTGGGATGGAAGGGACTTTAAAGATACCTAATTCCCCGCGCCCCCCCCCCCCCGCCATGGGCAGGGACACGTCCCACCAGACCAGGTTGCCCAAAGCCCCATCCAGCCTGGCCTTGAACACTTCCAGGGATGTGGCATCCACAGCTTCTCTGGGCAACCTGTGTCAGTGCCTCACCACCCTCATAGTAATGCAATTCTTCCTAATATCTAATCTAAATCTCCCCTCTGAATTTAAAACCATCCCCCCCATCCTATCACTCCACTCCCTGATGCAGAGTCCCTCCCAGCTTTCCTGTAGGCCCCCTTTGAGTATTGGAAGGTCTCAAAGAGGTCTCTCCAGAGCCTTCTCCACGCTGAACAACCCCAACTCCCCCAGCTTGTCTTCATAGCAGAGGTGTTCCAGTTCCTCATGGCCCTCCTCTGGACTCTTTCTAATATGTCCATGTCCTTGTGCAGGGGGCCCCAGAGCTGAATGCAGTGGGTGAGAATTACTCACCCACTGTGCTGTGGGAACTCGTGTGCTTCTGTGTGGTGGAACGGGGCTTAGTGTGGCTGCTGCCAGTAAGAGGATTTCAGAAATAAATCTGCAAAGCTTGTTCCATTACTATTGTGCAAGATTACCTTTGGGTATGGGCTACTTCAATTGCTGAAGCTCTATACGGAATAAGATGGTGGCTAGGGAGGTGGCAGTGGGCTCACTCATCAAGTGGGTCTCCTGACAAGAGCAGTACTGCTGTGTAACACAAGAGAGAGGAAATAGGAAGGGACAAGGGGCCAAGTAGTCTCCATAGCCATCTCCTGTGAGGATTTCTTGCCTAGAAGTGAAAAACGTGTGGTGTTTGGTAGGACTGAGGCCTTGTGGTTGGAAGCACTGGTGCTCAGGGGCAGCCACACCTGTGAGCAGGGTTGACCTCGGGAACAGGGAGTCCACCTCTTGTGGTGAGCCACAAGTGGCACTGGTGCAAGCCAGCCTTACTTCTGCCAGAGGTTTCTGTAGTCAGAAACATGAATGTGAAGTGGCAGCTGGGAGCCCTGCTTATGTGGAAGAAGTCTGGAGGAAGGAAAGCAGCATGGCAACATGCCTGTGGCTGGGAATTCCAAGCTGATGGCAATTGCCAGTGCTGGCAGAGAGAAAAAGGTAAAGGTGGGGTCTTCAGAGCATTTTCTCTGAGCGAAAGTATGTCCTGCTACTAATTGCACAGGACTTTGTTCCCAGGAGAACAGCCACGGTGCAGCTTGTGATTCCAGCAGCCCTGACTCGACCAGGCCAGGTGCCAGCTGTGCTCAAACCCATGTGGCCAAAGCCATGCTGTGGGGCTGAGGTGCCACACACGTGGGTCAGGCAGGAGCCAGAGGCTGCGTGTGTGTCACCCTCGGTCACCTTTTGTTCTGGTCCCTGGTACTGGCAGCACAGCTGTGTGGCCTGAGGGATGCCATGTGCTGGGCGGTGAGGTCTGTCCTCTTAAAGTGGGGAGGTGCGTTTGAGTCCCCTTATTTAAAACTGATAAATGCTCTTTTACCTTTGTCTGCATCAGTTGCTATCCCTTGGTTGGATCCAGCATCCACTCACCTTAGTTTTATTACCAGCCATGTCCACAGGGGGGAAAAAAGTTGTTAAAATCACATATATACTTGTGTGCACAGTCTAAGGCCAGAAAGCTTAGTATGCAGAGGTACCAAAAGGCCTCTGTGAATTTTTCAAGTACATTAACCACAAGTTCTTTGATTTGGGGTGGGAAAAGTTTATTTTTAAAAATATATATATTTAATAAAATATTTTGATGTGATGGTATGAGGTGTCATTTATTGCTAAGAACAGTTCAAACTGAATGCAAAATATGTTGTTCAAAGATATCTGTCACTTTACTAAATAATAGGGACTAAATATATATATATATATATTATTTTTTTGCTTTGGTTAACCTCAAAAACAAACATCCCAGCCTGGTTTCTACCATTCCCATCCTTATCTGATCCAGTCCTCCCACTCTCCCTGCCACTTTGTTTGTTGCTGGGACCATCTGGCAAGCCTCTAGTCCTGTGTCACAGATCTGCAATTAACTGTGTACAATGAGCAAGGCTGATTTACTGTGTACCTAAAGCTACAGGGAAACTGGAATAAATAGAAAGCAAGTGCATTGAATAGCGATGAATCAAAGCAAAGCAGGCTACTGAAGATGTCTTTAGGAAGAAATAATGCCACTCAATTGGCTTTGCTCCTCCACAGAGGAAGAAAGTGAGAATAAATTTCATATTGTATTCTGCCTTTCTCAATTAGCTGTCACCAGTAAAAGATTTCCTGTGTGGGAACAAATTCACAGTTGTCGTCACTTAAAGATAAATTCTATCAGCTCATTTCTGCCCATGTGGTACTTTAATATTAAACTTATTTTTATATTGTAAAATTCTCATTAATGTAGGAATTTGAAAAATAGAGCTGTTTCTACTGTGACTCTCTTAATAGGTTGATTGGCATTTAACCGTGGTTTCTTAACCCTTTTGAAAACAATATACTAATTTGCACATTTTGAATAGAAATGATTTGATTTTATTGTGGACACAGTTGTAATTAAACGCTGAGGAGATGCAATCAAAAAGCAAGTCTGTTGTTTCCATGAATAACATAAATATCTACTTGTAATGCATAGGTTCAATGACATAAATGATTCTCTAGCCTTTAAAAAGCAGTGAAACTACAATGTTTCTGAGAGACCCTAGGAAAAAAAAAAAAAAAAAAGTTTTACTGAGTTTGATGCATACTGAAAAAATACTTTTGAGAAATATGAATTTCTCCCTTTGTCATAACCGCTAGCTACTTCTACCTAAATCTAGGTAAAGGCAAAATACAGAATATTATATTGGTATAAATAAATTACATAAAGCATTTGTCATACTATTGTACCTTTGTGTCTTGAATTTAACCTGTGGCAATTATGCCACTTTCCCCCTTCCCCCCCCCCTTTTCTTTATTTTTTTGGCAGAACATGAAAGGCCTTTCTTAAAATCTTCTTTTATCCTTGATGAAACAGTAGCACCTCCTTTGCCCTCCCCTGCATAGATCATCTTGGCTTCCAGGAAGGGGGAGGAATACAGTAGACAAATAGATCCAAATGCCTGGTTGAAGAATGTCATGAAGGATTATCAAATGCTGTGTCCTCTCTGCACAGGGCACTTAGCACAGGTATGTGGCATTTGTACAGTCTTGATCAAAGCTTTGTTTCAAGTGGAAGAGAACTTGAATCTGAGCTAACTTCACACACTGCTGGCGTCAAGTTATTTCCGTGATAAGGAAAAGTGATTACTTAAGAGATAAAAATCCAGGTTGCATTCCAATTGGTCAAACTGTTTCTATGGTTGCAGAGAGGTATCTGAAGATTCAGCTGAAAATGTGGCTTAAAGATGAGAAAACAGCTTATCTGTTTCATCCCTTTACTACATATGCTAGGCAAAAATGGAGCTCCAGGGTGCAGAGGAGATACAGGCAGGTAGTTTTGTTACTGAATCGTTGTAGATAACCCCTCTTCCCCACGTAAAACTTTCTGAAAGCCTGGCCAAGTCCATCTTCACTGCAGCTGGCCACTTTTTTATTATTACTATTTTTTATTTTTATTTTTTAATGGTGTTAACTAGGAAGGCTTTGAAGTACCCCCAAGGATTTATTAGAATATCATGGGACTGTTTGGGTGTGCCCAAGGGACCTGAAATTCATCATTTGGGAAGATGACTTTCCAGTATGCACCTAAATATAAATATGAAAACAAGAGTAGTATTTGTTCTAGCTATGTAAAGCATGTAAAGCAAGGACACTTTACTCCACAGCTTTTAGGTAAGTCATCACACAAAGCAAGACCTAATTTATTGCTATGTTTTTTCTTTGGTTTACCATTAGGAATAATATATATATTTATATATATTTATATATATATATTATTTTTCCTGACATCTGCTAGCAGCAGGGTAGATATAAATAAAAAATTAGGTATAATATGAAAAATTAACTTTTCCTGGGCACGCTTTTTTACATAAGCATCTTTTGCCATGCTACAATAACATTTTTATTTTTGAGAGGCTATTTTTTATTTTACTTATAAAAGTGCAGATCATTAGCAGCATCTGTAATTTCTGTAGTACTTTCAGAGCTTGTCCTTAGTCAATTAAGGTTATACAGAGCCAATTGTACTGGAATAATAAGTACTGGATTCTTACTGATGTGCAGGAGCAGGGTGACATAGCTATAATAGGGGCTGTGCAACCTCCATGGAAGTCAAGTGTAGTTAGCCATCTGGGTATTTGGGATCTAATCATTATGGGGATGGGGAAGGATCTTAGTGGAAGGAGAACTGAGCATTTCATTTGGGAAAGAAGCAGACCATTTGCTACATCAAAGAGTTGGATACCATGTTGTAAGCAGTCTTGAATCCATAGAATGGCAGAGTAACTTACTTAGATTGTAAGGAAATAATCTGTTTGGTGCAGACAAGATTTGTATACTCCCAGGGCCAGAAACTGCACATCTTGGGCGACCCCTTCCAGTCCTTAGCTATTCCCACGGGAAAGATCATTTCCTTATGTCTAAAAAATTTTTCCCTGTTGCAGCCTGTGGCCCTTACCTCTTGTTCTGCTGTATGCTGCTGGGAAGGATGACTCCATGTTTCCTATAACCTGCCAAATTTCTCACGACATCACCAGAACATTGCAAATTCTGGGGAAATTCTGTTTACCTGTACTTTACTCCTCTGCTTGGAACATCATTCTTCCTATTCCTGCTCCTGCCTGGAACACACTCTGTTACCTCATCTGCAAGAAGCGTGTGGAGAGGAAAGGTAATAAATACGGCTTAAAGGACAAAGGAATCACAGAATCATGGCATTGTAGGGGTTGGAAAGGACCTCAAGAGATCATCGGGTCCAACCCTCCTGCCAAAGCAGGTTCCCTAGAGCAGGTTGCCCAGGTAGGCATCCAGTTGGGCCTTGGATATCTCCAGAGAAGGAGACTCCACAACCTCCCTGAGCAGCCAGTTCCAGTGCTCCGTCACCCTCACTGTGAAGTTCTTTCGCATGTCGGTGCGGAACTTCCTGTGACCAATTTTTTGGCCATTGCCCCTTGTCCTGTCTCCACAAAATCATTCAACATGATCATTCAACTGAATGTAAATATACAATTTAAGAATTATTCCCACAATTGTAATAGCATTATTCTTCTTCCTGCCACCTTGTGTGTTTTCTCTGTATATCCTTCATACCGGAAAATGTAGTCATCTATAGAAAGTACAAGCCAAGCTTCCAGGCAGGAGAACAAGGAAATACAAGTTAAAATCCAAACAAAATGTGTGTGTGTGTATGTGTGTTTTCTCTGTGGTTTACCAATAGAGGTAACATTGCCTTATTTTATTTAATCAACAGTAATATAGAAAATTTGCATGTAAACTCACAGCTGCTCCTCTTCTCCTAGCAATTTCTCTGTAGTAATGTTTTCTGGTAATAAGGTTACAGGATTCACATTACAGTCAGAGCACTCTATGAAAGGGATTGCTTCCATTTATTGCACACGTAAAAGATTAGTAGTTGTTACTCATTTTCTAAGGCCCCAAACTTTATAAAATAGTTGGGAGCAAGTCTGTTATTGATCAGCTTTCTGATTTATTTTGCTTTGATTCTGTGCTTTTGATACATAGGCACAAGTGAGCTGATATTTTGCTTTCACATCTCCCATGTTTTTGTAAAGGCACCACATAAAAATTTGCTATCAATTTCTTCATGCCTCAGGTCTGCATCAGATGTCAGAAGAAACGTGTGTGATGCCTGACATCTCAATTTTTTTGATCAGTGCTGTAGCAACACACACCACAGTGTTTTAATAACATCACTTAATTCACCCCAGCAGTCACACAATCAAAAAATGGTTCAGGTTGGCAGGGACTTCTGGAGGTTACCTGGTCCGACCCCCTGCTTAGGCAGGGACACTCAGAGCAGGCTGCCCAGGACCATGTCCAGGTGGCTTTTGAAGATCTCTGAGGAGGGAGACTCCACAACCTCTCTGGGCACCCTGTGCCAGTGCTCCATCAACCACACAGTAAAGAAGTGCTGCCTGATGCTCAGAGGGAACCTCCTGTGCTCCAGTTTGACTTCATGTTCCAAGAAGACTCTCTGATGGCTCTGTGGCATGTACACATCTGTCTTCGTGGTAAGTGCTTACCTTAAGTTCAGGTCAGAGAAATTCTGTCCTGCTGCAAGACGACAGGGAAATGGGAAATTTCATGTGCCAGTGCAGGGGTCATGGCTACCCTCGCTGGGGGAATGGAGCAGGGTAGACCCTCAGGTCCTAGTCCCACAGACTTTATGTGAATATTTATGTGCATAAATAGTCATAAATAAAATAGTCATAAATAGTTCCCACTGACTGAAATGCCTCATGGGATTAAACGTATGAACAGTCAGGCCTTAGGCTTAGTTCTGAGGCTTCTGTACATTTCTCAGAAGTAAGGCTACTTCAGTTAAGACTCTAATGGTCACTTTTCTTTTGTCTGTGGGACGAGAAACATTGAAATACTCTTCTATGAAAGTGTGAAATGGCACCCTGTGAGTAGTAAAAGGCATGATAATGCCCTAATCATATGCTATTGATCTGACCATGTGAGAACACTCTTAAAATATAGATGATCATAATAAATTCAATTAGTCTAACACCTTAGAGACTCCCCTTTAACACACAGTGATACAGCATTATGCTGTCTTACAAAACCTCTGACACTACATCCTGAGTCATTAAATGACAGTGTAAAAAGACAAAAAGCCTATATTACTTATAGACAAATGTGCAGTATCTCTGCACTATGGAAATACAGACACACGCACACAATGTTACTCTTCTAGTACTAGGGTAATAGCTTAGACTTGGGAGCAGCCTAAGGTTGCTCAAGTGTGCAAAATGTGCAAAGCTGTGCACAATTGGAAAGAGGTCGTATTTATCTTAGCTTTCTTATTGCAACATCTGAAGAGTCTGGCTTCCTCTGGATCACTCACTGCTGCTGGTTCTCCTGCATGGCTCAGCTGGATTCCAGGTCAATATAAAATTGTTACTCCTGCATACAGGTAGGAAGGCATCAGCATGTGAGGTGAAAGTCAGCTTGTTTAACTGTATGGTGCTTAGCTGCTGGCTGGGTTAAACCACAACAAACATGTACCATCAACAACTAGGAAGCAGCAATATATTCTCTCTTTTCACTCTCATTGCAATAAATAAAATGGATCCTTCTCCAGACTTGCCACGTACAGTAGATATCAAAGATTTGTATAATATTGTTCAGTGTTTAGAAAATATTTAATCATCACTGTAGACTACAATTTGCATTATTCCCATTTTTCATGCCAACACAATTTGTATGGCAGCCAATGTATGCTAATTAGAGAATTTCCCTCATTAATTTTTGTCAGTGCATTGCCCTAACATGACTTAAAATGTACAGCTTAATGTATTAAATGTATTAAAATTGCTTCTACTTTCAATGTATACCAAGGAGTAATTTGCTACTAACAGCAAGTGTTTACAACAATTTTTAAATGCACATATTCTAATTAAAGTGAACATCCAACATGTTGGCCAAGGATGAGTCACATTTCACAACAGCTCTACAGGGAAGGAGATCTGAGTTCTCTGTTCTCTCAAAGCAATGGCCATGAGAAGAAATTGTTTTCTTTCGTGTGAAATGTATTTTTGTACTGCTTGTTGCACACCTAAAAGATGGATCAGTGAACATGAAAGTACAAAGACTGGGCATGTGTGTCCTGCATGGGACAAGGAAGGCAGCTGCAGTGGAGGGCTATTTGAAAACTTGGCTGATTAGGTTTTGTTGCTAAGCACAAAGCCTACTCTATGTGCATTTTTATCCCTCAGGAACAAGGTACCAGCATATGCCACCCTTGTTACCATGGTTTCCCTCCAGTCACAGTGCCCTCTCAGAAAAGCAACAAGTTTAGGTTTATATTTGGTACCTATATTCTTTAGGTATCCTAAAAACAGAACTTCAGCATGAGTATCTATGGACAGATCATCAGGATTTGGCTCAAATGGGACATGCACTTCCCTAGACCTAAGAAGTTCTTTCACCCTGGTGAGGTTGGAAAATAGATATTGCCACCAAGATGGCTTTTGCCAAAGAGCGTTGGATGGTGTGCAACGAACCTTTTGAAAACCACAGGTTGTGATGCAGAATACATATGGAAAGAAACAAAACATGGAAGAGATTAATGTTGTTGGAACACCAGCCACTATTCTCCGTTTTGAACTTTTAGCCTTTTCTTGCAGTTGTGGTGCTCTCAGAATTTGATGAACAAAGGTAGCAGAAGCCGTTCCTTAGGTAGCAAATTATGTGTGAAATGACATATGAAATATGCTAAGACAGATGAGATAACCTATTTTTAAATTTGCATGTTGAAACAACCCAGAATGAATCAGTAGTACAAAAGCTGGTTTTGGCAGGCTTCAGAGTCAGATCACCATCACTGCCCAAACCTCTTTGTGATTTTCTGACCCGTCGCCATTTCTAACTTCCTACGTATCCTAAAATACTTGTGAAATGAGGCACCAGTAACACCTGTCACTAAAAATTGTAAGGAAAGGCACTCCCTGCCCTAACTGTCCACCTCTCTCCCACCTCTATAGTAGACGAGAGCTGTGGTAAATCTGTAGTAAATAACCATTGGAAAATGTTGACAGGTTAATTGGGCTTGTAACTGCGAAGGCAATGAGACATTTCTGCAACTGTTTAGATCAGCTTTGTCAGAAGTAAGTCTGTTGCAACAGCTACACATTTAATTCCACAAAGAACACATGGAGAATAAATCAACTTTCAGGCTTGAATTACAGTGCAGAAAGGATAATTACTGTAGCAGAACATGTACTTAGAAACAAAAACCTTTTGTGGTGCACAAACACCTGGAATGGAATTACACTGAAAATTAATGTTGAGTATCCAATCAATATAAAATGGGAATATTGAATAAAATAGTTATACCAGCCAGAGCTAGGAGAATTTATATTCTCAGGGGGAATGGGGAAGGGCAGTGCTTGAACAGCCTTCCAGAATGCATTGCGGTGATGCTGATGGTTCATAAGCATCCATTTGCTCCCCAAAGCCAAGGAATAATTGTGGAGGTGCTTGCATCTGTTTGTTCTCCAGTCCCCGTACACCTGGCAGTGGATTACATGGACACGCAGTCCAGAAGGCCTGCTTCAGTCATATAAAGCAGAGACACTTAGAATGATTAAAAGCTACATCAGAAACCTCAGCTGAGCTTTGAGATCTGGCCTGCTAGGGCCGAGCTCTTTTACATAACAGCCCTGCACCAAATTTTGCCAATTTTGTGTTCAGCTAAGTACAACTTGACAATTTGTTTGTCCCTTCAATGTGCATTCTCAAATGTTACAAACCTGTCCCTGGTTTAAAACCTAGTAATATGTATGCTAATGAAAATGTATACAGCATTTCAAGTCTATCCAAGTAAAATAAACTCAGGCCAGTAATGTGGTAAGTTACTGAATTTTACAAAAAATTACCTATTTATAAAACCTTGGTTTCCTTGTTCACTGTGCCACAGACTGTTCCCATTAACCAAGGGTACTCTGGAACAAAGGGCATACATTTGAAAAAACAACATCTCCATTTTGGAGTCATCCAATTTGTGAGATTTGTTGCAGTTTTCTTGGACTTCAGAGTTGAGGCTGTAACACAATCTAAGATTTTTCTCATCTACAAGAAATGGCTATAAAGGGGTAGCAATTACAATATTATCAGTCCCAAGCATACAGAAGTCTTGAGTCTCACTTACCAAGAATCATAGTACTGCCCAAGCATCAGGGAATTTGTAAAGAAATATGGGGTTCATGGGCTTTTTGATTTAGAATTATTGAACCCTTGCTGCAGACTTTTAATCTTCTCTCTGCAATCATAAGGCTTAGAAACTTTCATTAAAAAAAGCAAGCAAGCAAGCATTTCACCCACTAACAGGACTGAAGGAATTAAAACTTCTTTTTGAGAGGAGAAAATAATAATATAATTCTTCTCTCTGAGAAAAAGAAATAGACAAGCTAATGTAAAATCAGTAATATCTTAATCAGATATTGAGATTTTAGTTTGGAGGAAGGTTTTCCCGCATATAATTAGACATTTTCTTCAGCATTTGTTTCTTATCATTTTCTTGAAAGAGGAAAACAGACGGTAGCTCATGTATTCTGCCTGTAAATGGAATTATACCTCAGATATCCAGAACCTACCCTGCTGATTTAGCATGCAGCGTTATTATTGTTGACAGAGAATAATTACATTTTTTCTACTCAAGAAGAGATTGCTTTTTAGAGATGCATGAAATAATCCTGTATACCATCTGCATATCACTTTGGATTACTACTAAGTAAAAGTATTATATAAATCTGCAGTGCTGTTTTTTGCTAGAAAACGCCTTCAGTAGGTTACCAAAGGAGAGTTTTTTTTTTTTTTCATAAACTAAATGATTTTTATTTTACTTTGATTTATTCCAGAGCAAATTATGTCTTTCAACAGTTTATAGGTATTCTGAGTTCCTCCTTTACCCTTATTTTTGTATTTCGTATAATTTTAGACATGACCACTGTGATGATCTAATGTGATCTAAAACCCAGTGATGTAATGCTTCCTAAAATTCCCACTTGTTTGAAATAAAAGCAAGCTTAATGAAGGGAAAAAAAATAGCCAGCCAACCAAAAACAAACAAACAAACAACAACAACAAAAAACAACAAACAAGCAAACCCACAACTGGTAAAATAATTCCAAGTGAGAAAAAATCCTGAATAATCCTTAAAAAATCACCATGATGGTTTACATCATGATTTATTATCTCCTAGACTGCCCATTTCTTCTCTCTTCTTTTACTGGTGTTTACTGTACTGAAAACCAAGTGTAGGAGTATCTATCATAAAGCATCATCTCAGTAACACATATGCAAACAAATGCATACAGTATTCCTTTAACACATGTTGAAGGAGGACAGGAAATACCTCTGGAAAGACAATCATCAGAAAAATGATAGACCTGGACAGAGTGCAAACTATTCCAAAGGATATGTTCCTCTAGCATGGATCCTGCCCTGCTCCTTCTGCTGAGAAAAGACACCCTGGAGGTGTCAGAAGTCGTTTTGTTTTTGTACCCTGCAGACTGCTCAGAGCCAGGCTGTATCTCTTAAGTACACTGATGTTATCACGTCAAGCTGTGACTGAGACATTTTCTATTAAGGCTGGAGCTAACACCATGATATAGCAGATCTTTTCCATTTCTCGTTCTGTATGTGTCCCTGTAGGCTGGAACTTTGCAGGGCGTGCATGAAAATGGTAAACAGGCTTCGAGGAACATGGGGCTGCTGTGCACGGTCAGCCCCACAAGCCAGTCCTCTCCTTTTAGTGCATAATTAAATGGTGGGACTCATTGCCATGGGATGCTGTGGAGGTCAACAGTGTAAGTGGATTAAAAGCAGAGTTTTTTGTTTGTTTGTTTTTTCTTTTTTATTTTTAAAAGCAATGAAGTGAAAGTCCATCTGTAGCTCTTACACACAGCAGTTGGGATGTAACATCTTCTAGGAAGAACAACTGATTTAGGAAGTCCACAAGTCACAGACAGTGAAGTAGACGTAATCACTCGGTACATGGCTGTTCCTGTAACCATCAATCACCCTTTAGAAGAATATACTGGGCTGAATGGACCTCTGGCCTCTGTCAGCTTTGTGTCACAGAGGAAGCTTAAAGTGGTGACAGCCACATGCTTGCATCCATACAGCAGCAAGCCAGCAGGACTGCCATCTACCTCCTCCTCCTCCTCCCCTCCAGCTGCTGTGTATCTGGCATTTTTCCTACCATGTATCGGGCATTTCCTAGCACGCCACAGGAAATCAGCTGAATATGCATAAATGTGGCACCAAAGGATTTTCACCCTGTCTAGAAATGTTGTTAGCTGAGCCCCTAATGTGCAGAGACTACCCCTCAGATGGCAGCAAAAGTAAGTGGTTGCACAGCCGTAACAGTGGTTGCTGGTTCAGGTAATCTCTGCAGAAATGGCTGAAGACATTAGGGCCATTTCTTTCAGAACCCACCTGCCCCTGCATCCCAGCTGATGGGCTGGGCTGGGCAAGCACCCCAGTCTGCTTCTGCACCAGTTGGTGGGCGTTGTTTCAGTGACTGCTTAATATATTTTGAGCTAATCCTGGCTGACCTTTTACTGAAGCAAACAAGAAACATTTTTATGAGCCTTTCTGCCAGCTCAGCTCTCATGACAGTGCCCTCCAGCAGAAAGACAATCATGTCTAAAGCTTCCACAGATGCTTTCACAAAAGTTATTTAACACAACTACACAGCTCAGTAAGAGCTCACTGCCTGTGTAGCAAGGCTGAATATGGATTTTCTCCCTTTAAACCCCAAGACAGAGCTGGAACTATGTCCCCACATAGAGAGTAGGTTGCTTTGACTGTTGAATTCCCTTTTTTTTCTATTTTTTTTCTTTTTTTTTTTTTTTTTTTTTTTTTCCATAGTTCTATACAAGCAAGACAAACTCTGGGCTGTGTTGCAGCCTTCTGATTAAATTGGCAGAGCTGGAAATCACAGATGTCATCTTTGTACTGAAAAGAGTTCATCCCACCGTGACTTCTGTTGAAAAGCTGTTCCAGAACCAGATTCTTCTGATAATTAGAGACGTTCTACATTTCAAGCCTAAATTTATTCATAGCTCTTCTCTTTCCTTGGTGATTGCCATCTTACTGCCTGTATATTTATAGGCATCAATCATAATATTAGAAAGGACTTTATAGAAAGCAATCAGGAGAACTGTGCTTCAGTAAACATGATCCGAAATTGCAAAAAGGATGGTTTTATTTTTCCAATTTTGTCGGTTAAAATACAACTTTGCTGTACCCGCCTCCTCTCTGTATAACAATATCAGAGCTGGCATCAGCTGGTCTATGTGAAGATAAAAAGGGAAAGGAGTATACTGATCAATAACAAAAAGTTGATTCTTCTAATGTTTACTTTTAATAACAGAGTTATTTTAGAAAGATATAGAGCTTTTGCACTAACAACCTTTTTCTCTCCAGTAGTCAGCATTCATACAAATAGAATACTGTAAAATTATTCATTTTTAAATAGACATTTCACTTATTCCTTGGATATTTTACTCTCTCCTTTGCCCCCACAAAACAGCCAACCAACCAACCAACCAACCAACCAACCAACCAGAAGCAAGTATTACTTTCTTTTATTTGCTAGAAACCTGATTTAAAATGTTGGACTTTTAAAATACATAATTAAAACAGTGAAGAACATTATAAAAGAATAGCCTTTTGTCTACTTGTGTGATTGCCATTATGGGTGCCCTACATTATTTTTTCACTTGGATACTGAATAAATGAGAAACAATGTGGCAAGTGAAATGCAATAGCCATACCTTAGTATAGTCCACAGGGTTTCTCCTGTCTTTTCAAGTGTTAATACAGATGAAGACAAGAAAAGTGATGGAAGAGCTTTTTTACTGCTCGGCCATCTCCATATGCTTGTTTCCACACAAAGAGGAAGGACGGGTTGGTGAGTGAGATGTTGTATTGATTGGCCTGTGTTAATCTTTCAGTTCTTTCACAGACTTCTGTCTGATCACTAGAAAGCCATATATTCTCTCTTTATCTAAGTAAAATAAATAAACAAAAATACATTTTCTCAGCCTGTTTGAACTCCACAGCAAGGTTTTCATGTCAAGGTATGTATCCTATAAGTCATGTATGCACACACACAAAGCTCAATGTTATGAAGTCTCTGACAACAAAATCCTAAACCCTGACTATTAGTATTTGTGCATCTGAAAATGGAGATGAAATCCAGAGAATTAAAAACCTGTGAAGATCACAATGATGAGCATCATTCTCAGTGTGGAGATCACCAGCCACAAGGAAAACTGACTTTTCTGTCACAGGACTCAGGTACTGCTATGAAGGTAACTAATCTTCTGTCTCTCTGTTGTCTTCCTATCTAGGATCCACATATGCAGCATTTTCATCCTATCTACCTCATACCAAAGATAATGTGTTTGAACTCAATTAAATAAGCATTCAATTTAACTCAACGTAGAGCTACTCATTTGAAAGACCTACAACACTGGGACCAATAAATGTATTTATATATACTCAAGAAATTGTAAAAGTAACCCTACACAGGATTCAGAATTAAATTTCTGTGTAGGTTAACATCACCTCTAAAAATTAAACCTGCTATTTAATTGGCTAAATGAGTTGGCTTTCTCTGAAGCACACATATTGTCAGACAGCACTGCCAGATCTCACCACCAGATGTAACTCAGAAAAGAGATACTGGAGTTAGAGACAGTCCTCTGAAATCACTGGGTGAATTTGTCGTGGCATTATTATAAAGTGGGGATGGAGGGGCATTGGCATGTTGGCAACATCTGAACGGGTAATGAAAGGTGTCATTTTGCCACAACTCTAGTGTACCCATATACCCATATTTTGAGTGCTCTATGCAGTTCTGGTCTTGGTATCTGGGAAGAGACATGGTAGAGGTAGGGAAGACAGCAGAGATGAATTTAGAAGGAGGGAGAGGGGTAAAGGAAAAAAAAAGCAAACTCTGTTGGACTACAAACGAATGGAAGGGAAGAGTTCAGGTTCAAAACTACAGAGGTAGAGAACTGGAGAAGGACACTCAACAGAAACCTTGACATCACTCCCTGAAGAAGGTGGATGCTGCTCGCGATGCTCTCCCTGAAGATGTGGGAGGGTGACTGAATGGATGAACACAGGTACCACGGTCACCAGGATCCACACCCCTCTATCAAGCTTCTTCCTCCTTGTGATGTGAATAACTAACGGGGCAGGGCCGGGAGGAGACTGACAAAGAGGTTCTACATCTTGGAAGGGCTTTGGTTAGGTATAAATGAAAAGCTGAGAGGAAAAAATGCATCTAGAACTTCAGTCACAGGATCTGGAGGAGCTGGAAGTGAGACCACAGCCTGGCTCATTTAACTTATATTCAGAGTATCTGTTGTGTCCCAGGGCCTCTTTCCACAGTCAGAGAAAAAAAAAAAAGATGCCCAGTCTGACCCAGTGGGATGTTTCCTATGTTTGTGTATGTCCTTAGACATCTTCTTTCTGTCTGAGGAGCATAAGTTGTAAAAGCTGCCACAGGTGGAAGTCACCATTAAATTACTAGTGCTGTTCTAAAAATGGCAAGGCATATTTAGGACAAATGGAACTTGAAAAATTAGCTAATCCCAAGTGTAATTAAAATAGGGTAGTATTTTTTAAAGAGATGTTTGAAAAATATGTGCAATACCACCACATTTTTTAATATTCTTATTAAATCCATTAAATGCAAAAGTTTGTTTGAGACTCACTATTTCTCTTCTAAAGTTTAATATACAGAAGTCTAATTTATAAAATGCAATTCCAACTCAGATTTTTCCTAGTGGTAAATTGCTTGCCTTACTCATTCTGGTGTTCTCTTTCAATAAGTGAGGGCTTATTCTTGTCATTATTTTTATTTAATTTGAGGATACTATGAAGGATCAGTCATTGGTTAGTAGTTCAGATATCTGTTTTATTATAGAGGTCACTCTGTAACACTAGGTTCCTGATGCATTGCCTTTGGTTTTGAATAAGAAGAATCCAGATAATTTTTTTAATACATAACATCTGTGTTGTCCATCTTGATTTACAGCCTCTTAAAAATAAAATTTGGTGGTGAGCAAATGCCAAAAGTTTTAGCAAGATGCACAGAATTAGGTTTTGTAATACCAAGCTTGCCACATCAAAAAGAAATGTGTTTTGTAGTAAAAGTCCTCTGATTTATTACGTTTTTCCTAGAGAATGTAGCCGGGCAAAACACAGGGCATGTTCAAACACTACACTGTAGATAGTTTTCTCCAGCAAGACATCTGAAAGTCACCCCAGATAGTTTTACTAGACTATAGTGTAAGGGCTGCAATGCATTTGCTGAAAATATTGTTATTTAAATTCCCATGTTATCAGTGTGAATATATATATATATATATTTAATATATCAATATGTATCATAAAGGTTCAATTGAAAATCATATAAAGTAACTGGAGAAGATATAAATCTATTCTGACTATGACAGAATAGCAAGAAACTGGGTTATTCCTAGGAAGCTGCTTTTCCAAAAAGCTTTGGTGCATGTAATCACAAAATTGCTTCAAGTTGTCAGATAAACATCCTGTTCTTACATTTCTGATCTGTACAAATCGGTAAGCTCTTCTGTGTAATTGGGATGATTTTGATAACTGAAGTGCAGTGTTTAAAGGTTATCTGATATTTACAGTAGGAAGTTATTACAAAAATACCCCTACCTACATACTCTTCTACTGCAGCTGAGGCCCCCCTTTAAGAAACTAAAGTTCAAGTTGGCTTTTGCTGCAGCAGAAAATGGAAAAGCAAGGTGATTAGTGTAGAACTGAAGCTAAATATAAAGGTGGAAACTTTGAGTTAAATGAGAGACTATACATTGGTGTCACATTCAAGGTATCATATTGTCCTGTCTTGAAATGGTCTCTCTCGCGCCACTTCACACGAAAAATACATTACAGTAGTTTCTAAAGCTAATAAAATCCTTTTGCTGCTTACATACTAATTCATTCTGCTCTGCCATAAGATCGTGGTGTCAAGAGAATCTTGTCCTTCCCCTGCTGTGTTTTGGGCTTTTTCTCCATTTACGGGAAGCAGAGTTATTGGCACCACACAAATACAAGAAAGCGAGTTGTGAGAATTATTTCCTTCATGCCTTTGAGTTCTGTGGCAAATCACCACCTGTCATCTCCACAAAATCACAGGCTCACAGAATCATTTAGGTTGGGAAATATATTTAAGGTAATGAAAACCAACCACTAACACTACCAAGTCCATCAGTACTTCACTTGGCTACTCCTCATAATTCCTGTTTTCTAGCCTCTTTAGATTTATTTTGCTGCAGATATTTAGGAGTCCAAGAATCGCTCAAAGATGAGCAGTCAGAATGCAGCAATATATTTGACAGTGGCAAACCTTGAACTGGTATAAGCAGCTTTCACATTTCACAGAACTATTATGTCAGCCTAGGTGTGGTTTTACAGTGAGCTGTGTTTGTTAGCTGGTCTAGCTTCTGGAAAACCTGAAAAAAATTAAACATTTTTCAGTGGGTCAATCCCCCAGAGTTCAGTCCTGCAAGCGGCCTTGCAGTATATAATCTGCAGTGGCAAAACTGGCTCAGGACCAGGATGTTTTCAGCCAATACAGCTCCTGAAAAATAATCCATGCAGTCACTGCCTCAATACCTCTGAAAGCCTAAATGGCACCCTTTCACACCCACTTTGTACTCACTTTAAAAATTACAAGAGAAGGTGGAATCACAGTGTCTTTTTCGTTTAAGGCTAAGCCAATCTAACAGTTGAATGGAGCAGTTCTCCTCCACTCCTCATCCTCCCCTCCAACTTCTCTACTATTATAGAGACTTAGTGATGGTGTGGGGTTTGTGGATTCAGCTGTTTATTAGAGCAGAAAAGTCTTTTCTTGAGGGTGGCAATAAATGTTTCTGTTGGATCAACTAGCTGTCCCATTTGTCCATCTGTCCACTGGGCCAGCACCACTGGGACTGGGGGCAGTCACCTTCTTGAGCAGTGACAGCCAGCAGCCAGCTTAGTTGAGCTCTAAGTCTGTTTTCTGGTTTCTAAGGGGATTTCCTAAGGGGTACAACCAAATTTTGGGTTTCTGTGGTCCCAGCTTGTCCCTTTTGGTGGCACTGACAACTGGGCCACTGAGGAGGACAGCAGCTGAGGTTGCTGAGCTTGCAGGCAACTAGCCCAAAAGTTTTCCTGAGGGACCAGCTTGCTGAGCCAGCTCCCTGTGTGCCTTTGGCTGAACATGAAGGGAGTGTGAATATACAGCTGGGAGTGGGAGGAAAGGACAGCAAGCATGAGATACAATTGCAAACAATTAATCTGAGGTATGGCTGAAAGGACATGGTCTTGCCCTTTGTCCCATCCTGAGCACAGATGCCCGATCTCCCTCCTGTATGCTGAGATCACAGTGATGGACAGGGAGCAGTCTCTGAGGAAAACGAACCCACTTCCTCTTTCCTTGTCCCGTGCCACTTGCCTGCTCCAAGATTAGTTATCAGGTAAGTCCAGTTCACTGGGGTAACAACACGGGTGTTAGTGCTTTGCACTTGCCAAGAAAACTGAAGTAGGCACGCAGAAGAAAGGATCTGAGTGCTGCCCTTCACAATAATTTACTAGATGTCCTATCCCATCACAGTGTTGTCATGTATACATCCATCCACCTTGCTTTTCATTTTGAGCTCAAGCAAGCTATTTAAAATGAAAAACAAATTAAATGAAATGCCTTTGTGTGATCAAAGACTTCAAAACAGGAAACATGGGGTTTCTCTGGACCCTTCACTTTGCTGAGCAGCCTCCAGGTGAAGCACTTGGTGAAGAGTTTTTAAAGCTGCCAGTGAGTTGAAATGCTTCCTCTTTGGATCTGCACCATGCTTCTTAAACTTGGATTTATGGATAGTGGGTGGCTGAACTCAGTCAAGGATGATGGGTGCTCTGCACCTCTGAAAAATCAAAGCAGAAAATCAAGATTACTGCTACTGAACTGCTTGCATCACATTGGCCTCAGTTTCAGCGATTCATGTGAGAGAAGCTTCATTTTCCTGTTCTGTCCTTTTTCAAGTTTATTGCTGATACTGGAAATAAGCTTACGGCTGTTGTGAAAAAGCCTAATAAATAAAGGACTAAATAATCTTGACAAAAGACCATTCATGACTTAGATTTTACATAAAACATTTGTTTTTAACCAAGAAGTCCAACTGATGCCAGCAGGAAAGGCATCGATGTTAGTGAATTTGCAGTGGACAGCACACAGCCACTCAGCAGGTTCTAACTCCTAATCAATGATGTGGAGAATCGGAAGTTATTAAAATCAAGAACATACTGATTTTGCACATTTAAGGATAATGCTGCATCCTTTCTTGTTCTTTTCCAGAATACACAATGCCAATTCACCTCTTCTTAAGCATGTGTGAAGTCCTAATGAAACCAAAATTTGCATAAATAACCTGAGTAGAATTTAAACCTACCAGAAAAGTATAATAAAGCTGTTTCTCTGTCTCTTACTTCTGTATTTTGATGTTAAGTACCATTTTACTGTTCTACTTTCTGTTTTTGAGTTATCAGAAACAGTAGGAGCTCCTCTAAAATTATCCTAAGCTTGGAAGCACAGAGACATTTTATTCAAAAGATGAGACTGGGATTTAACGAGGACCTTAGCGCAATAGACTATACCCAGTGCTGGGGAAGCGTATGCTAATAAATGCTCGACAGTCAGCTTAGTGAGTGAAAGTCTGTTTTCAGGCCTTCTGATTTTTACTTTGATCTCCTATTTCTGTCATGTGCCATGCAAGGGCAGAACTCTAAATGAGGACTAAAAATACCAAATTTCAAATGTCTTCATGATGCAGAGCAAATGTAAGAACATCCATGCCAGGCCTGTCCAGGTCTCTGCCCCTTGCAAGAGAAGACAGAAGGCAGATCAGAGAGCTGGGCCGTGGAAAGCAGAGTGGTAAAGCAAGAGCTAATGCCAAATCTCACTCTTCCTGCACCAGGCTCCAGGTTTCTGTGGTTCAGGTACACATTTGCCCCTCAGGAGCAACCAAAATGTACAGAGTTGGTGCTGTAGGGTACCCAGCACTCATGCTGGAGGTACTTGATGTCTGTGATTCTCAGGCTAGCTCTGAGTATGATTTCCCACAATTATCCTCCACTGCCAACACCTTACCATCTGCAAAGAGAAGGAGATGAGCAAGCTGCTAGGGAAACCCATCACTGCTTTTTTTCTAGTGTCCGTGCTGAACTGCTGCCCTGGAAAACCAGTAGCTGCACAGAGCAAGCAAATAAAGAAAAGACAAATGGGAGATTACAGTCCTAAGGAAGAAATGAAACTGAATAAAGCAGTGTTTGGACAACAAACAGTGAAAGCACAATGTTGCTGGGCTATCCTCCCAGTAAGCTAACTCATATTGTATGTAAGAGCCAGCAAAGTGTTTTTTGTCCACTAGTTTCTCTAAGCTGTTTTTAAAGTCAAGTGTTACAAAAAAAGCACATCATCCTTCAGCGAGGTGTACCAGTGGTTAATTAGGCTCTGCAGACATCTTGTTGTTGTTGTTGTTGTTAGCAATGAGGTCCAAAACCACACATTAGCTTGCAGTGTATTAATCTCCTATTCAAAACTTTACAGAGATTGAAGCTCTTGACACCATGGTGCAAAACATGGTCCAAACATCATTCTGGGCATGCACTGCTGAAATACTGGAGATGGGAAGGTTTTGTATCTCATTCCCTTTTTCCTCTCAACATCCCCAGGTCTAGAAATCCCCCTGAAGCTAGGTATGACCACCTTCTCTCTCTCTTTTCTTTCTGAAAAGAGTGTGTGGTCATACTTAAAGCAAGGGTGATGGTAGCCCACAACCATTTCTAATACAGCCTGGTGATTAGAGTAGTTCAGATGCGGAGGGGCCCCATTTAAATTCCCACCTCACTTGAAAGGACTTGAACCAATATATCTGAGATGATGAGCTGAACCAGCAGCTCTCCAGCTGTCAGGATATATTTCCCTAGAAGTGAAGAAAGACGGAGGGAAAGAGAGAGAAAGAAAGGAAAGAGAGGGCAAATAAATGAATGAATGACACTTCATGTCTGCTGTGGCCCAAAGGGAGATCTGAGTTTCAAACCCAGTTAAAATACCTACATATAATTTTACATCAACAAGTCACCGGAGTAAAAACAAATAGTCCTCAGAGCAGGATTCACACTTTTTCACAATGCAAGTGCAGAGACCACTGCTAGTGCCAGTTTTGGGGCTGCCTCCAATTCTCATCCAGATGCCAGTCAGCTTAAGAACCAGGCACTCAGTCCCACCAGCCCTGAGGCACTTTGGGGCACATGCAACCAACACCTTGGGGGCAAAGGAGATCCAGGACCTCCCAGCAGAGGCAGCAGCTGGCAGGGTTGCAGTCCTGTAGTTCAGACACAAAACCAGATGCAGCTGGGAGCTGGATGGTGCCAAAGAATACACTTCCTTTATTGCACCCCCTGCATGGAAACACCAAACTTGCAGGGAGGGAAGGGCAGAAAGTTGGGAAAAACATTTATAGTTCCTCTCTAGAAAGTCTATCAATCTAGTTTTTTTGCTCCTGGATCCTAATTTACAAAGTAAAAGCAAAGAAAAAAATAAAGCAAAGATTATAAAGAATGTATCAACTTCTGCAATACTGGACATAGCCTCCCTGTTAATACCTGAAATCACAGAATGTCCAGCAGACTAAGTACAAGGAAAGGTTAGTTGGTTCTTACTGGAGACTATAAATTTAGAGAAGTGTTGGAGAGTCTTTTCTTAAAATTGGGAAATGGGATGAAGTTACATCGTCCTTGGAGTTGAATTTCAGGGGAAAAATATCACTTTGGAGACTATTCCATGCCATGTCCTTAGCCTCCCTGAGCTTCAGAACTAATTGTTAAAGGATGGAGTCACAGCCCAGCCACTTCAGGGCCCTATAGATCAGAAGCAGAATGCTGAATTTTCCCCAAACATTTTTTTTGAGGCAACGTGTATGGCACACTGATGCAATAGGGCTTTGGTCTACCCTGCTTCAAAGACAAACAGTAGCAACTGAAGCAGCAAACGGCCTTTGAGAGGAAGGTGAATTTATGAGGTTTGTTGACCATCTTTTCATTTCTGCTATGAGAAATAAAAGAGGAATGACTTCAATAGCAGTCAGTAGGGCAAAAGAGAAGACGAGACATTGAATGCATGGGGATACCTGAAATTACATGACAAAAGTAATAACAAATGACAAATTTTGCTCTAATGATTTCTATTTCTCTCTCTTCCTCTCAGAATAAAAACAGGATACAAAACAAAGTACTGAAGCTGTGAGGACAAAACTAGTTGATATTTACTCCACTGCAAAAGTATCTCTAAAGGTCCTTGTATCTATAGAGAGATGTGAAAGTATTTTCATGCTACACTTCAAATTCAGCTCCAGTTTGTGAGCCTTCTGCATCAATTCACACATAAATGTCATAAATTTCCATTCCAAAATAACAGTCTGTTTTTTCACCATAATCCTTACTCATCCAGCCTTACTTCACTGACTCCAGTTAGTGTGCTGAGTTTGTGTGCATTTCACGTATGGGCAGAACAAAATACTTTAACTTCATGCTCAAGAATAACCCCACCATGGTCACACTTTGGTACCATCCCTTCATTGTTACACTATGCTATGTTTTTTCAGGTCTTCAAAAATTGCATTACAATGGCATTGCAGGTAAAAAGGATTATACCGGTTTTATTTTGGATATACTCCCCATAAACCGAATTTTGAAGCCTTTCTTTTCTTCAGGACCCAGAGTTCAGAAGGCTTGAAACTCAAGACCCTTCTGGAGAAATATACAGCCTATATCTAACTGACTGATAAAAAAAGTACAAATATAAAACCTCTTAATGTTTGTTTTTTTGCTTGTTTGTTTATCTGGAAGATTTCTTGCTCCTGTTAGGAAACAAAATCTAATTGCATTGTTTTGTCGCCCGTGCTCAATGTTTCTAAAAATAAGCCTTTTTGTTTTGGGGAAGTCACCCCTACTCCCCACCCAACATTACTCCTTGCCTTGTTCTGTAAGAGAAAAAAAAAATATCTGTGAGGTTGAAGAGAAAAAAAAAATCTGTGAGGTTGAATCTTAGTAAAAGGTGAAGAACAGTCAAGTTACAGCCTGATTTTTCTTCAAACAATAAAAAGGTTTCATAAAAAGGCCTGACCATTTTCTCTGGGTTTTTGCATATTATACTGGAAATCACCACTGAACAGAGTTAAATATCATACATATGAATAGAATAATCAGAAGAATGTGAAGCAATCCTGAACTGCTCATGTCAGATGCTTTCAAGTGAGAACTGAAGAATTCTGACAGTGGCAGACAAAGTAAATTAGCATAAGCGTTATGATACTTATATTCTAGTAATAACAATTTAATGTAATCAGCACAGTGATGAAGCGATGACTCATTGCTCTAGGAAAATGACCAACAAGCCAGGAAACACCTAATAAATACTGTAATCAACAAAGATTTCTTTCCTTTGGTATTCTCTGGAATTAATGAGACCTGCCTCCACTATCATAATAGTAGACAGCAAGAGACACTCTACCTTCTTGGCCCGGATTGCACTGAGGCATTACTTAAAAGAGATCAATTTTACCCTGCTAGTTTTAGCAAAGATGGGAGCAGCAAAGTGCACCAGCAATCAGCAGTTTGACCACTGGATTGTCCAAGCCCCTCCTTGGTAAAAGAAACAAAAAATGCCAGCACTTAGTTTGGTGTTGCTGTTCCATACCGTGTCATGGGGAGAGGCACATGTGTTACTGCTAGTGCAAGAGAGGGAAGAGTACTAGACAAAAATAAAGCATGGTTCACATTTGCTAATTAAATTTAACCTCCTTATGGAGCCCATTGCTGTGTTGAGGTAATTGAGAGAATCCTCATTTGCACGACAGAATTTCCTCTTGATTTCTTTCTTCACAGAACCTGTTTTTTCCCTGTGTTTTTTTTTTTCTTGGGTCTGAATGACTAAGCTCTTCTGCAGTCCTTTCTCAACAAAACCTTTTTTTCCTTCCGTCCAAGGAACAGCTGGAATAACTAGGCCTTTGTATTTTAAGTTATTCATTAAAGTTAAATGGCTTTCTCTTCAAGCTTGTCCTAGGGCAACTATTATAAGGTTAACCTTTCTATAGCTGTGAATTCAGATAAGTTGCTCAATTTTCTCTGCACCCAGCCAGACACAAATACGTATGAATATGCCTTTTCTATGGTTCACAGATGTTGCCTCACTACCTATTCTGATTTCCCAAAACAGTACTGAACATCAAGGGAACAAAGGTCAAAAGCCATGAAAGGCAGTTTGAGAAGGGCAGAGAGCACCTCATCGTTTGTTTTTTGGTAAGCCAGCTGGTGATCCTCAGTACAGTTTCCTGGATACTGCTAGGTTATTTTACTTATTATAGGATAAAAAAAAAACACCAACAACACACACACACACACACACATCACAAAACAAACATCAAACCCAAACCAGTTCCCTCCAAAATAATTGTGCTTAGCAGAGCCTTTATACTCCAGCCACATAACCCCACAGATCCCTGCCACTGCCTCACCTGGCTGTCTTTTTCAGTAGGCTTCTTCAGCATTATAAAGACTCACCCAAATCCTAGAGGCTCCTTGGTGACCTTACCTCTAAAAAAGGTTCCTTTCTGCTTTGGCTCCTCTACTCAGATCATACCCTTTAATACTTTCTTAAAGCTCCTTCCTAAAACAAGGAAGAAAGAGATACCTAAAATACCTAAATTCAAGGACATTCACACAGATCCATTGGATACAATTAGGTAGACTGAGAATTAAACTGCCCAGGCAAGATTTAGCATTTCCTTGGGGATAAAAAGCCCCTCTTGCCTTAAAGGCTGGTTGGTTTCTTTTTTTTTTTTTTTTTTTTTTTTTTAACAATTAACCTGTGTATGCAGAGTGCTAGGTGAGTGCTAATCGCCTCAGTAGCTAGTTATAGCATTTATAGCATAATCTCAAAGAGTAAGATATAAACACGTCAATGAAATAATAAGCTCTGAAGAGATGTTTTAAGACTATATAGGAAGTTCACTGCTGCATTTTGGCAGCAAATCATTCTTCCTGTATCTGTGTATCCACATCTATGTGTAGTTCCTTGTTTTGGCAGCAAGAACCAGACATTGTTAGGTTTAATTACTCAAAAAAAAAAAAACATAAACCAAAACAAACAAAAATACCCACCACTGTAGGATCACTTTAAGATGTGTTGCTGCCTCTTCCACAAGATGGAGTGTAGTGATAATATCTGAGGATTTTCAAATTGAATCAATATATCACATCTACCCTATGCTTGAAAAAGCCTTTAAAGACTTCAGCCAACTACAGAAAACAAATCAGAAGCCCCAGTGGGGCAGTTGCTCACTGTTTAGTTATGCTTGTTTCAGATGGGAGGAGCTCAGATGCCTCCCAAATAAGAACTGGAGCCCACAGTTGTTATTTTTTTTTTTCTTTTCCTATGTCCAAAACAAGCACTAGAACCTAACAGCAATTTTTCTCTGATGAAGAAATGAAGAACATCAAAAAAAGTGTTCATAGCCACTTGTTAAAGAAGATATAAGAACAAACAATTTCACTTGGTCAATAATTTTTAAAGCAGCTCAAAAGCCAGATTGCTCCCTCTTTGGCTTTGCACCGCTGTTCTCAACTGTAGGCTTGTGGTGCAGTGTGGCTGAACTCAGCTGAGAGTCGTACTTCTTAAAAACCAAAGCAAGAGCAGTGGATGGAGCTGCTGACATTCTGCTGGTACCACATCGGCCTCATGTTTCAGAGACCCATCTCAGAGAACAAGAAGCTTCCTTTTTCTCCTCTCTCATGTTCTGAGTTCATTGCAGGCAGTTCTGATCTGATACAGGGACCTATTATTTGGATGACAGTCAGGTAAACGCATTTTGAATAGGAAAAGGGATTGTGAAAGACTCTCCCTGACTCAGACATCAAGCAGTTCTGTGATATAATAGAAAGTGAGAGTGCCTGTATCAATTTACATACTTCTAAACCCATTTAATATGATATAGCAAGTCTTGCCAAATAATACGTGTTTTAATTATAACAATAAATCTACGGGCTAAAACCTGTTTCTACCACCAGAACAGGCTTCCCAGAGAGGTGTTTGATGTCCCATGCCTGTCAGTGTTCAAGAGGCACTTGTACAATGCCCTCAATAATATGCAGTAACTTTTGGTTAGCCCTGAAGTGGTCAGGCAGTGTATGTCCTCTAGACGATCTCTGTAGGTCCTTTCCACTGAACTATTCTATTTGATTCCATTTTATTCCATTTGATTCTAACCATAATAAACTACTTTGAACCACATAGTCTTTGGCCTGAAATTACGAGCTATTGCTTTGCACGTCATGTGGCCTTAGGAGTACAAACACAACCTATCTGCTAACTCTTCGTCTTTGCTGAGCAACATGGGCAGTGAGAAGACATAAAGGCTTATCTTAGTCCATAAAAATCAGCTGGTGTACGTAGAGACACTGATTCTTGGAGATACTTTACAATTGTCCTGCTCAACTCTGTGCTGGTGTGGCCTCACGTTCGAGTACTGTGTGTGGTTTTGGGCACCATGGAGGAAGGACATAAGACTATTATAGAGTGTCCAAAGGAGGGCTATAAAGACGGTGAAGGGTCTCAAGGCAAGGACGTAAGAGGAGCTGCTGAGGTCCCTGGGTTTGTTCAGTGTAGAGCAGGCTGAGGGGAGGCCTCATGGCAGCCTGCAACTCCCTCACGAGGGGAGCAGAGGGGCAGGCGCTGAGCTCTGCTCTCTGGGGACAGTGACAGGACCCGAGGCATGGAGCTGGGACAGGGGAGGGTCAGGATGGGGGTTAGGGAAAGGTTCTGCACCCAGAGGTGGTCAGGCACTGGAACAGGCTCCCCAGGGCAGTGGGCAAAGCACTGCGCCTGCTAGAGTTCAAGAAGTGTTTGGAGAACACTCTCAGACACGTTCTGATTTTTAGGTGGTCCTGTGCGGAGCCAGGAGTTGGACTCCGTGATCCTTATGGGTCCCTTCCTGATCAAGATATTCTTGATTCCACGATTTTATGATTAATCTTCCCTCCACATCCACAAGGGCTGCAGTAACAGCATCCCAAGGCGCAAACCGCGCTGCTGCCCTGCCCGGCAGGAGGCTCCTCCGGACCCACACCCCCAGCCCTCCGCAACCCACCGCCTCCGCCTCCGCCTTCCCCTCCCAGCCCCACGCCCGGCGGCGGGTCCCTCTCCTCCCGGGGGCGGTCCGGGGGGCGGCTCCGCTCCGCCGGGGAGCGCCGTGCCGCCGCCGGGAGCCGCGGCTCGGCCGGGCCGGAGCGTGCGCCGAGC
>CM021733.1:77028687-77089660 GCA_011075105.1 Heteronetta atricapilla
GCGCCGAGCCCCGGCAGGCGGAGCCGCGGCGCGGGCGGGTGGAGGCGCGGGCGGGGCCCGGCGGCGCTGCGGCGAGCGGGACACGGGCGGGCGGGCGGCCGCGGGGAGGCTGCCGGCGGTTAGGGCAGGCAGGCAGGCAAGCAGGGGAGGCAGGCAGTGCAGGCGGGGAGGCGCTGGCTCGCCCGCTCGCCCCTCGCTCCGGCGGTTCCGCGGTGCTGCCCGTGCAGCCGAGCCGCCGCCGGAGCGAATGGGGAGGCGGCGCTGAACGGGCTGCCCTCCGCGGTGGTGTCGGCGGGCAGGGGCAGCGGCGCCGCAGGCGAGCGATGCCCCTCGCTCTGCTGCCTGCGCTGCCCTTCCTCCTCCTCCTCTTCCTCCTCCTCCTCCTCCTGCCGGCTTCGAAGCTTTTGTTCCCCCCGGCCGCTGCGATGGCAGCGAACTTCCCGCAGGGATGGGCTCAAGCCGGGGCTCCGCAGGGCGCCGGCCACGCTGCGAGGTGAGGCGAGGCGAGGGGGCTCTGCCCTCCCCGGGGGGCGCAGCGGGGGCCCGGCGGGGGTCTCCCGGGGGGGCGGCGGCGGCGGCGGGGCCTCGGCACGGCGGGAGCGGCGCTTCCGGCCCGGTGCCAGCCGCCGGGAGCTGGCCTCGCCCTGCCCTGTCCTGCCCGGTGCGGCGGGGCGCTGCCGGCTGTCGCCTTCCCGTCCTAATCGTGCAAAAGTCTGCGATCAGCCGGGACCCGCCGCTGGCGTGGCCGGTGTCCCGTAGGCACATGGTGCTCCCGCTGCGGGAGGCACTCCCGTGGCAAAGAGGAGCGCCTCGCTTCAAATACCGGCAGTTTTTTCGTGCTCTTAACATGAGTGCGCTCTGTGAGCGAGGTCTTATGCATGCTTGGCTTTTAAAAGTCATAATAGAGCGCAGGCTGAAATAGTTAAAGCGTGCGATGAAGTTCTCCTCGCAAACAGTAAAAACACTTTTTGAGGAAAATGGGATGTGCGTGCGGAGGCAGGTGGTAGGAACACGCACAGCCCGAACGGCCTGAGCGGGGTTACAAGCCGTGCCCAAGAGGATGGTCAAACAAAATTGTTAACAAACTCGATTATAAAAGCGACAGCTTTGTACAGGTTAAACAGACCGTTTCTAGCTACCTGAAACTGAAGAGATTTCAGAGAGTATTACTTACACAGAACAGCTGTCTGCTGACAGCTCTCAAATGTACTTTTACTGTTGTTTTTGCAACATTACCTGTTGTGAAAATGTATTTGCCAACATTGCTGTAGCCAAATTTCCAGGATAACATAATTGATTCACTTGTAATTATATTTTTTTTGTCTACAGAAGCAGATTTGGTAATGACTGGTAATTAGTAGGATTATCGTTTCTAAATAACTTTCGTTTGAAATATTTACTGCCAGATTATCGTCCCTCAGAAACCCGGCTTCTTATGCTGTTTTGCATGACTCATTTACTGGGGGGTGGCCTTACTGTAAGAGGGCATATCAAATGTATAGAACTTTTTTTGTTGTTGTTAAATGGAAGAAAATCAGATGAGGCAGCGGATGTCAGTAGATCACACGCAAGGAACAAGCGGAGGAAACAGGAACAAGATGAGATGAGCTCATTTTTAATTCTTGTGTACTATGATATGTAGATAATTTTTGTGTCCTTAATGGTATTTGACGTTTAAAATCATTCTCAAAGAGTAACAGCAGATACAGCATGGAAATCCTACCTCCATTTCTTTCCAAGTTAATTAAATGTACCCGTGATCGTTCTCTGGACCTGAAGCTAGTTGCCCTTGTCAGTGCTGCTAGCCTCTCCTACCTTCCCAAACTGGGTAGCTGAATACGAGTGGTTAGAACACTTTCCTGGGCTGTGCTGAGCCCAGGTCATGCCCAAGAATTGCGTGGGGGAGCTGTGGTGGCCTGTGCAAGAAGCACGTTGCACTGGCCTGTAGTAGTTGAGCACTCGGCGTGAATGAGCAAGTTGCATCGCCCAGGGATGGTTCCCAGCATTGTTGGGTTTGCTGGCGTGGGCCTGGGCTGTCGGTGATGCTGGAAGTAGTCTGTCTTAACTCTGTGCTCAGTCACTGTGGTCTAATTTGCTTTCGTCCAGGAGACCGGGCACTATAAAACTCCATTTTTCTGCAGAAAACTGCCAGGGCTGCTTCTTTCTCTATGTGTGCAGGTGGGTGCAGAGGGAGTAGGTGCAGGCTGGGTGGCCTTCCCACTTGCCCCAAAGGGAAGGGTGGTCAGGGCAGGAGCAAGGCCTGCACAGCTTCCTTCTGCTTGTCTGGGACCGTTCTCCGGGACAGCACGTGCCCATCAGCAGTCCCAGTGGCCAGCTGTCAGTGCATCCACGGCACGTTGTTCGGATGTTTTCCTAATCACTTTGCTAAAAGGATCAGAGCAAGTAACTTTCTAAAATGCTCTAAAGAAGATTATTTACTTTTAGATGCCCGGAGAGATTACTAGCCTGTTAAAACTGTTAGACTGGATGTTGAAAATCAATCTTGCGGACCCCAGCCATGCTTGCTGTCTCTTTTTTTGTCACTGAAATTAAAAACAAAGCCTGCATACTTCATAGCATTCTGTAAATATGTGGTTTTGTTCACAGTGTTGCGGTATCTCATAGTTTGGTTCAGTAATGAAATGGTCTTAGTGTAAGTGTTATATTTTATGTTCTGCTTGATTTTGGGGTATTGGTATGTCCAGGTAATCTCACGTAATAGTTTCATAAATACTTTTCCAAGCAAATCTAAAAGATATCAAACTTAATTGTTACAAATTAGGAAAGTGAGGCAAGAGGAAGAGTGACTACTTGTCCAAGGGATCTCAGTCACAGAACCCAGAATTAGAAACTCAGACTGAAAACTGATCTGTCAGGTCGCACTGTCTCTCATAGACATATAAAATACTTTAATAGAATGATGTATTTTTTCTGTGTATTTGCTAGCAGCTGTTTTTAGCTAACCTAGCTGGTAGTGCAGTTCAAAGTTAAGTAGGAGAATTGTTCAGTTGCTTCATTTTCAGTTGTGGACAGTGGTTAAATATTACCTAAACCTTACATGTGCGATGGGACTTGGTATATGCTTCAAAGTACTTTCCCAAACAGGTGGTTTAAGCTGAGATCTCAGTGAAATTCCATTCAATTCCATTTGAATGGAAACTTACAAAATATTAATCTCAACATTGAGACATTTTAACTTGTACTTTAGGAGAAAAGCAAGCTTTCCTTTTCTCCTCCCTCTGAGTAGAAGCACTGATTCAGCAAGATATTTACACTTAGGCACGTGTTGAAGTGTTGGAGTCCCCCCCACTGGTTTGAATGGCACTTAGAGAAATCTCTTGCATAGCTGTAACCTAATTTACCTCAATCTAGATGTAGATTATACACAAGCCGTATTTGAAAGAACGTTGTTCAGACCACATAAGCACATAAGTGTTTGAAAATTTAAAGCTATGAAGTGTTGGTGATGTGGGCTTTGGGAGCTATGCTATCTAGGATGTTTTTTTCAGAGCATTTACTGTCTAAAATAAGGCAGCCAAAATTAGTGGATGATGTTTGCATCCCTTCCTTGATTTTCTCCTCCTTGGAGTTACTAATGTGAGGTTTGAACTGTGTTGATTAAATACAACATGGTAATACACAATAATTGTGGAGAATAGAAGTGCTGGGCCTTCTGAAGGAAGTTGGATTCTGTGTGGATAAATAGTATTTAGTCATGTAATTAAAGGCTATGTCATGGCATTTAATTAAAGTTCCATAACTGTTACTTCTCAAGTCTTGAGAGGCTGACTTTCAAACCCTAGTAGTGCTTATTTTTTTAACATTGTTTTTGGGTGTGTATTTATTGCATTTTTTCCATCCCTAAAGTAAATGTAAACAAGTTAAGATTTTTTTTTTTTTTTTAGTGAGATATCTATGATCACTTCCTATGTTCTTCACAGATTTACAACCCGTGGATGCCAGTTAAGCTACCTGAGCTTGTAGCAGTCATTTTTGATTCATGCATGGATTAATAATGAAGAGAAATAGAATGCTTTATATAAGGGTTATAAAGATGAGTATCTCAATCATCCCATTTATCTCACAATTCTTATATAATATATAATAGCTGACATAAAGAGGATGGTGAAACTTTGGGGTTTGGTTCCTGTTCTGTTGTCTGCAGGGCAATGCTGTCTGGTGAATTTACTGTTGTTTTCCATACAATATTTTACCCTTACTGCCCTGTTTCTTATGGGCTGTCTTGTTGGCCAGCTGCTTGCTGCGTTTTTCTGCCAGATTCTTCCCTTGGTTGACTTCATATTTAATTTCTGGTTGCTGGTCATTTTAATTGGGCAGTTAGAATATTTTGTCCTAATCTAGTTTGCAGCCCTCTAATCTCCTTGAAGTTTCTCATTTCTTTCTTCCACGTGATCGTGCATTGTGTTTTCCAGCAGGTGCTTGCGTCATTGTGGGCAGTGAATGGATGCTGGTGCTTTGGGAGGTAAATCTAAGTCTTCATCATGAGCTTCTAAAAGCTAGCTAGCTTGTAGTGTGTTTTGTTGTTGTTGTTCTTGTTTTCTTTTCAACCTCATTAGGTTTATGGACCCCTGCACAGCATATTGAAACCCAGTGACAACAGGCTACCTTTCAGGGAAAATTGAAAATAATCTGTGGACTATGGCAACTCTGAGGTAGTCTCAACTAGCCTTCCAGGCACCTGTACAGTCAATGGAGAAAAATAAGCTTGTCCAGAAAGCGTTTTATCCCATCTATCATTGAATTTCACTCTCTGTGTGTCTGCTTAGTGCAATGAGAGTCCTGATGGCTCTTCTAGCCTTGCTGTCCACCTTTTAGGACAGCTGCATTTACTCAGTGTTAATCCTTAGTGAGCACCTTTGCAGTTCTTAATTTTCTTATTATTCAATATACCATCATACCGTCATATGCCTTATTTACAACCCTGTATGTGTAATAATTAATTTTAATGTGCGCATCTATGGCAGCGTTATCTCTGTTCTTCAGGAGCATTATCTTCACGACCTTACTGTTTTGTGCAAGTTGTCTCCCCATTTTAAGAACAGTACTGTGCTAGATGCAGATTTACAGGAAAAACTTCACAAACAGAAGATGTTTGGTTTGTGTTGCTTTGAAAACGAGCGGAAAACTTTGCAACAGATAGGGAGAAAGTGCATTTTTAATGCAAGTTACAAAATAATACTTCTGTCTTTCTAAAGCTGTCTTAGAACTTGATGCCTGATACTACTTAGAAATAGTTGTTGATGTAAGTTTTCTGCATCAGTAGTATAATTCACAAAATTATCCCTTTCAAAGGATTGTACAAGGTTCATTGTGTGTAATGATAGAAAAGAGGGTGTGATATCTTGTGAAAAATAGATTACTTTTTTTTTGTCAGACTTGAAAAGTAATTTGAAAACACATGATATTATGTGCTGATTAAATTCGTATCTTCAGTAGATGTTATTCCAACAAGCCTTTTATTACTTGTTCATTTTGATTTAGAATCTTCTGTCAGTTGTCACTTCTGAATTTTCTTGAAACATTTCTGGAGTCTTGCATGTTTTTTGTGGATGTGTTTTAGAAGTAGATGCACATAATGTGTTCATGATCTCCTGATTCCTTTATCACTAAGTCTATGTGTGTAGCCTTTATAATTTGTATTAACTCTAAAGACAGATAATTATTTCAAACTATCTGTACCTAAATTTACTGCGCTTCCTGTTACTACCAAAATCGTTTCATGTCACAAAGTAAAAACCTCCGAACCAAATTTCCACCTTCCTATGTCTAGCCAAAGACATACCATGAAACATCAAAAGAGTATGTTTGCACTTTGCTTTTCCTCAAAAGTACTCACTGGTACCCCAGACCTTTGTATGCTTGTATTGAGCACTCTGGACAAATTTTTGTGTGGCCTGGAAAGGAACTACCTCTTTATTTTCGGTGCAAAGTGAACTGAGTAGCAGTGGGGCCTCCCACCTCTTGCCTTATCTCTGATTTGAAGGGTTCGTGAGTTGATAGAGCTGAGAAATTAATTCCATTCTTCACGCTACCACATCTTCAGCATGTCTGCTCAGGCTCCAAGTGTGTCATTTATGATAAGGAGGTGGCATTTTAAACAAATTTGGCAATATTTAATGCTGACTCACAATAACATGTTCAGAGTATTTATAACAGGCAGAGGTTGTACTATGCTGTACTGGTATCAGGACATCTGTGATAAGAAATTTGCATCGCATTTGTTATGTGAGCACAGAGATGGGGCTGAGAGCTCTCTCTGGCTGAGGGAAGTTCAGAGCCTTTTCCCTCCCCGTTCCCTTCATTTTGATAAGGCAAGTTTGGGCCGCATACATCTTCTCTAGAAATATCAAAGCATAAAATCTCAGGTAATACCACTTCTGCTGTTAAACTGCTAGATCCAAACGAGCAGGATTACACGTGTGGTTCACAGCCACCACGAATGATAGACTTGAAAAAGCATCCCCACAGCATGTCGGCAATGCGATGACGTGCTCCTAGCTATCGCCAGCAAGGCAGAAATTGTAGTCCCCATATAATTCCCTCAGGTTTCCCTGCTGTTCTCAAAGGCTGTCTCTGTTCCTGGGAGGCATGCACCTATCAAGCATTATGCAGCTGTTGCTCAGAAGCATACATCTGAGGCAGTTGGTTCAGACAGTACAGACGCATGCAGACAGATGTAGAAACATAAAGACGTGGCATTCATACACAGCATTCTTAAGAAACGAGATTATTGTTTCGGCTATCTGTTTTAGTTTAGATGAATTTTGCTCTCCAGAAATTCATGTTCTGTCTGATTGCGGACCAGGCTGATGTGATTACTTCAGAGCTCTGTTGAAATTAGGTGAGATCAGTCTAGTAGGAAGGAAATGGGGGCTGGGGGAGAAGCAAATGCTGCTGAGGGAACAGACCACCCTAAGATGGTGAGCTGGGGATTTGTACTGGTGGGCAAGTAACGCAGTTGCCAGATGCTGCTCAAAGGCCTACCCAGTTCGCCACTCAGTCTGCAGGCTGCTACAAAGCCAGGCCCTAAGTGTTTCAAAGAGCGGTCATCCACTTAGTGAAAAGATTATATGCATTTTGAAAACATATTTAAGGAATGAGTTTAATGAACTGTATCCATCAGTTATTCTATGATTGATAGAGCATCTCCTGAGAACTTCTGGTTGCTCATGTAGCATAGAAGTGTTTGAATGCATAAATGATTTTAGACTGATGTTTGGGTAGTTGACCCATTTCTTCCCTCGCGTGGGAGAAAAGTGAGGAAGAGCTAGCGTTGCTTCTGTCTGACAGTCAGCCCCATTTTGTTCTCCTGGGACCAGCCACCACCAAAGCATCTGGGAAGCATTGGTTGTAATCGACAGTCAGGTGGGATTGAACTCGCAGTTACCATTCCAGTCAGATTTCCCATAAGAAAAACTAAGTGTATCCCTGCTACAGTCTTCTTCAAGGGAAGCATTGGGAGTCTGGAGTAAGTGCTTCTGTGTTAAATATTCCTACAGGAATGCAAGCCGGTGAATAGCAGTGAGGAGCACTGCTCAGCTCCTCAACAGAGGAGAGTCCTGATTTATGAAATAGAAATCTGTCTTTGGTGGTTGTCAGCAGGTCAGGCCATACAGACTTGTGTGCCGCCACCACCAGCAGGCAAATCTGTGATAGCCTTGTCCCAGAAATGGTTCCCCGCGTGGCAAAACCATTTTGTGGGTTAGAGAACCCCAGCTCACTGTTAGTGAGCCTTTGTGAGATGTAGGCAATGAAGAAGTTGTTCCCTCTGTGTACATAACTGATGAGCTTGCCTGCTGGGTTAGAACTGAATTTCATTTGTGGGTTGGTGTTGCCAAATTTGTGCAAAATGGTGTTCATGTGAGATGCATTCAGCTATTTAAAGTTGAGTTCCTTCATCCTGGGGGGAAGTTGCTCTGGTGCAATACAGTTTCATTTTTTGCACTGATACAGCCAAGCTGAATTTCTAGTTACCCTCCAATATCAGAATGGCTTTCCTGAATATTTGTATCTGATCTAAAGGTTTTGGGGTGACTACACATAGCAAATTCAGCAAGCACTGGAAAAACACTGTGAGAAAGACTTGAGTCACAGATTAGGGATGAGCTGGATCCACATGAGATATGAACTGTTTTGTGCGCTAGCGTGAGGCTGTGGAATGCACTACAGATCATCACACAGCTGGACAGCACTTTCTGCTTCTTATACAAGACATCCGTGCTGACATAGTCCCTGACATAAATGCTGCAGATGTATAACATGAATATTAAAGTAAACCTGCAAGCAACAATTGATTCTGCTCCCAGAAGAGACCAGTCAGCTTGGGGTGCTCCACTGGCCGTGTTTTTCCACCACAAAGAGGATTAGAGTGTGTGACGCAGGTTGCATTGCTGAGTACACTATGAAAATGGTGAAAAAAATGCATATTTGTCATTCTTGGGTTCTTAACAATGAGTTAATGCTGCTGTTGGGGACTAGATTCTTGTTTTAGTATCTATAGATGATAGTTTTAGTTCTAGATGCAAAAAAAAACCCTGAAGGGTAAGTATTTTAAGACAAGTATCTAACCTTTGTAATGTGATTAGCTTTTCTCTGGGTTTTCTAGTGGCTTGCTGTCAACAGTATTGCATCCCAGGCCTTTCATGTTACCTCTGATAGAGAAGTCTGAAGAGAACATACTGACCTTCTACGAAGGCTCCTTCAAAATCCTCTAGCTGGGCCTGGTGGCACAAGGATGAGGGAAATGTTTCAATTTCTGACACTTGCTGGAAGAAGATGTGGTGGATCTCTCCCTCCTAGAGCAAGGGACTTGGGTCTTCAGCAGCTTTGCTTAGGGCTGCAGTGCTAAGGAAGGGATGCTGTTGAAACACCTGGAAGCCAAAAGCCTGTGTGCATTCTCAGTGTGTGAATCACTCAAGCTCGAGCGTGGAGAGTTCTGTGTGTGTGTGTTTTAAGAACGTTACTGCCTTTTGGCTTCATTTATATGCTCGCTAATCATGATGACTGGATGCTATTTAAAATCTGAATGCTTCTGAGGCTATTTCCGGTGTACAGGAGGATATGGTTTAGGAATTTAGCTTTCTGCAGCCAGATGGATTATAGTGTTGCTAAGGAAACAGACTATAAATGAAGTGGCAGCTGAGTGTCCCTAGAACATCAGACTGCTCGAAGCTGGTATTTTAAACTCATTTAGGTGGGTAGATAAATTGATGCGATGAGAAGTTAATTTCCTGCATTTTACGCTTCGTTAATTTTCATTGCTTTGTTAGTATTTACAAAAGGTACCTTAAATTCCCACTCAGACCACCTGGTGTGTGGGTCACTGAACAAAAAATTGCTATTAAAATTAGAAAATGGACAAAAGCTGTACAGTAAAGTAGATCCTAAAATAATCATTAAAACTACTGCTCCACAGGTAGATACTGATCTAAAAAAGATCTGGCAGCAGCACAGTCCTTCTGAAAAACTGAGACTAAGAAATAGGATGAGATTCTTCCAAGTACCCAGGAAAAAGTAGAGCTGCTACGGACCTGAAGAAGTTACAAATCTGGAACTTCATGTGTAAGTTGTAAAGCATTTTACTGGGCACCCACTGCCATTGGTGAGATGGACTGACTGGATAAGGGGAGGGCAGGAAGAGTTCTGAATAGCTTGAAATACTTGTGGACCTCACGCTTTTTGAAAGGGTATAGGTGTGATGTGGGTCCTTCCCCTCCCACTTAACTAAGGTGGTAACTGAAGAGTCAGTAACTTCAGATCCTTGAGCTTGTTTCAAATGGCTTGCTTTTACTCTTAAGTGCCTTGTGTTCCTGCAGTTTCTTGAGAGCCCTGTGTGATCGGAAGCTCTGAAATACTTGGGTAGCCAGTGGTACCCACTTTCTCAGCATTGTGTGAGCCGTGGTTTAAGATAAGAGGAAGGAACAGTCTGCATCCAGACAGGGTGTGTTTAGACTTGTGCCCACTTTCAAAAAAAACCTGGCGAAAGCAGGTAGATAGGTAACTAAAGGCAGCACAGAAAGCTACCAAGAACCTGCTCTGCTGTTCTAAGGTTGTATCCTGTGCATACATGGATAAAGCATTTGAGCAAGTGGTTCTAACTTTACTTGGACATAATATTTATGGGGCATATCTATTCAAGATGGGAAAACATGTAAGTGTTTTACAAACTGTTTGTGCTTAAGAAGAAGAAAAATAAGAGGGCTGGGAGGTGAGCAGGCACTGGTTGAGTCTATAGAGATTCAGAAACTTGTATTAAGTATTTCTGTTATGAAAAGAGAAGATCTGAAAAGCTCATTGTAAGACTGAAAACTACAAGAACTTGCCAAGCAAAGGTGGTTTGTGAACTAAATAGGAAATGGAAGGCTGAGGAAGGATTTAAAGTATATACATGTGGTTGGTAGAATTACCATCCTATGTTTTTTGAATTGAAAGGAAATTGTTTTCAATAAAACACATTCTGGAAAATGAATCAGTGTTCCAGCAGTGCTAAACCTCTTCAACCTGCAGCGTTAAAACTGTTATTTAGAGGACACTGGAGAGGAGAGTGTCCGGTCTCTTCAGCCAGATAGGCAGCAGAGGTCACTGGGGAGATGGCACTGAGTACACTGGAGCCTTTCCCTGCCTGGTTGTCATATGGCTTTATTGCGTTGGTGGGAGTGCCATCAGTCTACATATGGATCAGTACCCATCACTGCCTTATCACTGCAGTCAGTAGCCAGGAACAGAATCCAGCTGTCACAGAATGTAGAGCATGACTTTTCCTCATTATTTAACCTTTTTCTCAGGGGCATTAGGATTGAGCTAGATTAATATTCTGGTGCGTGTTTGCTCCCTGAAGGATCTATTGCTTCTTCCCTGGAAGCCTTTCTCATCTCCTGCTAACTTGTGTGCCTGTTGTGTGGTGGAAGGAGCCCTAGGAGCCATGAGAAAGCTAGCAACAAGGAACATGCTGTGGATCACATTAACTGTTGTTGCAAAGTGCCTTTAGGAAGCAAGGTAGTAGGAAGAAGACAGCAAGCCAGATGAAACTGCCTTTAAGGATTAATTGTGGCTCTTATTTGGTTCAACTTGGATGAGAACTAAAGTAAAAGTACCATGAAGTACCAAGGTATGCTGGAACAAGTCTTGTTAAAATGAATCTTTTCTTGTGTAAACAGAATTATGATGTGTAGCAAACAGTTTTGGCTTTTATTAGATTTTGTAGAAATATGTTAAATTCAACAAAAATTTAAATGGAAAAACAGTAATGATTTGATGATCAAAAACTTCTATAAGAGTTATTTTTAGCCAGCTCTGAGAGCTGGAGAGCTGCTAATAGAAGCTTCACCATTATATCTGGAGCAGGAAAGTCTTTTTGATAGAAATAAGATCTGACAAAAATACTTTAAATCAGTTCCAGAGGAAGGCAGAAAAGATACTTATTAATTGACAGCCATGATACCTTCTGTAGCATCCTGGTACAGAATCCCTTAAAATTACCTTTCTCAGTATCCCAGTAGTTTAGAATCCTTTAGAATACCTTTTTTTTCTTTTTTTTTTTCTTGGAAGTGTAGGAGGAGCATCACTTCTGATTTTACATGCATCCTTTTTGATGCCTGAATAATGTTAATTCCAACATGAATGATATTTAAGGGATTATAAAGAGATTTATGATTAGCACAAAGGCCAGAATCTCATTTCCTGGTCTCTCTTGATGGATGTCATGACATTTTTTTTCCCTATACATCTTGCCCATAACTTTGTCAGTGTATTTTGTTGTTTAAAAAAATGCTACAAGTCTCTTTGTTTGAAGTTATGAGCAGTTTCTGAGAAGCCACAATCAAATTAGAAATTGTCTTGGGTTTATTATTTTATTTAGAGTTACCTTAGGTGCCAGATGATAAATTTCATGCAGTATTTTGTCAGGATCAGATTCAAATTGAAATTTAAACTAACTAAACTTACGTGCAACTGAAGAAACACTTAGATATTATTTGCTAAATGAGTTGACCATACTTAAACAACTTTCTGTTAAGTAGAGAAATAACATCTTGAACTAGCAAAGCAGAAGACAACATAACTTAAGGTGTAACTTCTGCCTTGTGAAGTATTACTTCTCTATCTCTATGTAGTTTATTGATACTTATTTAAAAAAAGTAGTGTAAAAATACCTCACTTTAATTTCTGAAGGTGCTCTTCCATGGAGAAATAAGAGGTTTGTTGACTGGGAACTTCTGTAACTATATCCAGTGAGACAACTGTTTTGGTGTACTGTTTGTTTAACAAGTACCACCTAAGTACCACAATACCACTGAATATTGCAAAAGTCACTCAGTTATCTGTAAAGTTATTTGTAACAAGGAATTATAAGGTACTTAAAGAGGTTATTCCTACAATGGGTTTAAATTGTTCAATTGATAAACATATTTGCTTGCTTTGCATTGTTATTTAAAAAGAAAACCAATGTCTGTTCTATTACATTAAAACAAAACTTTTAAAAATCACTGCATTAGCTCAGATATTTTTGCCTTATAGATATATATATATTTAAAATTAAATTTGTTCATGATGCACAGAACGCTTCCAGGCCCTGCCTGTCACATCTATGTAGAAATTGTTTGTGCCTGTATTGCACGGGATCTGAATATCTGTAATATGTCATCTCACCCTGAGAGCTGTCCAAATGGGAACTCTAAATTTAACAATTTTTGAGATATGTAATATGAACAGAGTTGACTGATTTCTAAATAGGATTGTTTCTCAGAGGTAAATGTGCTGTCTTGAAAGGGTTATTTCAGCTGACTGGACAAAAAATACTCTGAAGCCATTAAAACAATCAGATGACATGGTTTAAAAATAGTTAAGAATTTTAGTCTGATTCTATTTTAGGGAAAATAAGATAATGGACTAATACGTAACTGCTTTAATAGACCTAAATTAGACTATCACAACAAATTACAGGGTAAATCTGGAAAAATACACAATCCACTATTAGAGCATTTTGTTGTGTTAAGCATTTTTGGTTTTGGGTGAACAGAGATGTTAATAACTATCAAAGATGTGTGCATGCACATGTGTAGACATACACATAGAAGTAATATAAAAATACTTAGATATGCATATAAACTAAATCTGGTTTTAGTTTTCAGCTGAATCTTATTCTGACAGTTTGAGTGCTCTCAGAGTAGGATGCTGCAAGCAGCAACATTTCTGTTACTGAAACGCAGCCACCTCATTGAACTTGCTACCGACACGTCTTCCCTATGAGCCAAGAAACATGATCCGTAACATCTGTATTACAGCAGCAGGGCTCTTGGGCGGCATCAGAGCTTGGCTGTAGCATGAGCTGAATCCCTGTGGGAAAAGCATAATCATGGCTGACCCTTTTGCTCCAGGAACTAACCCAAATCTCAGTATGGGCAGCACAGTGTGAAGCAGCTACAAACTTGGCAACATTTTTTTCAGTCATATTAATCGCTTTGCCACTACTGTCTCTGCATCTTTCCATAAAAAAAAAAAGATGAATTTTCATTGAATTCATTTTATTTCAAAACTAGGTATATTTTTGTGGGAGAGAGAACTTAATAAATTGCATCAGCATAAAATGCTGTTGGTGATCAGGTTACTGTTTTTAAAAGGTTAATTGTGTAAGCCCTTAGGGTTTAGTAAAAGTGTGTGCTAATGGCTGTTACCAAAACAAATAAGGAAATCCATTTTCCCCTGTTAGCAGATTGGAATGCAACAGTGTCCTGCTTGTACTGGGGTCTGGAAAGGAGGTGTGAGCAACTGAAGACAGGGAACCTTTATATCTCTACGGTAAATGAAGATGAAACATCAATTTTCCTTTCAATTAGAGATTATACTGCAGAAGTTGTTGTAGTTGAAAAGCCAAAATAGCCTTAGGACAACTGTTTTCATGACTTAAGTAGGCTTTTTTTTTACTTACCTTACAGTCTTCTGATAGACTGACATTTTGGGGGAGAAAGGAAGCTTTCAGTGCTTAAGTTTATTTTGCATCAAGGCTTGAATTAAAATAACAAGAAAATGTTAAGAAAACTTTTTTTTTTTTTTAAGTGACCATGGGTGAGGTACAACTAAATTTAGAGAACTGTCAGTAAAGTACTTTTCAAAAGTTATGACTCATTTGAAAAGCAATGGTGTACTGAAAAATACAACAATATTGAGGCATTCTCTGACCTGTTGCAAAGTCTTTAATGTAATCCAAACGCTTGTGGGAAACAAGTTTAATGGTGTCTTAGATCTCTGTGCTTTTGTTTCTGCAATTTCAGTTCTTTGGAAGTGACAGTTCCTGGCTTGTGGAACTGAATTAGAACTCGTAAGATGCAAATTCCTTTAAGATCATCAGTGTTTACAGGTTTTGCACAGCTATCGCTGATGGCACAGCTCTACCTTGAGTGTTCTCTCTAGTAAGAATGTCTTAGTGTATAGACAAATCTGGGCCATGGTCTTGTGCCTTGATCTGTGTGTTGCTGCAGCTTCAGGCTAGAAAGGTGAAGCTGTTTGATTTGCTTGCTAGGGTCTGTTTTAATCTAGATCAATCCTCGTGCTTCAGGACTGGGGGGCCGGGCTTGGGAATGACGAAGAAGTGAGGACTGGCTCCACAGTTACTGCTGCCAGCTTTAACTGCTGATCTCATAGAGGTGGTAATTCCTTCAGTAGAAGAACTCTGCAGGTACTGGAATCCTTGCACTTAAATTTACTGAGGGACTGTGTAGGATTACAGAGTTTTCCCCTCTGTTCCCATTTAAAAATAAAAAATAAAAAGCCTGACTAATCATTTATAATGGGAGGGGAAAAAAGGAATGTCATTTGGAAAGTGTTAACCCCTGACTGCCAACAGAAAACTACCCAAAGCATCTTGCCCAGGTAAGAGCAAATTCATCAGGCTACTTAATCTGGAAAACTTTTCTAAATTTTACTTTACTTTTACCCCTGCTTGGAAGCTTGAAGTGGAAGACATTTATGGTGATATTTTGGATGCTTCTCAAAATTGGTTTTAGAGGTGCTTTTAATGAGAGTTGGAAATACCTTCTGTAAACACGCAAGTAAAGAGAAGAGATGAGTTTTATGCCAGAGAATGTGCTTGTCTGGTGGGAAGATCTGGCAGGTTGTTGCTGTATTCAGTCCATCCAGGTTCCTGGCAGTCTTCTGCCTGCTGGCAAAGCTATTCACTTTTGACTCTTCAGAAAGACTAAAAGGGAAGATTAACAGTTCATGATCCTTATCTCACTGAAGAGGGAACAAACTGGGTGGTGAAAGTCTTAAAATAATCTCATGGTTGCATTTTCTTTCTTTTATACATAATTAAATCTGGGACTTTCTCATTTTTTTTTTTCTTCCCACATTGTTCTGTGGAATAAAAGTAAGATCACATTTTGTGCTAATGTAAAATAATTTTATATTAATAGTTTGTCAGGGAAAATTTTCAGATGCTGACTTCCATTGTGGCTAGATAATGGGTTTGTTCTGCAGAAGGCAGATTTCTCAGCAAGTGCCAGTCTGGCAAATCAGGCTTTACATTTTGAATGTTTGAAGTACCTGTTAAGTTGGTTGCACATACGGAAATTTAGCACTCAAATTGTTGAAGGAAGCAGGAGGTTATGAGGGGTCTTAAAGTACAAATTCTTCTTCTTTTGAAGGTCATTTTAAACCCATTGGCTGGTTTGTCTTCCAACCCCCCATGTACAGAATTTATTTAGATGCTTGTTTGTGAAGGATCCTGCGTCTTTTGCTCCAGTGGGGAGGTGATGTTTTGAAAGAAATGGAAAGTTGTGTAGTCTTTTTTTTTTTTTTTTTTAAAAAATGTGCATATGAAAGTATCAGTGTCCCGTGTCTTTGTTCTTTTGATTAGTACATATAAACAATATTTATACATAATGGGATCTTTTGGTATGGCATATACTCAGCTTTCAAGGCTCCTGAAATTTTCTAGCTTCCTTCTGGGTGCATATAGAGAAACTATATTGAAAATTGGTCATGTGACATACCTGTTGTTAATTCATGATGCAGCTTTTTAGCTGTGGTAGCCCGCTTTACAGAAATGATTTTAACTACTTGAGGCTGATGATAGCTGATGACTGACTGGTATTAGAGCATATGAAGGAAACGCTGAAATCCTTTTGTTCTTATTTCTTGTTTGTCTTCGTTCTTCCTCTACAGGCTTGTTTTCTTGCCTTTTGTTTTTCTGATATAGTTATGCTGATATCTGTGCCATTGGAAAACTTACTCAGCTTCTTTGTGACATTCAGTAGCATCCTGTGAATTTAAATGACATTTCTTCCAAGAGGCTTTGGAGGTCTCAACATGAAGTTCCTCATGTTTTAGACTAAGCACATAGTTTAACAGACTTAGGGCAGCTGATTTCTGTGCTCTTGTTTCCAAATTGATCCTATGCATCTGTATAAGATCTAAAATAAGATGCCACTCTGGTCTTGGAATATCTTGGTATTAAATGGTGAGATTTTAATTCTAGTCAGTTAAGAGAGCTGAGGATCTCACTGGAGTAATGAAACTGTCCTTCCTAAGGTCTGTGCCTTCTGCAAGATACACACATGTGATCTGTATTTTGTTGGGAGACACAGCATATTCTACCTCTCCAAATAAAAAAATAAAGTTTTATTACAGGAAAAAAACACTGCTATTCTTTCTGATCTTGTTCTGCTTTGTGTGTAAATATGCAGTCAACCTTCGTCGGTTGTTTTGGACAGGTTATTTGGAAGAGGAATGCTTTGCTGAACAGGACAGCGCAGGATGACTTGCGATTCCCGTTCTTCATGGGAGACTGTATGGATTGGTATGCTTTTTTTTTAAATTTGTCAAACTGATGTGTAGTGATTACATCTATACTCAAAGGTTCTACTCCTAAATTTAGGAAGCAAAGCATTTAGGAAGCTTCCAGCTTGCTAGTTTTATGTTAACTATGCAGAAATTAAAATGAAAAGAGTATGTTTTCAATAATACTTTCAGGGTTTACTGTTCATCCAGGTGCTCCAGTATTAAATTACCTCTTAAACATATGTGTGATTAATATGTTTAAACTACTGGGAAAGCTAAGAGTTGGGGGAATACCATGGCAGTACTAGAAATGAATCTAGAAGTGCAGAAGTCCTTTCACATGATATACAAATCGAGAACATGATTTTTCCCAAGAGCTAAGAATATAAAATTATTAATTACATTTTGCATATTTGTGGTTTGGAATAGTAGTAATGATTCGCATGGCTGGCATTTCTTGACAGTTAATGGCTCTCTGAATTTAAGATAGAAATAAATATCCTCAAGAGGGCAATTAGTTGCATTTAATGACCCAAAGCAGAGGTGGCTGTTCCCCACCATACTTTCCTTTGAAAATTGCCGCAGTAATGTTTATACAGTGGAAGAGAGGAAAATTTCCTAAATTAAGCTAATGCTTCTTGTGAGTAGTTTTGTGGGTCATCTACTCATGCAGCGTAGTTGATTAGTTTCAATTTAGGATATGTAAATAGGTATTAAAACTGAAAACTGCTGGTTCCTTTCAGGAGGAACAGTTAGGTGAGTAAGAGAACATTGTCCCTGCTGATTTGTGCTCTGACTCATTCTTTGCATTGGCTTTAGCAGAAAGGATTCCACTGCAATATGTTGCTGCCTCTACTTAATGGCACAGGAAAAAATGTTCAACTCATATTGAAGCAGGAATATGTCCCAGGCTGCCTTGTTCAATAACAGTGTGTCAGAAAGTGCATACTTGAGTATTTTCTGTCAAAATATTTTTTTCAAAAACAAAATAAGCCCATGACCCTCATACATGCTCTTGACTTTATTTATCTTCCCAAAAGGGTATTTTGCTTTTTTTATGGTTATACTGCATAAACTGTTTTAGCAGAGTTTTACTTCAAAATAATGGCAGCTTTAAAACATACAGCAGGTTCCCATTTGTGACCATTTAAAATATTCCCAAGAAATAGATTCACCGTATCAGGCGCTGGGACCTTCAAGTTTCTGAAGAATGATGGCTTCTGCATGCTGGGCCAAATCTTGGTACTGGACAGTACTGAAAAACTGCTTGCTTTTAGCAGACAAATTTAATAAACGATTGGACATTTTGACAGCAGTTCATAGCATGTTCTGATCTGCACCAAACACAACTGTTATTATGGTACTGTTTTCACAAGTAAAAAGTTCCCTGTTTTGGCTATGTTGGAGTTACCGGATTTGACTGATGTTGTCTTTGCATATGAGATGGAATCTTTTACTTCTGGTTGAGCATGCTATCCAGATTTTGAACGGAAATTATTTACCTTTTAGCTTCAAAAGCTGTTAAAAACAGACACCATAGTTCTAGCAGTAATTATATTTGATGAATGAAATTTGTGTGGTATTTAGCTTTAAGTGTGTACTTCATTGAAATAATTGTGTCTATTATGTTCTATAAAAAGAAAGTTGCATACGAGTGAGAACCTTGCTTGAGAGAAAATGTGCATACCCAGTGATTTTCAGTACAGAAATGGAAAAAAGTGATTGTGTGAAGCTTTTTTGCATGTGAAAAGAATTGGTGAGAGTACATGTTCCAAAAGTGAGAATGCTGTGACAAAAGGTACCTGCCTCTTGCTTGAGCACTTTCACCATCAAAAAGCTTACCTATTTAAACTACCAGAGCATGGTCTTCTTTTTACAAGGTTTGTGATTGCCATTCAGCAATGACTGGCTTTGAAATTACAGGATCTGTCTTTCTCAAAGAACAAGTGAGGACTGAAATGAAATTGCTCTGAAGTTACCTTATTGGTCCCTTTCTTTCATTTGAAATTTCTATTCTTACATAATTTTGGTGAAACTTGAGAGGGTAGGAAGAGGTATGCATGAGAAAAGAAACACAAGGTGCGTGTTTAATAATCATGTTTATTGCTCATGGTAAAAGCTTTGTGAATAAAAAAAAATGTATGACTGCTTACAGAGGGGATCCTTTTGAGTTTGTTAGCTGAAATGTGAATGGCTTTTACAAAGAATAATAGCCAAGAAAGGCCATAACTAGCATGCCTGCAGGTTAGATAAGTACAACTTGAAAGCACGTTTAAGTATGGAGATTTGCTGTGTAATGTGTGGAGAGATTTCATGTGTCAGACTGATAAACAGATGATGGTGCTGCCTAGAAACCATCAGGAAGCAGTGAGCACATGAGCAGTGCTCAGTTTCTTTCTACCTGGGATCCAAAGACTTCAGTCCTCTTCTTTGGTTAGGTATTGTCTTCTCAGAAGCGGATGACAGCTTGTTTATTGTTCTCAAAACGAAGATACTTCCGATAACTTACATAGCAGCCGAATGGCTGACACTCGCTACCCACTGAAAGCACTTGGCTGGGTCCAGGCAGCAGTTTGGGTGAGGTCATTCTCCTCCTCTTCTCTTAAAGCTCTGCAGAAAAGCATATGATCATCACACTGAGAAGTTGCAAAATAGGAGGTAGCAATTTGCTTAGGGAGCTGGAATGGTGAGGGAGCGTACACGAGATTACTTTTCATAGTCACTTTTTTTAGGAACAGTCTACAGATACCTGTTAGTTCTTTGTTGTGTACTGGACAGTGCTGGCTTGAGAAATACAGGATAGCACAATCTTGGCTAGACTAAGGGTGCATACCACTTTTGCTCTTACTCCCCTTGTTTCATTCCTTCAGTTTAGGACAATTCATGATAAAGCAGCATTTTGTAAAACTTTGGTACTTTACTTTGGAACGTGAATGCTTCTAGTTATTTTTTTCTCTTAAGGTTTTTATGACATGCTTTCATCTAAAACCTTCCTAAACTTTTCATGTTCCAGAGTGTCAAGTTGAATGGCATAACCTACATTTTCAGCTCTTTAATCGTGTTCAAGGAAGCAAATTCATTTTGTGTACATATATAAAAGTTAGTTAATTAACTGGAGGTACGTGCTCTAAATGTCTCTATTCAAATCATGTGGCCACACGTACTTTGCAGTCAGCTGAGGGAGAAAGGGTGATTTACCTCTTCCAGATTATCTCTGAAGATCTTCCTAATTATACCCTAAATTGCCTTCTGAACTTGCAGAAGCTCTATGGAATCCACTGTATCCTGTGACTAATATTTTCACAATTAATTGTAAAATTATTATTTCCTTTGTCTATTCCTACTTATATTATGAGAGACAGCAATCATTCACTTTCCTTGTGCCACTAATAATTCCGTAGACCTATGTGATACCTTTTTTCAGTCACTTTGAATGGAGATCAGACGAAGCAGAATTGAACAAAGCACTGAAGATAAGAGATGCCATGGATGTGTATTGTAGCAGGTAGTGTATATAAATATATATTGTATGTAGATAGCTCCTGCTTTTCTTTGTTGCTTTACTAACAATTCTGAACAATTAGTTTTTTTAGAGCAGACTACCATCAGTTGAAAATCTGTTTTTCTTCTGGATGGTAATAGTTCGTTTAGCATCTGTTACTGTGCAGATAACCCTGTTTTTCTACACATGTACAGCTTTACCTCTAGCAACACTGAATTTTATCTGGCAGTTTATTACCTTGTCATTAACTATCATGAAATCCCTCTGTACCTCTTTATAGTTGACCTTTGTTTTTATTAGATTGCTCTGAAAAACAGTTCATGTTCATCATCAGTAAATGTCATGAATTCACATTTCCCTCTTCTTTCCATATGTCAAGCCGCTTGAACCCCAGTGTAGTTTTTCTTTGTAGGATCTTTCTACTGACCTTTTTCTATTGAGAAACTTAACTGCTCCTCCTTTTGTTTAGTATTTTAAACTGATTATTATCTGTGAGAGGTTTTCCATTTATCCAAGTGCAGATTAGTTTCTTTTAACTAAGAAGCCTTGGTGGAGAGACCTTGTCAAAAACAGAAATGCAAAAGTTACCTTTGCTGGTTTCTTGCTAACAGAGCTCTAAAAGATACTGCCCTGGGGATCTCATTTTCGGTTCTCCATGATTTTAAATCTAGAAGTATTTGTTGAATTTATGCTCTTTTACAGTCCTGGCAGAACACTACAGCTTCTTTCCCTCTTCAGTGTTCGTGGCTTGTGGAGTCATAAGCCTCTGTGGAACTTCAGGTGAGTTTTTCTAGTTCATTGCTGAAATTCGTGGTTATTTATCATGGAAAACTGTTTTAACTCTTCTGCTGTTGTTTACAGAGTTAATTCTAACAAATATCTTAAAGAAGACTAGTAAACAGAAGGTTTATAAAGACCAAAACTAAAAACCAACAAACAACAAAAACAAATAAAATTTTTTATCTACTATTTATACTTTAGCTTATAATTAACATTGAAACTTTCTGTAAAAGTTTCTATAAAATAAAAGAAAAAGGAGAGAAAAGTAAAATCTAGAATGAATGATGTTTTTACAAAATGTTAGTTTACGTACCTTGGTATATTCTTGCTGAGTTTAACAACTGTTGAATTATAATAGGGTAAAGTAGAAAATGATGACAACAGTGTTTTTTATATTGCAGCAGGAAGACCTCTAAAAAGTGGAATATGTATGACTCAAGGAAATTAACATGCTTAATAATATCTCTTCATGGTACTACTGGAAATGAAGAGAGACGGATTAATAGTTTGTCTAAAAAAAAAAAAAAAGCTGAGGGCTGTCTGGCCCTGGAAACCATCTAGTGATCTTAAGCATGAAGATGGAAAGGGAATAGCTTTGCTATGGAATGAAACAAGCGGGCCATAATGTTGATGTTCCTGATGAATTCTTGTCAGTATCCTGAGCAACCTTGCATTTGAATCACAAAAAGTTGTCCATCCTGGGCATGTATGTTAGACTTGTCTTACAGTTCATTCCTTTCATAGTGAAGTATTATCCTCAGAAGAGTACACTTTTGATCCTCTTTGAAGCATGTGGTACTTGTGTAATTTCTTACATGTTTCTTCCTCTTTTCATTAGCGTCCAATGTTTGCACCAACCAGAACATGCATAGATACTGTGGGTGGGATTTGTGTTATCAGGCACAGGCGTCTCAAGTTAGTAGCACAACCTTGTCACAGTGTGCAGAGGTAGAGGAGACAGATTGCCCTCTGTACATGTCTATATCCTTTGTCTGGCTAAAAACATGAAAACAGCCTGAAGTGGCTGCTACTGTCATCCAGATTGAATGAGATGAATCCCACTTTGTTTCTGGCTGTAGTGATCCATTTTTAAAAAAGGCATAGAGTCCTGTTTCCAGCTTGATTAGATGCCAGAGTACTCTGTGGGTGCTTAAATTAATAGTCCAAGATAGAGAGGAGGAATTCTGTGAAGAGCTAGCACTGAAAGGGGGAGACTGCTCTCAGCTCTTCTGCATTTTGTTGGTAAGAACAGTGAATATTTGATAAATACCTAAGACAGTATGTGTAAAAACTCTAAAAGGGAATGTTGCGTTGTGTCAGCATAACAATGAGGGAGGGAGTTCAGTGTAATGTCTAAGGATTAGATTTACAGGGAAAAAGAGGATGTGCACAGTTAAATTATGTGGAATAGCAAGATGAATTAACAAAGACATGTCTAGACCAGTGAAATGGGAACGCTTGCTGCAGGAGGAAGGGTTGTAACAACTAAAGAAGAGTTAGTTTCCTGCACATTGATATGAGTTGGTCACTAAATGAAACAAATTGAGAAAGACTTTAGTTCTGTGGACATGTTATTTGATAATAAGTAACAGGTTAGGATGTTTTCCATGTTTTTTGTTTGTTTGTTTTTTTCCCTGAGACATCTGATGCTGTTGACTTAGAACAAGGGGTTCTGTAATATGAAGTGCAGCTCAGATAGGTAAGCTTTTCAGTGCCTACCAAATTGGCAGATAGGTGATACTGATACTGTCAAGTTATTTGGAAATGTTACTAATGTTTCCAGCTGTAGGTGATTTCAAAACAAAATCATGAAGTTGGCTGTGAGATTTAAATAAAGATACTTTAAAGATAGTGGATCCAAGGAATTACAGACTTATCAGTCTGACCTCAGTACCAGAGAAGCTTATGGAGCAGATCATCTTGAATGTCATCTCACAGCACATACAGGGCAATTGAATTATCAGAAGCAGCCAGCATAGGTTTATGAAAGGGAGGTCCTGCCTGACTAACATTATCTCCTTCAAAATGACCAACTTGAGAGAAAGGCTGTGGATGTTGTTTCACCTGGATTTTAGTAAAGTGTTTGACACTATTTCCCACAGCGTTGTCTTGGTGAAACTCGTTGCCCATGGCTTGGACAGGTATACAGTTTGCTGAGTGAAGAACTGGATGGGTGGCTGGGCTCAGAGTCATAGTGAATGGAGATCAGTCCTGCTGGTGACCTATCACCAGCGGCGTTCTTCTCTAGGGCTCAGTACTGGGGCCAGTTTTGGTCAATGTTTTTACCAACAATCTTGATGAGGGGGTTGAGTGCACACTCAGTAAGATCACAGACGATGCCAGATCAGGTGGGACTCTCCATCTGCTTGAGGACAGTAAGGCTTTGCAGAGGGATCTGAGTAGGCCAAGTCCAATCAAATGACATTCAGTAAGGGTAGGTACCGGGTCCTGCACTTGGGTCATAACCCCATGCAGCAATATAGGCCTGAGGAAGAGAGCATGAACCAGCAGTGTGTCCAGGTGACCAAAAGGCCAACCTTGCATGCAGTACTGGTGAGCCCACACCTCAAATACTGTGTTCAGTTTGGGCCCTCATTACAAGAACTGGGGCTGTTTAGTTTGGTGAAGAGGAGGTTGAGGGGAAACCTCATTGCTCCTTATAACTACCTGAAAGGAGGCTACAGCAAGGAGAGTGTCAGTCTCTTTTCTCAGGTGACAAGTGCTATAGTATATGAGGAAATGGCCTCAAGTTGCAGCAGGGGAGGTTTAGGTTGGATATCAGGAAAGACTTCTTCATGGGAAGGGTGGTCAGGCATTGGAACAGACTGCCCAGGGAAGTGGTGGAGTTCTCGTGCCTGGAGGTTTTTAATAGACATGCTGGTGTGGCACCAAGGGACCTGGTTTAGTGATGGGACTCAGGTCAGGTTGGTGGTTGGACTTGATCTTGAAGGTCTTTTCCAACCTGGATGATTCTATGATTATATTGATTTAAATTATTTGCTCTTCATCAGTAAAGTTTTGGTTTTGAACACAAGATTTCCAGTCCTGGTTATAGTAGAGAAAAGCATGGTGAGTTAGAGTATTGCACAGCATCAGCAAGGCTACAAGAGCAGGATCCTTAAGAAAAGTATCAAATAGTACTAGACCCTGGCATGGATTCATAAGCAAAATGTGTCAATCTGAAGTGTAAAGCTTTGTAAAGCTTAAAGTGTAAGGATACTTTTGTCACTGAGGAAAGCAAGTGATCATTTGGTTCACATTGGTTTTTAGAGAATTTCATTTTGTTTCTTTATTTTTTATTTTTTGCAGATGGAAATACTGACATGAATTTAAGAGGTTTGATGCTTTCAGATGTTGAATTCTGATTTGGTAAATGACCAGGAATAAGATACTGCCTGAACAAGCTGAAATGCCTTGAAGACCTTTGGTTCTGCTTTCATTCTTCCTGAAGCAATGGTTTTCTCAGCGATGTTGACACTGGCCAGTCCTGGGACCTCAAATGCAACTTTTATTGTTTATGAAAACGCCTACACGAATTTTACCACTCCACATTTCTTGCTTCGTAGTGGCACAACACAGCCATTGAGATATAGTTCAGGTGCTGTGCTTACCACTGAGAGAAGTACTTTTCTGGTAAATGCTACAGCTATCCTGCCATCGCAAGAAGTTTTCAGGAGCTTGAGTTTGCCACTCCAGATCATTCTTTCTGCTGCTATGATATTTATCCTATTGGTTTCTTTCCTTGGAAACTTTGTTGTCTGCCTCATGGTCTACCAGAAGGCAGCTATGCGATCTGCAATTAACATTCTCTTAGCAAGCCTGGCTTTTGCAGACATGCTGCTGGCAGTGCTGAACATGCCTTTTGCTCTGATAACAATCATCACCACTCAGTGGATTTTTGGGGATATATTCTGCAGAGTCTCTGCCATGTTTTTCTGGCTTTTTGTCATAGAGGGGGTAGCCATTCTTCTAATTATTAGCATTGACCGTTTTCTTATCATAGTGCAGAGGCAAGATAAACTGAACCCGTACCGCGCAAAGATTCTGATTGTGATTTCCTGGGCAGCATCTTTTGTTGTTGCTTTTCCGTTGTCAGTAGGGAATCCTAATCTGCAGATACCCTCGAGAGCACCTCAGTGTGTTTTTGGCTACTCTACCAACCCAGGTTACCGAGCATATGTAATAGTTATCTTGCTAATTTCCTTTTTTATTCCATTCCTGGTAATGCTGTATTCTTTTATGGGCATTCTCAACACCGTCCGCCACAATGCAGTTCGTATCCATAGCCACCCTGATAGCATATGCCTCAGCCAGGCCAGCAAACTTGGTCTCATGAGCTTACAGAGACCTTTTCAGATGAATATTGATATGAGCTTTAAAACTCGTGCCTTCACGACCATCTTGATTTTGTTCCTTGTCTTCATAGTCTGTTGGGCGCCCTTCACCACTTACAGCCTTATTGCCACATTCAACAGCCACTTCTACTACAAGCACAACTTTTTTGAGATAAGCACTTGGCTTCTTTGGCTCTGCTACCTCAAGTCTGCACTGAACCCACTGATTTACTACTGGAGGATTAAGAAGTTTCATGATGCATGCTTAGACTTGATGCCCAAATACTTCAAGTTTTTGCCACAGCTACCTGGCCATACAAGGCGGCGCATTCGTCCCAGTGCCATCTATGTGTGTGGAGAGCATCGGTCTGTAGTGTAAAGCTGCAGTTGTATGACAACGATTGATTGTTATTTTCTGGGATTATTTGTTTTTAGGCTTTAGGTTGATTTTAATTTTTGTTTCATATGGCTTCTTCAGAGTGGCCATATCTTATAACTTGATTAAATTTTCTGTGCAATTTTGGGAGGAAAGACAGAGGGAGGGGAGATGATTGGTTATAGTTGGGTTTACTACCAGAATACAACCTACACAAAATAACAAATGTTACCTCTAGGATTCCATGGAAATCCATTCTTTTAAACAAAAATTGCATTTGTAACATTTTGTCAGGTTTATGCTTACTAGACCTGCAATTGCATTTAATTGTAGGGATTTTTTATGCTGCTAAGATACAGTATATTCAGTTGGTGTAATTTTTCTGAAAAATGTTGCTGCTGTCTGCCAATATATTAGAGCCAAAAAGTCTCATTAGATAACTTCTATTTAATTTTAACAATATTTCAGAAGTTTTGGTGGTGACACTATAAAACTTTTTTTAAAAAATATTTCCATTAATATTTTTGTGCACTTTAAAGAAATTGCTATAGAATTTGTTCATTGGAATATTTTGTTCTGTATTGAAGGGGTATTGTTGTTATTATTTGTTATATTGGTGAATTTCAATGAAAGTCCCATGTAAGCTCTAGGAGGGCAATTTATGTTGGTATAGCTACAATTACAGTCATGGATTTGATGTTTTTCAAACAACTGATCAGAAGTAGCATTAACTGCTTAGTTCTGAGGGGAGCTGGAAGAAGAAAAGAAAGGGAAAGAAGGCGATGGAAATATCATATCCTGAGGTTTACGCTAACAAAAGATTTAGAAAAAGGGAGTTCACTTGAAAATTGTTGGAGGGGGAAAGGGTAGTTGTGATGTGGTTACTTAAGGGGGTTAGACGCTATCCAAGCCTAATGACATGCCTGAAAAGATATCATAAATTGTGACTCTGTGCTCTCAGTTAACAGTATGTTGGCATAATGCTGTTTCTGCATGAAGGTCATGTAAGGCTGGGTATGCTCTATATGGCTGAAATCATGCTATCAGGTGTTCATTGGGATAGAATTAGGGATAGTAGGGGAAACCTGTGTAGCCTACATAGGAACAACTGTGGGGGACAAAAATCCTAATTGCTTGTTTTCCAGTTTAAGTATTAGATTGAAACCATAACCTCATAATAACGAATAACAGTTGCCCAGCAAAGTTTGCTAGGGATGGAGTAAAGTTCCCCTTTTTCCCTCCGAGTCTTCTTTACATTGATTTTTCTTTGCCTCTTTCCTTCTGTAGTGGCTACTGCTTCAAGGTTTTACTCTACTGTTCTCATGCATTAGGCATCGGGTTCTCCCCCTGAAATGCCAAACCACCCTTTTGAATCGTACCAGGCTGTCTTGATACCTGCCTGGAAAGTAGAAAGACGAAGTTCTTCCTTGACCATAGCAATCCAGGCTCAGATTTATTTATTTATTTTTTTCAATCAGTTAAATAAATATTTAATGAGGGGCAAGTAAAAATAAGAATTAGTTTTGGGCTTTGAAGTGAGATCTCCAGTTCCTCTGAGGCTAGGGAAGAATGCTTGCAGAACTTGCGTGTTCTTGCAGCAGGTTTTTGGGGCTGTCTGTGTTGGGGTACAGGAGGAATAAGGCACAACGAACTTTTCAGCCAGGGCTAGGGGTTGGGCTTCTCTTGGTTCCAGCTGTCTTTCAGTACTCCAGAGCATGGGGCCTCTTCATTATTCTTGTTCCTGAAGAGTAAATAAGAGCAATTTTATCTATTGCTGCATGAATTCTGAACTGAGTGTATGAAGGAAATGCTCTGTACTGCATGGATGTCCAGGGACTGCTTGCTTCTGGAGGCCAGCTAAGTATTTCTAGCACAGATTTTATTCAAGTCTTCAGTGAAGAACTACTTTAACTGTAATTTCTGTTCCTCTCATTGGCAATTTTTACATTTTATGAAAATAAAAGGAATGATTCTGAATTTTAGTAATTGCATTTTTTAACAACAACAAAAAAAGCTTGTTAATGCACTGCTAGTGGAGGTTCTGGATTGTGAAGGCACTCCGGCGGCAGCGATGTTATTGATGTCCATGCTTTCTATTCCTTGTCAACTTCACTGATGATATGGATTTTTCTGATCAAAATAATAGGTGGTAAAGGAGTTCCGCTGTAAAACAGAGTGTTTTAGTGTTTTTGCAGTATAGCATTTATTTCTCAATTACATTTACATTGATGGTGAAAGTTTATGACCTGGACTGTATGGATTTTGTGTTTCAGAGCTGTCATCCTTGTTTATTTCTGAAAGCAGCAAAATTGTGCTTAGAGTTAATGTAATATGGTGAGAGTGCACACTGTCTAAGACGGCAGAACAGGCATTTTTTGCTGTCTTCCAGAGCTGTGATGTAAGGGGCTTGAACAAATGTAAAATACAGTAATTCAAAAAGGAATGAGAATTGAGTAATACAGGAAAGTGAGATCTTTGGTGGGATTTCATAATCTCTGATAAGTACTTGCTGTGAAGTATAAATTGCAAACATCAAAGAAAGTTAATCTGTCTGAATAACTTGGTGTTTGTTTATTAGTACTCTACCAAGGTTTCTGCTCAGAGCTGGGCTTGCTGATACCTGGAGAAAAGAAACACTGATTGTGTAGCCCAAATTCAAAAGCGACTGAGGTGGTAATACAGTATTCACACTTACCAGGTTTTTTTTTTTTGTGAACAAAGGGTGTTCAAACAAGTGAACAAAGGGTGTTCAAACAAACAAAATAGTGTCAGAGAATAATCCTCAGGATAACTGTTTACACATTCATTTGGCCTATTTTGTCTAGGCACTGTCTTTAGAGCAGTGCCTAGAGCAGATCATTACAGCTGAAGTTCTAGGACCAACTTAAAGACCACTAAAACTGCTCAGTCTTACTGTCTGTGATGCTGTGAAAATAAGCCTGACCTTGCAAACATCAGTAATGTTAAAACATCTGCATGTTTGCAGAATTAGGGCTACTGAGGCATTTTGGTGGGATTGATCAAGTCAGGATTTGAAAAAATAAAGTTGATCTCGATTTTACTGGCAAATTACAACAGTCTTCTCCAGAAATTATACTGGTTACTAAACTGCATTCCCTTTATGTTACATTTTCAGAAATCTTTGATATGGAGGATGGAAATGAATGTATTTTCAATTATGTTTCAGTTTAATTCATTCTGTGAAGGCATGCTGCTTACATAAGGCTCATTTGTAGAAATCTATTGCTAAAATTATTCTTTTGTACTCAAAGTTGTGTATTTTTGACATTTGTTACTCATGTAAGAAAATTTATGTATATAGATAAGAAAATTGTTTTGCCTCTTACTGTTTTCTGTTACTTTCTTAATTTGTATGCCAGATGCTTTTATATTTCCTTTTGAATTTGGGCATAAACAGTTGCAAGACTTCAGTGGTCTTTCTGTAACCATTTGAAACTTTCAATTCTCAAATCATTCAACAATGCCCTCCTAGAGAGATCTTGATTTATTTTTAAGTGAAAAATAAAAATTCAGAGCACAAGTTTATTGTGGTTGCAATGGTGACAAATTTCTTAAGTCCAGTTTTCTAGGAGACATTACTTTGCCATTATGAACTGGTTTGATTTTTTTTTTTTTTTTTTGAGGAATAATCATTTTCTGAAGAAAACCTCAACTACTCTTTCAAAACAACCTGTTAAGTAGAATGGTATTGTCTTTTCTATGCCTATGAACATACCTGAGAAACAAAGAAACAAACAAAAAACTTTCTCAAAAAATGTGGCAAAAGACTGTACAATTGCTATATATTTGTATATTCAAAAACTAATTCTTCAATTTGATGCCCAGCTTCCTAGTTTCAAACATTTTATTTTGTTTGTAAATTAATTAAGAGTATTAAATTATTTTTCAGAATTTCAATTTAAAACAAAATGTCATTTAAAAAAATAGAAAGCTCTCTTAAGAGCTTGTATGTCAACATAGCTAAAGTAAAAGTGGTAATATACAGCAAAGGAGAGAAAAAAAAAAAAGAAAAAAAAACTTCCAAAAAATGCTGTCTGTACTGTGTGCTATCTTTTAGTTTAGCTGGGACTAAGTAATTTAAATAATTTTATTTTACAATAAATGAAGCAGGCAGTGGTATTGCATGGCATGATTCATTTCAATATAAGACAGCGACCTTTATGATTCAAATGCTGCTTGTTTGTATGTGATGAATTACTTCAGATATTAGTCGAATGAAAAATGTTCAGCATCTTGGCTGTTTTGGGGGAATTTTTCAGCTTACTAATGATTCAGTAGAAATTCCACTAGAGTGATGTTGAGAAATGGTAGAGTCAAGGCATGTCCCTAGAGAACCCCGGCAAGGAGATGGGTATTCCAGGTGCTAGGGGATAGCCTTGCTCAGCTGGCCACACAGCTAATGGTAACTCTCTGCCCCTGACTTCTTCAACAACCGCTTCCTCATCTCTTCTCTCCTTTTGCCGTCCACCTCCCCTGAGGCAGCACCTCCTGCTCTGCATTCTTGTGGCAGGCTTGGTGGTGGCAGGAGGTGCTAGTGCTGGTGGTTGGAGAGGGGGAGGAAGCACACATGCCTGGAGCAGCTGTTAGGCCTCCTTGAGTATGGTTTGGAGCATATGTGACTGACTGAGAGAATTTTACCAGCTTGGACTATAAGATTAGGGCTGTCAAGGAAGTGCTGTTACAGGTCCCACATATATTTGCTTCTAGTGCTATGCTCTTATCCCCAGTAGTTTCAGGTTTTATTCTGTTTCTGTCCTGTTCCAACTGAGCTACAACAGTCTACAGGCAGCTTATTGCTGAATTTGTCCCTCTGGTTTTGTGAGCACCTTGGGCGCAGAATTTGCCAGTGAGTATTAAACAGAACTGGAGTTCCTACTGCTTGCTGTCAATCAAAATGGCATTAATGAAGACAATCAGGTCTGCTCTGACAGGAGGAGGAAAAATACCTTAAGTCAGTTACTGCACCATGTGATGGGGGAAATTGTCAGCTGTAGTAGGTGATGCACTTCTTAATTCTCAGCTGCTCCTTACAAAATTGATCTGTGTTTGTAAAATGGACATTATGGATACTTTGAGCACAGTATGTGTTATTTTACTTTATTGTGCAACAGTGAGTGTAGCTTGAGGTAAAATTACTAACAGTGCTGTAAGCGAGTGCAGATAGTATTCATAAATATCAAAGTAGAACTTGTTCCTGTTCTGTTTTCCTGTCTAGGTAACTAACTTGGCTTGTGTGTGGGAGCAGAACATAGCAATATTGAGGCATGCTGCTTGTTTAATTGGTGCTGTGCCTTAAATAGATGACTGCAATTCAAACCTCTGTGGTTGACCTGAAATAAAGGTAAGCCTTTTCACCACTGTGAGTAGGAAATCTACTAATGCTGACCCTTCTGTTGAAAGAGAAGTTCTAGTCAAATAAATGGCAATAATTCCTCCAGGAGTTAATTAATCTGATCTCCAAAGGGGCTGTAATCACTGCTGTGATAAACATCAGTGTTGTCCTTAGATTTAAGGGACCTAGGCTCTGTGTCAAAGAGGGAAGATTTTGGTGGCCATGAGTAGTTCTTAAACCTCTGGTATGGCAAGAGAGGGACCCTGTAGCTTGGAGGAAAGTCTTGGTGCAGCTTAAGTCCTCCTGTTCTTTGGGGTGCTGTACTGTCTCTCTGAAAAAGTCATGCCTTTCAGAGGAAGAGAGAGTGGCCTGTCTTCCATCATCTCCTGTTCGTTGAATCTTTGACGGTGAGAACAGTCTTTGAATTTGGTTCCCTGGACTTGGATGTCCTTCCCTTCCTTACAGGAGGAGATTGAACCTGTTGCATGTCGGCCTGTAAGCAGACATAAGATGGGATGAATGTATTATTTTAGCTATCTCTGACAAAACCTTTGAAGGCAGATGACTTTGCTCACACTGCAAGTACTGTTAGGTACCTGTCTCTGACCCTCTGAATGAGAGTCTACAAATGGCCTGTAAACTGAACCTCTGGATCTTAACCCCACTTTAACCCCTCTTCCTTAACACAACTTTTTTTTTTTTTTACTTTTTTTTTTTAACTGAAGCAGGTCTCTAAGGGAAAAGAAAAATTCAAAAAGTGATTTTGAATCACTTATATTTGAGATTTTTTAGGAGGTGTTTGTGTTACAATAATTAATTCACATGGCTTGTGCAGGAGGCCAGACTATGACCACAGTAATTCTTTCTGACTCTTTTTCTGTACGAGGGGCTGATTTCACTTACATAAATCTTCATTTTATTAGTGCCATTGTCAAGGTGAGCCTGGGAGTCACTAGGAAGAATCTTAACCATAATTTAAGGGATACAAAGAAATGGCCCTTTCAAGAGCATTGCTAACCTTTGTATTTCATCTTAGGTCAACGTTGGTGGTACTTGATTCTAGCAGGCTGGCTTTTCTAATCAACTTTCTCAGAGGAATTCATTATCTTACAACCTGTGACTAACGAAAGATGTTTTGTTCTTTTGAAGTTCAAGCTAATTTCCATGAAGGTTACTATTACTAAGCAACAGATTCTGTTGAGTGTCTCTTGAGGGGCTGAAGCTACAGCATGTACAAAAGTAAAGCAAAACACAGTGAAAATATGATGAAACAGTATCCCCAGTAGAGTGGCCCCAAGTACTGCCATGCACAGGACATTTCCAGGAGTTTCCATGAAAGCTGCTGTTTGACCCACAGGAGCTAAAGATCAACGTAGAATGGTCATAATGTTTCACAGTCTACTGCAAATACAAAGCAAGATTTGGCCTGTCATCAAACATAAATACACCACAGCGTGACCATTCAACTCTTTTGAGAAAAGGAATTAGATACAATATATTAGTCATATTCAAAGAAGAGTGCTTATTCTCATTGTGAGGACAGAGTGAAAGGAAATACAGGACTGGTTTCTTTGGTCACAAAAGATGTTATCTTTTGGTATTATTTCTGTGCAGCTTTGTATCTGAGTAGAAATATATATTTGCAGCTTCCTTAAGTTAAAAATAAAAAGGGGAGCGGGGGATATTCAGCTTTTTGAGGGAAAAGATTTCACTCTCTTCTCTAGCAACTGTTTTGTTAAATACAAGGTACAAATGATAGGAGAGAGGAAAAAAAAGATGATTACTTATAAACATTCAAAAGATTTTTTAAAAAATATAATTTCATTTTTTAAAAAATTCTTTTTCTTGTGTTCCATTTAAGTGTTCAAGAGATCCAATTTTCTAGCATAACTTTTACATGAGGTGAATTTGAATATTTGTTCAATAGTGTTTATAAACCTCACAGTAAAAATATCTATTACGTTACAACCCAATAGTAATGATGCACATAGGTTATGTACAATTGGAAAAAGCATGCTAAATATGCATTAAAATATATATATATATGGTCTTGAATGTCAGATTCCTAAAGATATGGATAGAATATCCAAAATCAATTTTAGCATAGAAATTCATGACTACTACTGCCCCAAAATATTTTGAACTCTGATCGCTCCAGTCACAGTTTCTTCTTAGCACTGTTTGTAGTTTTTTCCCCAAATAGACTTACCTTCTGACACTACTTAGGACAGATGCACTACTGCCCAAATTATTATAAAGTGAGAAATGAAGCACGAGAGAAATTAACACCAAAATAAAATAAAATAAAAAAATAGGTGCCTAATTGCCACCAAATTAAAGTAAATACACAGAGCCTCTAGTCAGATGTTTCCCTGTCCCTGGAGATACTGAGAATTGCCAGGTGTTTTCCAAGCTAAATGAGATCTATTTTGGGGCGTGCCCAGAAGCAGATGTGTCCTCACTTTAGTGAAAAAAATGCCTTGGTATCTGAACCCCTCCTCACTTTCTCATCCAGGGTTGTAATGGAACTTCCCAGCTCTGTTTAATGCTTATCACTGTCTCTCGTGTATCCGCTTACATCTGTCAAGTGACTGAATGGCTTTTAAAAATTAATGTGATGTGTAGAAATAGATTCTGTTCTTAAACTGTATCCTCATTTTATGTTGCAAACTCTAAATCACTTTAAGCAGGGGTTGGAAATAAATAAGTTCCATGAAGTGTGATTAGTTGATTACAAAAAGTATTAGTTTGTCTGCAGCAATTAAGATTTTATGATGTTGCCATAGGTCAATTACATTATGGTTTCTGTGGGAAATGGCAGCCTTTTGAGAATGTTTTGATTTTCATTCAAAGGGCAAGTTAGTGGTTTCAAAAATTCTCTCAGCAGACAAAGAACCAATTCTTTCAGAAAAGCAGGCGGCTTCTGTTTTGGTATTTCTTCAACAAAATGCTGCTGGTTTTCTCTCTTCCAGAGACTCCCGCACTATCCAGGACCCCAGGCAACCTCCAGAGAATTAGACTGGAGTGTGGAGGTGTCTCATTGTAAAAAGGGGAGTCAGTAAGCTTGAACTCTTACATTTCCAACTCTCTTAATGTTTTTAGGGGCTCTGCTGCAAGGACCAAGCCAAACAGTCAGAGCCTGAGTAAAGCTTGGGCTCCAGAGACAAAGTCTTTTATCTTTGTGTCAGGGAACCTGGAGATCCAACATCCTTAGCCTCACAGTGCCTAGTATCTGGGTCGGCCTAAAGCTGCAGTCCCTGAACACCTTAGGTCAGCTAGTCCTGGATGTGGTGAAGAAGCTGCAGGAATGCATCTGTACTGCTAGATTTAGTGTCTACACTGCTAAATGGTCCTGGGCGTAGTTGTTACAGCAAGGCAGAATTAAGGGACTGGAGCACCTCCCCTTGGAGGAAAAGCTGAGAGAGCTGGGACTCTTCAGTGTAGAGAAGAGAAGGCTTGGGGGGAGAATCAATATTTAGAAATACCTGAAGGGAAGGTGCAAAGAGAATGGAGCCAGGCTTTTTTTTAACGGTGCCCAGTGTCAGGACAAGAGGCAATGGGCACAAACTGGAACACGAGGTTCTGCCTAAACATAAGGAAGCACTTTATTGTGTGGGTAACTGAGTGTTGCCACAGGTTGCCCAGAGAGGCTGTGGAGTCTCCCTCCTTGGAGATCAGAGTATGGTTTGGGTTGGAAGGGACCATAAAGCCCATCCAGTTCCAAGCCCCCTGCCATGGGCAGGGACACCTCCCACCAGACCAGGTTGCCCAAAGCCCCATCCAGCCTGGCCTTGAACACCTCTAGGGACAGGGCATCCAGTGCCTCACCACCCTCACATTAAATTCCCTATCACACTCCCTGATAAAGGGTCCCTCTCCAGCTTTCTTGTAGGCCCCCTTCCAGGCCTTTTCTTCAAAAGCTGCCTGGACGCTGTTCTGGGCAAGCAGCTCAAGGTGGCCCTGCTTGAGCAGGGTTGGACCAGGTGGTTCCTTCCTACCTCAACTATTCCGTGATGCTGTCAGCACCAGTGCACAGTCCTTTCTGTTAAATATTTGACATGCTTATTTCTTCATGCGCCAGTAACCCTTTTCCCTGGCTTCAGAATTCAGAATCACAGAATAGTCTAGGTTGGAAGAGACCTCCAAGATCACCAAGACCTCCAAGTCCAACCTCTGACCTAATGCTAACAAGTCCTCCACTAAACCATATCCCTAAGCTCTACGTGAGACTGTAGAGTCAGATCCCTGTCTTGTAGCACTTGCTTGTTTCATTCTTGATGTAAGCAGGAGTTTTGGAATTTCTACTAATTCCTACTGACTGTGATGTTTTTGCCTGCTAGTCCATGAAATGATGGGAAGCATTACAATTTCTCATCCACTTACTGATCTTTTTACAGCTTATCCATCAGTTTGAATAGATGATATGCAGATTTTTATTTATATTTTTTTTTGTCAAAAGTACATACTTAAGAAAATCCTGCCCCTTTACCCCCCATCCTCCTGCAAGAAATCAGAGAGCACTTAAAAAACTAGCTTTTCGCTGAGGTCATCTATTTTACTATAAAACTGTATGCATGCTCTAGGTGATGCTGCTCGGCAGGGGGGTTGAACTAGATGATCTTCAGAGGTCCCTTCCAACCTCAGCTATTCCGTGATTCTGTATTTAGGAAAGATGGCTTGCAAACATGATTAGTAAAGATACTGAGCTTGCTTATGTGTTTAGATTATTAATTCCAGATCATTCTGTAGTACCTCGTAGTTACATGAAAAGCATCTTGGAAATGTTTCAGATATTTAAAATTAATTGGACTCTCCATATCTTCACTTCCACGGCTGGACCATTTTTATTACAGGGGACCAATTTTTGCTCTTGTTATAGCAATTGTAAATGTGAAATAAATCTATTCATTTCAATAGAGTTGCTCACAAGAGACTTTACAATATAATCCTGCAGTATTTGGCTCTACCAGACCAGTAAAGAATGTATCTGAAGAGGAAAGGAATTAAATTAAAATGTTATTTAAAATTTAATATTAGGATTGCATGATTTGTGTCCATTGTCACAAGTGATCTCATTCTGAAGTCTGGGGTAGAAACAAATTCTGTGCATTCAACTGAAGAACAGGCATGCTTAGTTTTTTTTTTTTTTTTTTTCCAGGCTTTTTCAGACATATATTAAAGGTTTCAACCCCTTCACTCATCCAGAATTAAATATTTTTTTTATGGAATTGTACTTCTGGGAGGGACTTATCATGTGTCTACGTATACATATGTATCATCATCCATGTATGCTTACAGACCTATCCACACATATCTCTGTATAATGAACAGTATAATTTGGAATTGGTCTTCAAAGATAGATGCAGCCACAGCATAAAGAGAAGGCTCTGCTGCTGCACATTTCTTACTGTGTTTTATGTATGTATCAATGATAATGGGATGACTATAGCCCTTTGTACTGGCCTTCCTCCCTATTGGAGCTGCAAATGACCACTTTGTCATTTGTAGTGCTGGCAAATGTATATCTTGTCCCAAATAAGGTGGTACCACTTTTAGATGACTTGGTTTGCAATACTTGGGTTATTTTGTGGTGTATGGTGAAGTAGTCTTTCAGTGCCTAGAGCTGGTCTTCCACTTGTTCAGTGACTTAAGGGGACAAACAAGCATGCTTGTAACGTAAATCAGGACAAAGATTTTAAACAGCTATAATAGTCCTCATAGAGTACCGAGTCGTTGTATCTGTGATGCTTTGATGACTCTATGTCCTTTTCTTATTCAGAATTCATTAATATTACCTAGTAAGTTTTTGATAAATCAAATTTTGACATTTTTCCCCAATAAAGTTATCCAAGTCAGTGGTAATTTAATTTATTTCCAGTTTGAGATATTTAATCACCATCTTCCATATGAGACATGCCTCAAACAGTAAGATACCCTGCTGAGCTCATAGTGCAATAGAAAACTTTGGTTTACTTGTTATAAAACAAGTGTGTGTGTCTGTGAGTGCATGTAGTAAAATCTGGTTTCATATGGCTTTTCTTACCCTTTTATTAAATTCTGGTAATGTAATCACTACAAATGCAGAAGTGCAATTATGGCTTGGGCAGTAATATGCTTAAAACTTTCAAAGAAGAAACTGTTTCCTAAATATGCCTGGCAGAACGTGTGGCTGCCCAGAGCATCTTGTTAGTCCCTAATATTGCCCCATGTCTGAAGATTTAGTTCAGATGGGTTTGCCAGGATTTGGGATTATTCTTTTTCAAGGGAATACTGAAAATAGCAAATATGTGAGTTCTTTACCCAGCTGATCTTTCCTTACCACCAGGACCAGTACTGAACCAGGAATGTGGTCTGCACTTGCTGCCTGTCTGCCCCACTAAAAGGGTTATATGGCTATGCAGACTGAAACTTCTTCCGGGCAGAGAAACAATTGGAGACATATTGCTGTGAAATATCCTCATGTGAAGGTAATATAGAGGATGTTTTATTTTGAGAGTGATGGCCAGTTAATTCCAGTTTTTATATATTATAATGAGATACTTTATGATACTAATGAGAAACAAGGCATTCTAGCTCCAAGATGGATTATGAGCTGGGAAGCATCCACAGCTGTGAAAACCGCAGGAGGTATATCCAGGTCTACCATGCTGAAATATTAGTTCAGAAAGGCAGTGAACTGAGCTTGTTTTCTTTATCTCCAAAGTTTTTCGTTGTCTCCATACAGGCTGGCAGGTTTTAAAAGAAACAGACTAGATGCTTCTTAAGATTCTTGATGTCAGTGTCATGGATCAGCATGATCTTGTGTGTGTGTTTTTTTTTTTTTTATGTCTTATAGCAAAATGCACATTGCTTTAGTGGATTTATGTTTGAAATGTAATAATGGGACCCATTATGGTTTCCTGAACATAACTGCACTTCAAAATCACTTTGTGTCTCCTTTCTGTAATAGTGATATGAGAAACAAAAGGAACAGAAAAATGGTGCCTTGTTACTGCACTTACCTGCTTGGTGCATGTCTTTTTGTGGCATTTGCTTTGAATTCTGTCAAGAATATGCTGTAACTATTGTCAGTTTTTGAAAAGCAATGTAGGTATATCAGAGTAAGCCAAATTCATGTATCTTATGTTGTATTTTTTTCTATAGATTCTGAGAACTATCAGGTAGTTACTGTATTAGAGATTCATTTTACTGAACTTTCAGCACCAATAAGATAGGCATCTAATCTGAACTACTCCCATATGCTCTCTAGGTACCTTCAGGTGGTGAATCATCCCTTCCATCCAAGAAACTTATTTTGGGAGAATGAGTCATTCTCCAGAAATGCCTGCCTGCTTGCAGCGACAATAGAGGCAGGTAAACTTAGGCTGGGGGCCCTGTCACATCTATAAAGTATGGTCAGATGAAGCTCATTCTTTTCTTCTCTTATCTGATGTGACTTGTTTAACAGCATGGTCATGGCTGTTTTAAAGAGAGAAGTGCAAAATCACACCGTGATTATTCCATAACATGTACTCTATGGTTTTAGAATCAAATCCTTTGTGGGCAGATAAATTAAGTGTCTCATTTGGCATTGCCCCCTGCATATTGAATATGTGCAACAAACCAGTATACTCAGAGGTATAAGGAGGGAGTAGATTGTTTTAGTTCAAAATTTGGCTGGCAAGCATTGTGTTCTCTTCCTTCTGGTTAAGCGTGTGAGTGATAGAATGAATGAGCACCTTGTTCCTCTCCTGTAGGGCATTACTTAAGACTCACAGGTTACCCCCAAGTTTTTAGATAACAGTTCTCAGACTCTCTGGCATGATACACATGAAATCTCTTGCAGCTACTCACGCTCCCCCTTTTTCATGACTCGTCACATTTTGCATTCTTCCAGTAACATGCTCCATTAATTTTGCCTATAGCTAAGTCATTGCATGTTTGCATCATTAGCATAAAATTTTGACTTTCAAATTAAAAAAAAAAAAAAGTCAAAGCTTTTGTTAAGCAGATATTCCTGTGTGATTATTACTAATATTGCCACCATCAAATTTGGAATTTAGTACTTGTATTGTTACTGCTATTTAGTTACTAATAGACTGCTATATATGACTCCCTGTTAAGGTACTGTTACATGATACTATTTTGGCTCTTTTATTTTTTTAATAATTAGTAACATCAAATACAGCAGGATAAAAGCTTTTCTAAAGGTTTGTTTTTTAGCTCCAAGCTGTGTCCAGCAGCATTTCTCTCTTTCATCTATTCCCTCCAAGTATACTTTTAATATCTTTAGCAAAGCGGCCTTTCAGTTCCTCTTTCAGAGTATTGTCCTTACAGTCTAGTCAAAAGGGCCTGTGATATCTACAGTTAGGCACTGTCTGGGACCTAAGTATAGGTACAACACAGCTTGTAATGTACTGTGGTACATGGCCACTGTAATAGTTACTGTGTTGTACTATGGGACTGTGGTGCTTCATCCAGAGTACTGGTACTACGTTAAACAAGCAGAAATATTGTCAAATGTCATAGCATATGGTGTAGTTCCCAGCAAGCCCGTAGACTAGGACAGAGGAGTTTCTAAGAGCTCTTCTCAAGCTCTAAAAAGCTCCCACCAACACTAGCACTTATCGATGTTCGTGTTTGCAGCCCTGTCAGGACACTGCTCTGCATAGTCTGCCCACAGCATGGAACTTCTGCTGCCTCTGCTGCTTACAGGCCAAAATGAGGCTTGCTGACTTCTGCTGCATTCCTGAGCAAGCTGTTGCATCTGAATAAAATCCATGCCCGTGCCACATCCAGGGTCTACTATATACCTGGGGCACAGGAATAAAAGAAGGGCATCTGTTGTAAGGCAACAAACAGGCAGTAAAACAAGTTGTTGCCTATGGCAGGCCCTGGGAAGCAGGCTGGGTGCTGCAGCAAGGCCAGCTTAACTCTGGGCAGGTAGCTCTCCCCAGGAACAGCAAAACTGTAAGCAAAGAGAGAGCTCTTGCAGCTTCCTTTCCACTTCTTCACATGGCCATCTTTCTATTTTGAGTGTAGCGCTAATGGCTTGGTTGCAAACTTCTTCAACAGCTATTTCATTATCTTAGTTAACCTAACTAAATGGCACTGGAAACCTAAATATTTTACCTTTCCTTCATTTTATTTCTAGGTATGTGGAACAAAAGCACCTTGTTAGCCAGTTCCACGTCCATTTTAACCTCACTTAATACACTGGGTGATGGTGTACATTTCCCCTTGATTATATTTTCATCAGTAAAATGGCAGTTGTGGTTCCATATGCTTTTAATACTTAGGCTTAAGATAATTTAATCATTTTAAAATAAATTGGAGGGTATATATTTAATTGTTTCAAATTAGATTTCGGAAATTATTGAATAACAGGTGGTTCTTCAAAACTTAGCAGCAGTCCGTTTTTTAAATTTAATTTTGTTTTGCTTCTACTATGCCAAACAGAAAATACAGTCATTAATTTGAGATGCACTCATTTACTACAAATGCAGTATATTTATTTTTAACCTTTAAAGTGCCATTGTCTTTAAGAAATCCTCAAAGTTAGGTGATAAGATTGAATCTCTAACTACGGCTATTGTTTTGAGCCCAAACAGGTCATTTGGATTAGAGATGTCAAAGTCCTAGATGAGGGAGGCCTTCAGCAACTGCTAATGGTCTCAGAAATAGATAGTAAGATCCAACTATTGTTTTATTAGAAAACTCCAGAAGTTGAGATTTCCTAAGTTTTTTCTTAGAACACGATGTAAGAACCAACTCATGCTGTACCATGTTTTGTTTCTTCTAAACAACATATTGCAGGCTTTCCCTGGTGAATGCAAATGATCACATGTTCTTTAGCCATACTGTAAGGCCTCCCAGTGTTGTTGCACTTGCAATCTCCATTAAGAATTAGAGGTTCCGAGCTGTTTGTGCACTTCCATTTAAGCAATGCATCATTTAACGTCTTACCTTTTGAATTCTTGTGGAAAGTATAAATGAGAGAGGGAGGACTACTTCAGGCTAAATTTGTCTTTAGATGCATTTCAGTGAGACTCCTTGCCTTTAGTTAACAATTTTTTTTTCAAACTGAGAGTAGAACTGGACATTACCTTACTGGGAATGTGCTAGGCCATCTATGAGATGGGAATAAAGGGACTTTACAGAATTTTGAAAAAAGAGTGGAGGTGGGCAGGTAGAATTTAGGCCTTAGGCTTTGTGTAGGTAAAGGCCTTCATTCTTTGAAAATGTTCCAGAGCGTCTCTAACATCCAGGCAAATTTATCCTAATGTGAACACTTGTTGTTGGCTCTGTGAAGCAAAGCACTAACTGCCAGTATGGAGGAACATAGGACAAAGATTCAGACACGCTCCAAAGATGAGCGAAAACACGTTTTCTTCAGCATTTCTTAACATCATACAAATGTAGAATATCATAAGTTGGAAGGAGCCCACAAGGATCACTGAGTCCAACTCCTGGCTCTGCACAGGACCGCCCAAAAAATCAGACCATGTATCTGAGAGTGTTCTCCAAACACTTCTTGAACTCCAGCAGGCTCAGTGCTGTGACCACTGCCCTGGGGAGCCTGTCTCAGTGCCCAACCACCCTCTGGGTGCAGAACCTTTCCCTAACCCCCAGCCTGACCCTCCCCTGTCCCAGCTCCATGCCGTTCCCTCGGGTCCTGTCACTGTCCCCAGAGAGCAGAGCTCAGTGCCTGCCCCTCCGCTCCCCTCGTGAGGGAGCTGCAGGCCGCCATGAGGCCTCCCCTCAGCCTGCTCTGCTCTGGGCTGAACAAACCCACTGACTTCAGCTGCTCCTCCTACATCTTCCCTTTGAGTCCCTTCACCATCTTTGTAGATAAAAGTATTGTATTCTTCTTGGTAATATACATGCTGTGCAATAATATATATGCTGTGCAAGTCTGTTGTGGGATTTCCTGTGCTTATAAAGCCAGTTGAAACACAAGGTGGATTATTTTGAAGTCAAGAAAGGCTTTTAGAACATCTATCAAGGTTTGTACTTCAGTGAAAATGTTCAGTCAACTAGCCAGAAGGACACTAGCATATGTTGTTTCACAAGACTGATGCAACTTTAACCCTGTATGGCTTTGCTTCATGTAGGGTAAAAAATCATAAAATCATAGAATGGCTCAGGTTGGAAGGGCCATTAAAGGTCATCTAGTTCCAACCACCCTGCCATGGGCAGGGATGCCACCCACTAGATCAGGTTGCCCAGGGCCTCATCTAACCTGGTCTTGAACAGCCCCGAGGATGGGACATCCACAACCTCTCTGGGCAACCTGTGCTAGTGGCTCACCACCCTCTGAATGAAGAATTTTTTCCTAGCCTCTAATCTAAATCTCCCCTCTTTTAGTTTAAAACCATTCCGCCTTGTCCTGTCATTATCTGATTGAGCAAAAAGTTGCTCTCCATCTTTTTGTAAGCCCCCTTTAAGTACTGAAAAGCTGCAATGAGGTCACCCCGAAGCTTTCTCTTCTTTAGACTGAACAGCCCCAACTGTCTCAGTCTTTATAAGAGAGGATAATTTTCATGGCCCTCCTCTGGACCTGTCCTAACAGGGCCACCTCCTTCTTGTGCTGGGCGCCCCAAACTTGGATGCAGTACTCAAGGTGGGGGTTTCACAAGAGCAGGGTAGAGGGGGCAAAATCACCTCCTTTGACGTGCTGGCCATTTCTCTGTTGATTCATCCCAGGAAATAGTTGGCCTTTTGGGTTGCAAGTGCACACTGCTGGCTCATGTCATCCACCAGAACCCTCAAGTCCTTCTCTGCAGGGCTGATCTCAGTGAATTTTTCTCCCAGTCTGTGCTCATGTCCAGGATTGTCCTGACTCCAGTGCAGCACCTTGCACTTAGACTTGCTGAACCTCATTAGGTTCACATGGGTCCACTACTCAAGCTTGTCCATGTTCTTTTGGATGGCATCCCTTCCTTCTGTTGTATCAACTGCAGTATTCAAAACTGCCTGTAATACCACACAGATGTTATGTTTTCTAATTAAAGAAACAATTAAGGAAAGTCCCTATTTTTTTTTCCTGCATGTTCAGTAGATGGTGGCATCATATGATGCTTTTTTTCAGTTGTGATACCTTAAATTAGTTTGCCCAGCAGTTAAACAGTGGACAGAGAGTTTATACTTACCTGCCAAACAATGACTTAAACACCACTGTAGATAATGGGCAGTGTTTTTTCAGAAGAGATATTAGGCAGGGCTCTGGGGAGATTTTCTAATCTTTCTGAGAACTGCTACACAGGAAACAAATTTGACGCTATATTAAACCTGGAATGAATACATTACTGTCAAAGTAGTTATTACTAGTTTACCCTGGTGTACTTCTGAGCAGAAATTGGCAGTATAGATTCTGTCTGGGTGGGTGCTAAAGATGAACAGATGGATGCTTTTTGCCACATTTTATCTTAAGCATTGAATAAAATGGTAATGACGTATTTGGCTATGACAATTTCTGCAACTGGAAGTTTCTGAAACTAAAAATGTTTCATCAGTGCATATCTTTTCCTCTCTTATAAGCTATTCTGGTTTGGCTCTTGATGACTGAACTTTTCTGCTTTATGTGCAACTCTAAATTTACTTGTTATTAATGCCACCGCCTAGGCTAGACAAGAAAAGGACTAATTTTAACTCTGCTTGACACCACGGGCAGTGTTTGGCATCATGCTGAAGTGATTTATCTATCTCATATTAAACTTCATACTTCTGGTGAAGACTAGATTGTCACCTGCATCCCAAATTAAAGCAGTTGCACTGCCCTGAATGTTGTTTTTTATTATTATTATTTTATTTTTATTTTATTTATTTTTTTAATAGGAGGTGAGGGTGCAGGAATGAGAAAAGCAAATGCTTCTTTGACAGGGAAACATCATTAAGTAACTTTTAAAGTGGATGAAACTATTCTCTGTTAAGGTTGTTATACATAAAAGATTTTCCAGTGCCTCATTTACTTGTTTTCTTTTAATAGAACAGACTAATGATAAAATAAAACTGTACCAATTCTCAGTCTGTTATAGTTTTCCTTAAAATTGAGTTCATCATTCAGAATGGCTGTCATCCATTTTTAATTAAATTATATTAATGCAATCTTTTATGATTATGTTCAAGAGATAGCCCTTAATGGTTACTTTCCTGGACTGCCAGTACAGTTTCTGTGTATGTTGTGTGTCAAAGTGTCAGACAGATGATACAGATGATGCAAATTGGGCAAAAACTGTGAAGCTGTAAAATTAGCCAACCTCTGCTCTTGATATTTTTATCTTCCATGTGTTGCATTTTTAAATAGGTTTCTAGTCTTGTTAGAATTGGCAATGACAGAGGGTGACACGATCACTGAAACAGAGGCGGTGAAACATATATCTGCTTATTTTAGCTATCTGACTGTGTGTTTTTTTCTCTTGAGGTCCATCTGCTACCACTGGCTCAGAAATCTGATTTAGATGCACCACAATGCCCTTCCATCCCAGAAACTGCATAAATGCAGCACTGATTCACAATCTTAAATCTAAGTGGGTGGAAAGTGCATTTCATTACACTAGAGCTTGAATTCTTCAAATTCCTTTCTCTTGCTTCTGGGAAGATTGAGAGCTTTGCTATTCCAGCAGTGGGATTAGATATAAACCTTAAAAAGCCTTCTTTCATTGAACTATGGGTTCTATGGGCACTGTGGGTTGCCTGGTTCTCGCTCTGGTCTGAACTTGCCCTAAACACGGTCATTCATCTCCAGCTTGCTTCAGTTTGGTGCAAAGCTTGGCAAAAGTAAACTCCATCTTTTTGTTTCTCTCATTTTTTCATGTCTCACCAATGTACGTTTTTCTACCAGCTTGTCTGTATCACCTCCATGACCCCTCTTGCATTAACTGCATACTGTTGCCAGCATGGGTTGCAAAATCCTCTCATCTTTAGACACTGTTCAAGGAGCTGGAACCTGTGCTACAAGGCAAATTGGCTGTGGCCAACACTGGGGCTTCCTCTCAAACTTTCAGGAGCTCAGTGTCATTGTCTTGAGTTTGGCATCTGTTACCTCAGGGTGAACAAAAGAGTCGTAGTAGAACGAAGTTTCTGTAGCTCAGCAGGGGCCACTTACAGACCATTTTGCTGTAGCCTCCCCAGGTGGGTGCCTGATTATACATCAAGAGCTACTGTGACAGTGCTACCACAGGAGCTGGTGGAATGTCAGGATGGGCTTGCTAATGAACACTAACAACCCTTAGGTAAGCACAAGTCCTGTTTTCACAGATTCAGTGCCAGAAAATGACCTTGTCTTAGCAGCAAAAGAACACTGATAATGCCAGGCTATCAGCCTGTGATGTGGCAAATGTCACAGTCACTTCTTCCCTAGTTTCCAGTTGTGATAATATGAGCTCCACAGAGTCTCTTCCTGAGTATCAGCTCTTTGGTGTGGGACATGCATTTGGATGCTTATCTGGGTGTATTTTCCTTAATATCCTGGTTGCCAATCTCCTGAATGGTACGCACTATGCCATGGCCTTTGGGAGGCATTAGGGTGAAGAAGACAGGGTACTCAGAACTTCCCTGAACCCTAGAGCCACCACAGAGCCAGCCTGCTGGCACAGGGCACTCTGTAGAGCCAGTATCCTGTGAGCATCCTTTATGTCTAACACCCAAGGGCAAGATAGCTCTCTTGTCTTTGCTTCCAGATTCAATACTGGCTTATCACAGACAAGACCTGCTCTTAGACAAAGCCTGTTTGGTCCCTGTCTTCCACGTATAGGAACAGGAATGTCCTTTCAGGAACTACACTGTGGTCACAGAAGAAGTCTGTGTGAGGTGACTAGAGGAAACAAGTTCCTGCATACCACCTTGCTGGGCAACTTTTATGAATTTCATGTCTGAATCAGGGGAAGGAGTTGTCCAGAGAAGCTGCAGTGACTGAAACCTGGCTCTCTAATGAGAGTTTCAAAGGGATCTTGTAACAGAGAGTAGATTTCCTGTCAGAGACTTGTAGGGATTTCATTGGAAGGGTAGCCTTGGTGTGCAACCTCAGAGTGATAAATGTAATCCTAGCCCTTGAGATAGGAGGTATTGTTTTTTTTTTTACAATTTAAATCTCTTCTGTTGCTCTGTCCTGGTGTGCTCTACCTGGATTTATCCCAGACATGACCTCATGCTGTCCAGACATTTTATGACCAAAAATCTGGGTTTCTTGTAGGCAACTGGTATAGTAATGGAAAAAAATTGTGTGTTTCTCTGTAGCTCTCCTCAAATAGCACGAAGCTGGGACCAAGTCCATGTGAAACCATGAAGCTTGTTGGAGCCAGCTCAAGCCATTTGGGTGCTCAAACCTCCACTTATTTGAAGTGTTGGGTCTAAATGCCAGCCAGAACATACCCCAACTGAGCCAGACCTGTGCATGGGTTGGTTGGGCAGCTGGCTACTACCAGCCCATCTGAGTTCTCCCTGCCCTCTTCTCAGTGAAGTCTTTTTGTCTTGGATTCTCTCTAATATATCACAATGCTTCATAATGTTTATGAGTCGAATTTGAGTGCTGTTTCCTAAAAAGCCTTCAAATAGTGAATATAACCTGACAGAACGCGTAACACAGATTTTCTGAAAGAAATTGATGATGCTGACTAAAGCCAGCCTGATCCTTCCCCTGCAGATATTATTAACTGTTTACCCCAAGCAAGTGATGCTTGCCCAATTGCTATTTCAGGTTAAGCAGCTCATCAGTAACAAAAAGGTAGCAGTAATAAAAGAAGATTGACAACTTAAAAACAGTGTCCTGCCACAAACTTTTAAAGCACTAAAACAACACCTCTGTGATTGGAAATAAAAATTAACATGGAAGAAATCCACTACAGAGATGAGCTATCTTGAGGCTTAGTCAATTAGAGTTTGAAAGCAATTTGGAAAAATTTTTGAATATATGTCAGTTCACCCAGCTGTTCTGAAAATTAGGAAAAAGTGGCTGTGGCAAAAAAACACAGAAGTAGTTATTTGTGCTTCCCCTGTGCTCTCCTGAAAGCCAGAGGTAAGTGTCCATGCCTTCTTCAACTTATCTTTAACCCAGTCTTTCATACTATTTTCTGCTCCTCACCTTCCTTCAGGATGAGCACAGGTGAAATTACAGATGCTGTACAGTAAGTCCAAAGATAAAGTGCAAATCACTTTCTGTTGTATGTCTAATTCTGGCTGCCTCACCCCCCATGTAATCAAAAAATTATTATTATTTTTTTTTTCCTTTCCCCTATTTTAAAGTCCTTTCCATCTGAAAGTGGCATGTAGAGTGGAGCTGTAGCCAGAGGTACATTTTCTGGAAAAGTTTCAACATAATTGGACAATGTCTGTTTTGCAGACGAGGAACTCTAAAAAAAAAACAACCAACCAAACAAACAACAAAAAAAAAAACAAAAACAAACAAAAACAAACAAACAAAAAAAATAAAAAAAAACCCTAGGTGTTTCATTTTTTGAAATGCCTTGTGATATTTTCTGTAAAAATCTTATCTCAGAATCAGCTCGACCTAGAAATGTCAGTACATTGGAGATGCTTGCTAGTGTGGATCTTGGCAGTCCAGAGTGTCTCAGCAGGCTCTAATGACTCTGCCAAAAAGTCTTGTGGAGAAAATTAATCTCTAGCAGAGCCAAGTTGCTTCAGAAAATAAACCAGGGACTTAGATGATTTGCCATAGTGAAGCATCTTTGGCAATTATAAATAACCTGCCTTGCTCCCTCTCTCGTGCCTCTCTGGCTGTGCACTTGACTCAAAGCTATTTGCAGTGCTTGGAAAACCTGGCCACCATCATGCCTCGTGCATGCTGTGTGCAGGTGGTGGGAGCTAAGACCATGAAGATTTTTCTTCATTCACTCTTCTTTGGTGCTTTAATAACTGGATTTAAGCCAGGATTGCCTTCTGCAAAAGATGGTGCCTCTTGTTTCCTAATATCTAGTCAATTTGAGCGCTTATTCCTTCTCCTTGGGAAAACAGTGCCATAGGGCATGCTATGATGAATCAAAGGGTATGGGGTAAGGAGAGGGATATACAGAAGGAAGGAAGATGGTAGCAATACACTGATGAATGGATTGAATCAGAAAACTCTGATGTCCATCCCTGGCTGCTGTGAACTTATTTAAAGGTGCAGGGAGTGGAGCATAGTGGAGCTGACTGCACGTCAGCCTCTCATGATATGATTGCAGCCCTACTGCTGCCACATGCAGCTTGGCAAGGTCTGGCAAACCCTGGGATACCCAGGGCAAACAAACCCACACTGTGCTGTGAGCTGTCACGTATAGGAAGCTATCGGCACACACAAGGTGCTTCCTATAAGTAAGAGAAGGGTAAGGAGAGCTTGAGCCTCAGTTCTGTTTTGGTTCTTTGCCTTTATGCAGCCCAAGTACTGTCTTCCCAGGATTACTTAACCAATGGATTCATATTCTGAATAAATTTTGCCTGGGTTACAGGCTTTGCCTGGGTGTCAGGGGAGGAAGCATTCAGTGTGGGAGAGTCTGGGACCAAATCTTTGCCTTTGGGTTTCTCCTCTGTTCTTCTCCCCGCTGAATAATGAATGGTACAGCTCATGAGGAAGGTTAAGACAGGCCCTGCAGAGGTTACAGTCAGCTTTTAGCATTCAACAGAACCTGCTACAGTTAAAAAAAAAAAAAAAAAAAAAAGGAAATCTGGGTCCCATTTGGCATCACTGGGCTTAGGGAGAAAGGTTGAGTGAGTCAGTAGTAAATAAATGGGGTATGTGGCAAGACAACAGGTGGCTGTATCAGCAAGAATATACATGACCTTCTGTTGTTCCTCTGAGCTCCTGTTTGACAGAAAGCTCTAATCATTTTGGGTAAACAGAGCTATAAGCTGCAGATAGACAAAAAGGCACAAGAAGGAAATTATTCAGTGGGCAGAGAAAGCAAACCTGCTCTCTTCAGCTTTTTTCCATCTGTTGATCCCCATTGAGAAATTGAAAAGGCAGTCACTGGGGAGTCCTGATCTGCTGGCAGTCCAAAGTGATTATTTGATTTGCTTTCACACAGTTGCAGTGCTGAATCTCAGTGTTCCAGCAGGAGCCACCCTTATTATTTCAAGGTATTTTAGCTTTCACAGTCACTGTTTTTCTTGTAAAGCTTTAGTTTTCAAAATATGCTCTAATCTAACATAGTGTAAATCTGAAGATTATGGAAATTTAGGTAACATTAAACTGTGGTGGAGGAGGGGAAGTGTACAGCAGTTTCCAATTTGTGCTAGTTTTTTTTGCAGCTTTGAGTTGCAGAAATAATAACAGTGTTTAAAGGAGTCAGCAAGGGGCTGTAATAAGAAGAATGCCTTTCATGGCTATGAACATGCTGTCCATGTAATGTTGTGTGTGATTCATTCGGATTCACTATATGATGCATTTTTTTTCCTTATTATATTAGTTATAGTTTGCACTCTTCTTTGCGTCAGAGAAATCCACGTATTTACCTTTCCTGAGGCCCTCGTTTCTGCAGACCTCCAATACTGACTTGAAGCAGACCAGCCTGGTCTGACTGATGTTAATTTGAGTAATCTCCGCTCATTTCTTACACTGCAATAGTTAGAGAACAACCCCACTACATATGTCAAGCAAGGAATTATTAAAGAGAGACTCTTAGAAGGAAAATATTGCCTTCCCTTCCGAAGGACATATCTCCTGTACTCATACTCCCAAGAATCAAAGTCAGAACAGAAACAAATGTTGGCCTCCACAGAATTCATGCTAGAGGTCACTAATACCTTGGGGGACCTCCACATTCAAACTGGTGCAAAAATCTTAATCCTCAATATTTTCTGTAGGCTTTTCAAGGTACACATGACAAACATGGCACCTCGTTGATCCTGTCTCTGACTCTGCTCCCAATACCTGAACTCGAAGTCAATATATATGCAGATTGTACAATGTATGGGATAAGCTGTATCACTCTGAACAGAACATCAAGCCATTATTAAGTCAATGACTTACCAGGACAACCCAGGCAATTACTATCATACTGCGCAATTTTCAGTATAGATCTTCTGAAGATGAGTAGAGAGAACAGAAACTTGAGAAATAAGTTAAAAAAAAAATAGCTGAAGAAATGAATTTTGCAAATATCTGCAGTAGATTTCCAGGCCAGTGGATCATTCCTCTCAGAATCCAGAGACTCTGCCAAACAAGCCATAAAAAAAGATGGAGGATTTGCCCTGACAGATGTTTAGCTATTGCAACAGCATGTATAGTATAAATATTTGAATAGCACAAAATACAACAAAGGTATCAATTATGGACTAAGGATTCTTATACTTCTATGTTTTCTTCATGGTCAAGATAATAAAACTGGTGTTTTGGTTAACTTTCTCTCTCTCTATATATATTGTGGTATGAGGAGAAAACAGTCTGAAAAAATATATAAACATTTCCAGGCTTTTCCTCTGAAAGTGACAACTAGTGGGGTTTTTGAATATACACTATGCAAGGAGTCAATGGATAAGAAGCAGGGGTGTGTTTTTCTTTTCCTGTGTTTTTCTTTTCATGTTTGCAAAAGAAAAAGTTTAAGAATTAATCATCCATATCTGAATTGTAAAGCCCTGAAACATTTCACTATCATCTAAGTAAGACAGGATGAAAATTCATGACAAATGTCATAGTTATAAAGAATTGACCAGGAAAAAAATGATGTATGGCTCTTCTCTTAAGGTCTGGGATAAAAGAAGTGGAGAAAACACAGGATACCTCTTGGCTGTGATAGCAATAACATCTTCATGACTCTGTCTTCATGTCTTGTCTGAAAGGGAGCCTTGTGATACTTGGTGGGCTTTGTACAGGTGAACTCTGCACAAATGCTAAGTTTTATTGGTTGAATTCACAGGTGGAGGTGCTGATCTGGAAGCTGCAATAGGACAAGCAATTGATTTGAGATGCCTATGCAAAGTGATGAAGTTCTTCTTAAGAAGGGCAGGCCACACTGAGTTTTGCTGTTCCCTGGCCAAGGACAAAGTAACTTGTCACTTACTGGCTGTGAGGTGGAGGTGAAGATTTTTGGTAAGGGCAGAGCTGCTTTTCTTACGGATGCCCAGAGCTGCTTTTCTTACGGATGCCAGATATGCAGCTGAGGTGGTCAGCACCCTAGAAACTGCCAGCTCTGTTTGTGCCTAAAATCATCCTCAAGATGCCTGAATTAGAAGCTTAGTCACACAGTCTGCCAATTTAATCAGTGAAGAAAAGCAGACACCTCCAGGGAATGAATGGCATAAATCTTAGTGCAAGCGCATCCTAAAAATAGTTGTGAGGAATCCACACCTGAGCCTCCTGTGGGTGAGTGGCTTTTCTTAAGTGGACAAAGGAAATTTAGTGAGGAATTAAAAACCCCATGACTACTGCATATGCTAGGAAAAAGTTAATAGCATAGTCAACAAAAAGCATTTTTCTGCCTTCAATAAATATATAGATGCGTAATAGTTAAGAAATTTATATAAAATAGTAAATAATAATACAGAATGATACACTCACATAGAATAAATGTATATAAATAAATACATATGTAGATCAAAGGAAGGAAATAATATTTTCTTTTGAATTCAAGAATTAATGAAGTATGACAGCTGTAGTAGAAATGGGTGATAACTGGAGTGTAACAAGGATATATATATACCTGTGATCTGTATGTGGGGGGTATGTGTGTGTGTGAATTTACAAGCAGTTTTCCCTACTCCCTCACAAGGAAAACATACCTAAAGGAAGGCAGAATATGATTGTATGTGCACATAACTCAGGTACCATTTCTGTGATTCTTTGCAGTCATAGTCCTCCAAGTTTCAGGGTAAGGTCTACATTTTTATTATTATTGTTATTTTTATTACTCAGACCACATTTTTCCTCTATTAAATATACATGAGTATTTTTATGTGCTGGTAGTGGTGGTTGCAGACATGCCAAGGCACATAAAAAGGCATAACAACAAGGTGTAAGAAGCCTCAGGAAATCAGTAGAATGCTGTAGTTTTGTGTATGAAATTTTTGTGTTCTTGCAGCCTTTCTATCTGATTTCCACTGTTTCAAACCTTGGATCTCCTTTGTGTTATGTCTATTAATAAGCTGCTGTCAATCTAGTACCTCTGTGCAGTCTTCAAAATAAGGCCTTAGATTATGAGAGGAAAGTAGGGAAGGTGTAAATTGCAATTGGTAGTGTAACTCTGGTGGTGTGAAAGTCCTACTAGTACAGAGAATCTTATTTTCTTCTTCAACTAAGAGAAGTACACCACTTCAATGTTTTTATTTTGAGTGACATTGTTAAGTCTGTGGCTGACAATAATATTGTAAGCTTCTAAAAGCTTATGTGGACTTCATAGCATCCAGGGAGTTAGAGAAGATGAAAAAATTACCATGGCTTTAATGACATATTTGACATTTGTTTATGCATTACTATGTCCTATTCACATGCAGCTATGCTCAGTACACTTTTAAGAGCTGCTTGTCTTCACTATTTAAAGAGGCAATAAATCAGGAGGGGTTCTGGTGTGAGCACGATGGAGGAAGTCTGGGGGAGGTGGCAAAGCTGGCCAACCCTCTCTAAAGCCCTGCCCAAAGATGCATGAGATGGGGTCAAGCTTCAGTGGTCCTGAATGGCATTTTGAAACTCTGTTGTGCTTGTGCCTGTCTTCAGTCCCCAGTCCTAAATTTGATGCTATTGACCTTGAAAGTCGTGGAGCATTCATGCACTCATGCAGAAGCCAGGTTCTGCAATCCACTTACCTGCTGGCCACCATGGGGGATAACCTCCCTCACACCAAGCTCAGAAGATTGCCAGTGGTTAATGGAGCCCCACTCTCTTCAAGAAAAAGAGATACCATTTACCACAAAGTCTGATCTTCTTTTACCCATTTTCAACTTGAATGATTCACCCTATAAAGCTCTTCTACTTCTTAAATCTAGGAGATAAAGGACAGCATAGCTGCCATCCTGCCATCACTGCAGAGGTCAAATGTCACACTCAGAAAGCCATCTCAGCTGCTAGAAGGAACAAGGGAAGGAGAGTATGCAGTGAGCATAATGGCTTTCGGGTTGAATTGTTTCATACTAACTAGAACAGAAATCAGTAATGCAGAGTAGGACACCTCCTGAGCTGTTAAGTCCAGTCCTCTGCTATCCCAGGTAACCATGCTATATAGTTTCCTTCAGAAATGCCAGTCTGTATAGCTGATTTGCCTTAAAGCTTTTGACTTGAATGATACAACAGAAAATCTTCAGGCTAATGTTCTCACAAATAAATTGCATGATGAGGTCTAAATCTAATCTGAAAATGGAAGTCACCAGGTTTGCTAACTCCAGAGGAAAATAAGCTATGTCATGTGAAAAGGAGAGATAAAGCAGAATGTTTTGATGAATGTTATGCAACTCCAGCTGTTTCATTCAGTGTAATATTTTTAGTCATAGCTGCAGTACACAATATGTGTGTATAATCTACAGAGGGATTTATTTTAAATAATTGTGGATGAAAGAACCAGGAGCATTGTTCAGAGAGCTATCTCAGCTCATCCTCAGCTTACATCTCTGAAAACACAGAGGGGAAGATACTACCCTATAAACTTCCAGAAACAGCAATTAAAGTCATGATTACTTCCATATATATGGATTTTTAAAGTAACACCTTCTGGAGGGATTTTCCTCACACACACACAGCAACGCTGACTTCCCACTGCCTGCAGCCTGGCTCTGGGACACTGCAGAAGCTGAGAACCTGAGCACCATGTGGTAAAACAGCATTTCTTCATGAAAAAGTATAAAACAGAGAGCAGGCATAAAGTAATTCTTCCTGTTTATGTTCTCCCAGCTGTTGCTACCAGCAAGTTAAAAACCACCCACGTTGGAGGCTGCTTCAGAAACACTGTCTTCAGTCACGTTAAGCAAACCCGATATAACAACATGGTGTGAACAGGCATTTCCTTCAGAAGGTCAGCTTAATAGTTTCAGGGAGCATCATCCATTTTCTGGGTTATGGGATTATGCAGCCAATGATTATTTCTGATTCACCCACTCTGTTTTAAAGGGTACTCATTTGTATCCTCTCTCGGTTTTGTCCTTTTTAACCAGTGTTCAATATAGTCAGTATTTCCTTGCTAGGAATCTATTTCAAAGCTCTTGGTCAGCCATTTCCCATCTTCCATCATCTCTAACATCATTTTCTGTACCCTTTTCTGTTATTTTCATGATAAAGTGAACAAAACCATGTACAGTGTTCTACTATTTATTTATTTATTTATTCCCAACCCCCAATACAAAACTCACTTAATGCCATTAAAACAGAATCTGTGCTTATGTTCAAATTTTGGCTTTGAAAAGAGGGAGTGCTTCGAATTCTCTTGCAAACAGTCTTTGAAAATGCCACATGGTTTTATTAAGTACTTCTAAAGCAGTTGCATGTTTGAAGACATTATCTGTCATATTTATAGGCAATGCCAATGTCTCTTAAAAAATAATCCTTGTCTGTTGGTGGTCCGTGACCTGCAAATACTGAGGCAAGCTGCTGCAAAGATTTTTTTTTTCTATCTTGAAAAACTTACATTCATTGTACAACATCTCAGATGCCTACATCTGGAAGCAGCAGCTGAACAAACAAACAAAAAAACCCTACAAAGGGACACTTTTAAAGTTAAGGCAACAGAGAAATCTGGGCATTCAGATTCATTTACACGGTGGCTTTGTCATTTGTGCAAAATGGTCTCAGAAATTTTTACTGCGACCTCATGAAACATGCTGTGAGGCTTTTCTCGATGCAAGCCCTGGAGGATTGCTGGCTCATCGGCACAGCAGATGTTAACACTACAGTTCTGTGACCCTCTGGATGGGAAGGAGAGTGGGCTGTCAGCCTGGCGTGCCAGGACAATGGTGTGGCAAAAGGTGCAGTCATCTGCCCTGACGCTTAGGAGTCAGGCACTCAACACAAGGAAAGCTCAAGCTCTCTACATTACTGGAAGTTTTCAAACCTCCAGAATCCATCCCTTGATCCATGTGTTTCTTCTCTACCTGTGTGATGGGGATAATAACATGTCCTTATCTCAGAACAGGGCCCATAGACCAGCATTTTTTAAGGCTTTAAGCTGGATAAACAGCAGAGCACAACAGTGTGATACAATGTCAGCTGTTACACATGTCCAACTACCATAGGATTTTCTCAAGGTTTGTTTTCTTTACTGAGGTTTGTGAACAATCACTGGCATTCAATTGGAACTGAGATTAAGAAGGCTTTTTTTTCAGTTATAAATGACACTTTCCTATGCATTTTATTTAAAGATATTGACATCTCTTCCGGCAGCTATGTGCAGTTCCACTTATGAAAGCATTTTGAACACAGAAACAGGAACTGTGCAGGTTTTATGCCCCAGAAGCATGCACTATTCTTCTTCTCACTAGATGGAGGTCCAGTGCCATGAAAACTGCAGCATTCTTGATTCTTCAAGTTAGTGATGAAGTTGAAATCATTGCCATAGCAATCTAGGCAAAACTTTGCAGTATATCTGTTCTCTGAGTAGAGGACACAGATAAAGGAATGCATATTTATAGATCTGTTAAAGCCTATAATACCCTCTGGTAATAAAACTTTTAGAAAAGGGAATTTAAAAATGCCATAAAGTTGTAGATGTTTAGATGCAGATGTCTAGCTGTAATGAAGACTTTATAAAATCCAGTTGTGCTGAATAAATTTCTTTTGGCAAAAGCAGAGCTATTTAATAGATCACATCTGCCTGTCTGATGCTGCATTAATCCTGACAGTAAATTGCTGTAACTAATCTGTTTTAATTAGGGAGAGTAAGGACTGCCATTTATTTTGCTTTTCGAATTTTTCAGTAATCATGCTGCACCATGCCAGTGCATTTAATGCTCACCAGTCCTGGTACCAGAACAAATACAGGTAAGACCTTTATTTAAGGGTACCATCCATTTGCACGAAGGAGTCCTATTTAACCTCCTCCAATCTTCTATTAGATCTGCTTTTCACTTCCCAGAAAGTCTGTAACCCCTTTGTCCTAAAACATTCCTCTTTATTGTCATGCTGGAATTCTCTGAGAATCATTTCTCAGAGTTAATATGAAAGAGGGAGTTGAACCTGTGAGACAATATGCAAATAAATAGATAAATGAAACAGGGAATAAGGAAATGGGGACTGAATTAGAGTTGATACTCTTTTAGTTTGCAAGCCAATGTACTTACCGTGCTGTAAGTATGGTGTGGGTGGTCACCCACATCACCTAGTGCTTTGGGTGATGGGAGAAGGGAGTTCAGTTTCTCTCTATCCCTCAGACTTTCTTTATGACAGATCAAATCCTTTCAGCTCAAGCATATAACAGTTCCAAAAATATCATCTAGATCATTTAATTGTTCAAAATCTAGGTCACGAAGACGAGATATTCCTTAGCCTGTCAGTGACTTTAAAATCTTACAAAATTCATCACATGTCTACAGCTCCCAGTGCTGGCACTATCTTCCTGGCAAATGCTGGGCAGAACACACCCAGTTCACAGATTTCACAGATTTGGAGTCCATACAGTATTTTTTTTTATAATGCTTCTGCCTATTGTAGACTTGTAATTTAATTTAATTTAATTTAATTTAATTATTTTTTAAGATGTTAAAATCTCATCCATGCAGAGATTGCTGGTTACTGTGAATTCTCCTGGATACATATTGTGAAATGTAAGTCATCTACAGTGGAACTTAGATACATAAATATAGGTGTCTAGTGGCATGTTTGGAGACGTGTGTCTTCCTGGAGAGGCATCTGGGGGCAAGATGGGAACACTAAAGCATCTCAAATGGCAATCTGTGCCAGAGCCCTGTGTCTGGGCTCTGAAATTTCTCTTCTTTGCACAATAAAGGAAATCAAGCACCTGAAGAAAAATCATGTATTCTGCTTAGGAGCCTGGCATCTGAAAATTTACTACAACAATGCTAAATGCTTTTTTAGCCATCTTCCTTGGTGAAGGCAGCTTTAGGAGTTACTATCTGGGTAAAGTAAGGGCCTCCATACTTCACAGAGATGAGAATATATAACTTGCAGTTTATGAGGTGCTAAACTACCAAGGAAATATTGTCTGAGTAAATATTGTCATTAAAACAACCTGGGCAAGCAGCTCCACATCTCTATCCAGGAAGTTTCAGCCCCACTGAACCCTGCGGGGCTTGCAGCAGACTCAGCATGCACTGCAAGACTGGGGCTTGAGTTATGAGCTGTGGAAAATGTGTTCATTTTGGAAATTAATGGACATTTCATGTTGATGAATTTGGGATGGATAAATACATTTAATCATAAAAAGCAGCATGGATGCTTCAAAATATTCCATTTAGGCCTGGATTCCTAAAAAAAAAGAAAAGAAAGGAAAAGAAAGGAAAAGAAAAGAAAGGAAAAGAAAGGAAAAGAAAAGAAAAGAAAAGAAAAGAAAAGAAAAGAAAAGAAAAGAAAAGAAAAGAAAAGAAAAGAAAAGAAAAGAAAAGAAAAGAAAAGAAAAGAAAAGATTGTTACATAATTTTTGCCATTGATCCCCTTGCCAAATCCCTTCCCCCAGTTATTTTTGACGCTGGCTAATTTTAACCAGATTTGAAAAAAAGGGTAGAGTACTCAAGGATATTTATGTTCCTACTGGTCTAATGGAAATAAATTTCAGGATAAAGGAGAAATTTATGACCCCTCTGAGATAGGCACAACTCAGTCATTATAATTCTCTTTCATAGCAACCTCCTGGTTAATAAGGCACATAACAGGTTGGCCTAACCACACGAACTCAGCTCTAGATGAGTCATAACCACTGATTTCTTTTTCCCAGTGGGTGTATTATAAGTGCATGTGGACAAGCTGGGGTGAGAAGCAGGACAGGGAGAAAAGACACAGTATAAATTCATGTTTCCAGACCTCTTCTGTTTCTCTGCTCATGAAGCATTTTATTTTGTTATTGCTTCACCAGTTACTCTCATGTTTACTCATAAATTTTATCTCTTGCACATTATACTGCATTTACTTATAGATGGTGGATATTTCCCATGATTTATAATGTAACCTACTCAGAAATGCAGATCACTCAAGAGGTATTTGACTTATAAGGCAGGCTTAGACTTCTTCTAGGGAATAGCAGAGCTATTCTTAGTGCTATATGCTTTATCTTTGGGATAACATATACCACACATATGCCTTTAAAAGAGGAAATTTGTAAAGCTTTCCAGAGATAGTCAAGGCATCTCAGCTTTTATGACCCATTCTCGGTTGTTAAGATTATATTTTTAAAAATGATCCTGAACCTATTAAGTCATTGTCCTGATTTATACTTTAGCCAATTAATATTAATTATAAAATTATCTTTATTAAATAAATATTAATCATAACTTGCAATTAATTATTAAAGAATAAAAAATTAGGAAGAGCAAAGTCTTCTTTGCTTTTGACTCTGCTTAAGTTACTTGCTCAAATTTGAGAACCATTAAGAGGGAGAGGACATCATTAGGATTAATATTGAAAGAATCACCTTAAACAAACACATAAGAAACCTTTTTCTGCACAATGAATCAAAACAGTGATGACTTCAAACACAAGACTGCAAGATTGTTCACTGTAAAGATAAGAATTAAAATTTCATTTAAAATATACATATGGTTAAACAGCATGAAAATTATTAGAGCAATCCCAAAACTCAGATAAAATGTATGATAAAAATTGGGAATTGGGAATTATTTCATCAAAAGCAATTTGTGATAAATATACCTCCAGAAAATGTTCTCTATAAAAAGAGAGAAGTTTTTTTTTTTTTTTTAAAAAAAAAAAATGTTTTATTTTATTTTATTTTATTTTACAAAAGAAGAAGCCATTGTAAAAGATCCTTGTGGAACTTACATCACCATCTTCTCCTGCTGAGCTCTGGAGTCCAACACAAAAAAACAAGCACCGAACTCATATTACTGGAAAGTTGCTGGATTGTATTTCTGGTTTATGTGGCATAGCTCACCAGAGTGTTGTGAAGGTAGAGGGAATTTCCAGAACACTTAGTAGAATCCAGTGCTGAAACCCATACAACAAAAATTGAGAAAAATGAGATGTTTTACTACATTTAGAGCTTTTTTTTTTTTTTTTTTTTTTTTTTTTTCATACTTTTTCTCACATAAAGGGGAAATCTTGGTGTCTGCTCCCTACTCCTGGGCCTTTTTGGTATTCCAGGTATTGGGGTACCCTTCAGCACTCTCTTTGACAGACTAAGTTCTCTTCACTGAACATAAAATTTTTAGGTGAAGTAAAGAATTAAAAAAAGAAAAATATTAGGGGAATTTAACATATATAAATTGTTATGCAATTGAAGTAGCACTCCATATCCTATGCTCCTTAAAACACCTACCAGGGGAATGTTAAAGCCAGAAAACTAGAAAATGTAAAGTTCATGTCTTCCTCATGCCCCTTACAATGATGTGAGAGTTACAATAAAAAACAATGAAACACCTCATAAAAAAAAAAAAGAAGTGATATGACTTACATTCAAAGAACCTTTTCATTATACATTCTGTCATGCTTCTTCCTAATCTTCTTCAGTTCACTTTAGGCCAGAAAGGTTTAATTTTCTGTGTTGACACAGAAAGGGAGCTAGCCTGTCAGTGAACGTGCAAGGGGAGTCTCCAGGGAAGGAAATGTAATTATGTTGAGTAACATTGTTTTACTTTATTTGTAATAAATATAAAGGCTTAGGATGCCGAAGGACTGCAGTATAGCTGCATAAAGATTGAATATGATTGATACAAGAAATAGAAAATATAGCTTGAATATATAGTGAGCTTCTGTTTTTCCCCAGTTGCTATAGTAATGTTTGGCACCTTTGTTAGTTATTCCAGCAAGCTGTCTCATGCTACGTCCCTGGGAGATTTGTCAGTTCGGGAAGACTGAGAACAATCAGCCTGCCTTGGATCTGGAGACAGACCTCATTAGCTGTGAGGATTAGACCTTGCACACACAGCTAACCAACCTACAGGTGCAGGGGCTTCTGTGCAGGGGGATCCCAGCACACTTTTAATGAGGTCACTCAAACTGGAGGTTGGATTGCTCTTCGACATTCCAAAGCTTTCTGACCCTATAGAAAGTGCCATCCTAATAACTGTTGTTCATGTTTAAGCACAGATTAAAATAGTTCAAAGGCTTCTACAACTTCAGGGGAGTTGCACTGATACGCAGAGGACCACGTAAATATGTAAGTACCAAAAGGCTGCTTTTTGCTACCAAATCAAGTTGTGGAAACAGTTTTGCTCTCAGATGTGCAACTTCCCAAGGAGTTAATCAGGAACAGTTCTTTACAGGTGTTGGGCCTTTCCTTTTGTCTTTTCACTGTCAACTAAGTTCTGTGTTTCTCTGCTCTCTTGGGAGGGATGAGAAAGAAGTGGCAAGTAGCACTGCCACTCTTCTCCATTTTCCTGCCTGGCTTGTGAAGCACGTGTTTCTTAATAACAAGGACTTTGGATGATTCAGTGGAAATATCTGTATCTATATCTATATATAGATTATTATTATTTATTTTTTTTTAAACAAAAGATAAAGCATCTTTTAATTTCTCTGTGCTGTAGAAAAGCATCCACCCAACTTGAATCAAATCCCTGGAAACTTCGAAAGCTGAATAATAACAGAAGTAGCTACAGTAGCAACAAAAAAGACCTTTTTGTTGTTGCTGCTGTTTTTAGCACTTTTAATCTTATGACAGGTATTACAATTTTGGACTCTGGCATTGGCCATACTTCCTAAATACGTATTTCCAAGTTGCTTGGAAAGTTGGCAGGAGGATCAGAGATGAAAAAGGAATACTGAAACCTCTCCTGTCAGAGTCAACTGCAGTTCACCCCTTCCCCTCCCCCCCCCCCCC